>JAUJPP010000006.1:7798620-8127678 GCA_030562195.1 Nipponacmea schrenckii
TTTATGGCGTTTTATACTGTTTTTTAAAAAAGGTGGGGTGGGGCTATTAATGTTTGATAAATATTACCCCTTTCTGTCCAGAGATATTGCTGGTACATAGTCGACTCTTATAAGAACAACCAAAGCAACAATAAAACGAAATTGAACCCCATACGTTCTTATTAATAAGAGATAAATTAAATAAGACCCAAACGCCTTCAAATGTCTATAATCACAATTGCAAGGAACAGTTCCTGCACCAAGAATCCACAGTACGGTGGTCAATACGATACGACAATGTAAATTAAAGTAGGTTGATAGTAGATACGATTGAGGAGAATGAATGAATGAACAAATGAATGAAGACAATGTAAATTAAAATAGATTGATAGTAGATACGATTAAGGGGAATGAATGAATGAAGACGGCAGTTAATAACTGATAGAAAGATAGTAAGTAAACTTAAGAATGAATGACAATATTTAAAAAAAGAGAGATGGAAAGTCTGAAGAGAATCCCGAATGAATAAAAATTTGGGCGCTAAATCAAACAGTCTGACTGGATACCTTTAAGCGAGAACTGCCTCTGTATGCGGTGCAGTCAACGACAGAAGCAGTGCAGTTTGGGGTTCTAAAGCTTTGGACGAACTTCGATCGTCATTGAATCCGAAAATTTCACTCTATATCTATGACTTATCAAAATCTATTTTGTCGTGGTTCCGGAAACTGATAAAAAAGCTAGGAAGTCCAATGATTCTCTCATTTCTGCGATTCATAGAACTTAATGGGGGTTTTCATTTACAAGATACCGCATATTTTAGGCAGAACTTCTAAGTTCAAGACCAAGATCCTATCCCCAACTAAGTCTAATACCGCGTGTGAATCATTAATAATGGCATTTTACGACTCATTCAGTTTTAAAAAATGGAAGTCATTATCTCATATAATATGACTGATAACATCGAAATGTTGATAAAAAAATTTAAACTAGAATTGCTTACAATTATGAACGTATTTCGAGAGCCTTAAAATATTATGTAGGCTAAATTTGCAATGACCTACATCTAGACAATATATTGAATATCATTTGACCTAGTTTTCAAAGTCATAAACTAATTAGGTCACACCTTCCGTAACGGTTAAAGATGGCGAAAATATGAAAATTATCAATTTTTGCTGTATTTAAGTAAACTTATCTCTATGAATTTTTTAAGTAAACCAAATTAAAAAATACCTACCTAGAAAATTTAAATTTTTTGCCAACAAGGTTTAATTAATGGGGCCCCCTTTTTGGCCAAAAATTATTTTAAAAAAAAATTTAGTAATTCAAAAAAAAATACAAATTTAAAGTAGTTTAAAATTAAAAATGAGGATTGAATTTAAAAAATCAAAATATTTTGGGGGAATATTGCAAATCATAAAAATGAAAAATTTTAATGAGTTGTTTTTAGGTACAATTCTTAATTTTTTGAAACTAAATGAATAAAATAGGTTAAGGTTGAAAATTACCACTTATTTAAACCTTTGAAAATTTTTTTTTAAATAAATTCCCCAAAATTTTTTGGGTTTTTTAAACGAGTAGGTATTTTTTAATTTGGTTTACTTAAAAAATTCATAGAGATAAGTTTACTTAAATACAGCAAAAATTGATAATTTTCATATTTTCGCCATCTTTAACCGTTACGGAAGGTGTGACCTAATTAGTTTATGACTTTGAAAACTAGGTCAAATGATATTCAATATATTGTCTAGATGTAGGTCATTGCAAATTTAGCCTACATAATATTTTAAGGCTCTCGAAATACGTTCATAATTGTAAGCAATTCTAGTTTAAATTTTTTATCAACATTTCGATGTTATCAGTCATATTATATGAGATAATGACTTCCATTTTTTAAAACTGAATGAGTCGTAAAATGCCATTATTAATGATTCACACGCGGTATTAGACTTAGTTGGGGATAGGATCTTGGTCTTGAACTTAGAAGTTCTGCCTAAAATATGCGGTATCTTGTAAATGAAAACCCCCATTAAGTTCTATGAATCGCAGAAATGAGAGAATCATTGGACTTCCTAGCTTTTTTATCAGTTTCCGGAACCACGACAAAATAGATTTTGATAAGTCATAGATATAGAGTGAAATTTTCGGATTCAATGACGATCGAAGTTCGTCCAAAGCTTTAGAACCCCAAACTGCACTGCTTCTGTCGTTGACTGCACCGCATACAGAGGCAGTTCTCGCTTAAAGGTATCCAGTCAGACTGTTCGATTTAGCGCCCAAATTTTTATTCATTCGGGATTCTCTTCAGACTTTCCATCTCTCTTTTTTTAAATATTGTCATTCATTCTTAAGTTTACTTACTATCTTTCTATCAGTTATTAACTGCCGTCTTCATTCATTCATTCCCCTTAATCGTATCTACTATCAATCTATTTTAATTTACATTGTCTTCATTCATTTGTTCATTCATTCATTCTCCTCAATCGTATCTACTATCAACCTACTTTAATTTACATTGTCGTATCGTATTGACCACCGTACTGTGGATTCTTGGTGCAGGAACTGTTCCTTGCAATTGTGATTATAGACATTTGAAGGCGTTTGGGTCTTATTTAATTTATCTCTTATTAATAAGAACGTATGGGGTTCAATTTCGTTTTATTGTTGCTTTGGTTGTTCTTATAAGAGTCGACTATGTACCAGCAATATCTCTGGACAGAAAGGGGTAATATTTATCAAACATTAATAGCCCCACCCCACCTTTTTTAAAAAACAGTATAAAACGCCATAAAGCAACAAGTCGTGGTTAAGGGATGAATAGTGCTCAGTATAGTACAATAGAGGTTTAAACTGGCAAACTAAAACTTTTGTTTCGAGGTCTTGATTAGGGGATGATTTCTCGTCATTCAGAGAGTCTCCTGATACGGTGGGTTTAATTTGTCTATATCAAGTGTTTTCTTCTATTAGGGCTACATTATGAAAGAACGCTACGGCAAATCGATTAAACCTTGAACAAACTCTGTTCCTTTTGTTTGAAATGGTAACTAGGATGTGAGCTGAAATCCGGGGTTAAAATAAATTACCTGTGTTTGCAACCAAGGATTCATACTGTTAGACGAAGTCGTAGGATAAAGGACTTCACCGGGAGAGCCTTTTATAATTATAAGGTATGTAGTTTTAACCTAATATTTGTTTTTATTCATTGAAATAGGCACAATTGACTAAGGTATTTTCAACAAACTGATCTTTGGAAATCGACGTTCGATCGGAAGGCACGTAGCCAAACTTAATTGTTCGCGGGCCATGTTAGATATTCTTAAAGGGTAGTATTTATTTGCCGTTTTGATATTATTGATTATATATTTTGAGACTTTTTTCTGGGGGATTGCCCTACCCCTTGCTAGCGATCTCTTGGTAATTCTTTCTTCATTGCTTTTTGTATGTATGTAAACGTTCGTTCACCCATATTCACAGTGTACAACTATTACAATCTTGACTCTTAGCCGATTATACTTACAGTGTCTTCTTTCCATATTTCAGACTTTTGGTCTAACCTGGTGGGACCGAGTGGCATTGGTTATTGAAATCAATTAGAAGTGGGGAAAGTCTTATAATAAGGTAGGTTGATGTATGAATATTTCCGGTGTTTCAATGTTAGGGTTTCCATGTTTCCACTTTACTCCTACTGGGTACATGGTGTGCTAACCCCCCTTTCGCTTCTAATTCTAGGTATGGAAATAAACAGTCTATAAGACTGGAGGTAGCCAAAAGTTTATGGCAAACGTAATGTTTGCAATATTGGAAATGAAATGGTCACCAAAGGCGACGATAGTCTTATAATAAGGTAGGTGTCGAGTAGGTTGGTTGGATTCGTGTAGGAATATTTCCGGTATGTATTGGAAAGGGGAAGCGACGGTGGACGTTGGATGAGTGTGTGCTGGTATGAGGTGCTTGCCCCCATTGTTCGCATCTTAGGTATCGACCGGTGACGTGTTTTAGCTGGTACCCTTGTTTTACCTGATATGGATGTGGACGTACGATTCACTGCCTTGTATCCAGCACTGGTGTTGATGGTTTAGAGAAGGGTCGTGAAACTGGACTAATGCATGCCGGGGATATGGGTTTCCGGGCTTGTGTTAGGTGTGCTGTTAGGCTCGAGTAGGTGTTAGGGTCTGATTATTAGACATGGTTTCGCTAATAATCGTTAGGTAGGGCATCATCTCAATCCCATATGCTTGCACCCACATTCGTGTCTCTCTCGTCAAGATAGGTTTGTGTTAGGTTCGTTTAAGTTTCATGTAGGTTTAATAATATCTTTAAGGTTGCTGGCCGGCAAATATTTCCATCGATTCCGTGTTAGGCTATCTTGGGCCATTAAGTGTTAACGTTAGGGGCGTTAGAGGCACGCGTGTGGGACCGTAAGGCTCCGAATATTGAGATGATGAAGGACGGACGTACACTGGAGACTATGACTCGAATTTGTGTAAGGGTGGGGTTAGGAAATTGTTTTGTATGTGTGTGATAGTGTGTGCCTGAATGTGTCTATATTTATTATTGACTCTCAGCACACGCTAGTGCTGAAGTCAATGGATGCGGCACGGAGCTGCCATGACTTGTGATGTATTTTGCCTATGTTTCACTACTAATGATATCTTTATTTTTCTATTAGGTGGTATGGCAATGGCTGTTCTATGCATAGGACGCCATTTATACGGAGGTGTAATTGGCATCTGCATGTATATCCATGTTCACCCTTTTGTGACTACAGCAATCTCACACTCCATTGTGTTGGTGGTTGTTAGGTTTGTTAAGGTTAAGATGTGTGTAGGGTTCACGTGGAGTTTTGGTTAGGGTCCTGGTAGGGCTGTTAGGGACTAACTTTGTTTGTGTTAGGGTGATTAGGCTCGTTTTGTTAGATTTCTATGAACGAGATTTGTTGGCCAACAAATCACACAGGTACTGTAGGGCTGAGTGTGAGATTGCACTTTGATTAGTTACAAAAGGGCTTCGCATGCTATACTTGTAAATGACTACACTGGAAATGAGCTGTGGCATCACTATGCATTTCTACAGCTTCTGATGGTGACTGCAGGAAGGACATGCTGATGATTGAAGAATGTGACTCTTCCCCCCCCCCTCCCTCCGTGGCCAAGACTAGAGGAAGAGCATACTTGACGCTCAATATTTGTTAGTGTTGCAGGGTATGCTTACTCTGAACACTAAACCACACCCCTTCCCATCCCCCCCCCCCCCCCCATCCATTGTAACTAATCATATATTTATTTTTCAGATAAAACTAATTACAATTTTGTTTGCAGGTTTCCCGTTTTGCTTGTCGTTTCGATGTTAGGGTTTCGATTCTGTCCCCAAATTTCACCTACTGGGTACACGGTGTGCTGACCCCCCTTTGCTTCTATTCCTAGGTACAAAAATATTGGAAATTGATGGTCTATGGTGGATGGATTTAATGGTGAACAACGACAGAAGAAATGGTGTGATCTAGAGGAAGTCCAGTCCACCTCGTCTTTTATGGGTATACTTCATACTTTAATAGCTCAGATTTAGCAAACCTTGCAGCCTCCCACACTTGTATCTCTCACGAGTTAGGTTTGTGTTAGGTTTCCTAAGGTGTCCTGTTAGGGTGGACGTGATAATTCTTTTAAGGGTTGCTGGCCAGCAACATAATTTGATTTCCGTCATTATTCTAATTAATAAGTAGGTACTGTTAGGGACCCGTTAGGGACGTGAGAGGTTTAGGTCTGGGACTAAGCCAGGTTCAAAATTTAAATATATCCTCCCGGATATTTTTAGTTATATCTGTTTGAGATGTTGGGGGCTGACTTTTTACCAGAGGAGAGATGGAGAGGAAGAGAGGAGATGAAGAAGAGTAGAGAGATGTCAGCTGCTGTATCCATATTTTTGTCCGATTGTAAGACTATCTAATATGTATATTGTGTATATATATATTCACTACGTTTTAGATGTGACCATTTCATTAGATCAGACATAGGTTTTCACAAGATTCGTCTTGTGTTTGTGTCTGTTTCATATACATGTATTTCAATAATACTATTAACTATGACATTGAGCTGAATTTCGGGATTCAGCTGGTTCTACCGGATTCAAGCCACCATCTACGCTATGCTACCAGACACCAGAGCAGAATCCATCGCATATTATGATGTTGTGGTAATTAAAGATTTATTTGTAATTATCATCTGCATGTATATCCATGTTCACCCTTTTGTGACTACAGTAATCTCACACTCCATTGTGTTGGTGGTTGTTAGGTTTGTTAAGGTTAGGATGTGAGTAGGGTTCAAGTGGAGTTTTTGTTATGGTCGTGGTAGGGCTGTTAGGGACTGACTTTGTTTGTGTTAGGGTGATTAGGCTCGTTTTGTTAGGTTTCTATTAACGAGGTTTGTTGGCCAACAAATCACACAGGTACCGTAGGGCTGAGTGTGAGATTGCACTTTGACTAGTTACAAAAGGGCTTCGCATGCTATCTTGTAAATGTATACATTGGGAATAAATCCTTATGCGCTGTGACATCACTATGCATTTCTATATACGTCCGAGTATAGCTTCTGAGGTGACTATTGCATAAGGTCGGACACAGGTTTCCATAGATGTACGGCATTCATCTTTGGTTTTCCTGGCTGGCAGTGTCACTGTGTAAAGGAAGATAAACATGTCATAGTTAAAACTGTATATGAAAGTTGTATTATGTAAATTGTATATGTATATTAGTATAAATATTTTTCAAATTGGGTGGTTATTTAGTAAAAGCATTCTTTTCTTTGTTCTACAATCTAGATCACTTTACGGTTAAAAAAACCCCTAATTTCGACGGAGGTAACCCAACATAAAGAAAATATGTCAAAACATGTAACGAGGTAGAATCTACAATACGACGTTGAAAACCGAATGTACGATACGTCTTACATTGTTTACGACAAAATGATAAATTGGAAAGCTTACAAAATTGCAAAGTAAATCTTTTGTACAATGGGTCATAAATGTAATTGATAAAAAAAAAAAACTTCAATATAAACAACTTAAGTATTCGTTTAGTCGATTTTTTTACCTGAATATTTTAAACAACGCGGATTTTAACTACTGGCAAGGTGAATGATGGGTTTTATTTATGACTTATTAAGGATACACGTGTATAGATGTATTTCTTTTATCATCAGAACATAAAGACCTATATTCGATTATGAAGTAAATCCGTTTCCCCACTTCTATCGCATACGAACTTTAATACCATCCGTCTGTACATGTATTTATATTGTCAGAACATAAGGACTTATATCGATAATGAAGTAAATCTGATATTTCCCCAGATAATGGAGTCATAATGTAGTCCTCTGATGATCAGGTGTTTCCTCAGTATAGAATTATATATCGTAATAGTCCTACTTATTATTGTACCACAATATCGGCCCCCCCCGTGATCATGTTATTGGTCAGATCTTTTCTTCTAATCTAAAGAATCTACAATGATGATTCATAACCTGGCTTCTAAATGTCCACAAGGCATTAAGGTTAGCTTCTGTTATCTTGGTTTACAGCTCGTTTGTCTTTTCTGACACGCGTTTAAGGGACATTTTCTTATCATTGTAGTTATTACGGTCGAAATAATCGTCGTGATCGAAGTAAATCAAAGTAATCGTTTGGTCAAAGTATATCAAAGTAATCATTGTGGTCAAAATAATCGTCGTGATCAAAGTAAATCATTGTAAACATTATTTTCAAAATAATCATTGTAATCACTGTGGTCAAAGTAAATCGTTGTAATCATTATGATAAAAGTAATCGTAGTATTCATTATGGTCAAAGCAAATTATTGTAATCATTATGGTCAAGGTAAATTATTGTAATCATTATGGTCAAAGTAAATCATTGTAATCATTGAGGTTAAAGTAAATCTTTACGTATTTCGACTTTCGTCGAAAACGTATTGTAATTGTTCGGATTATTACGTATTTCGACTTTGGTTATTATATTTTTTTGCATTGTTTTCGAAATGTTTTCGCAAATGAGAAAAAACCTAAAGTTTGTCATACCGTCGTTCGTCATGACTAACTTTAGGTTTTTTCTCATTTGCGAAGCTAGTTTTTAATCAATGTGGATTGCGTTTTTTTTTTGTTTATTACTTTTAATCTTTGTTAAAAAGATAGCACTTTCAAACTTTCAAAATTTTGAACTTTGTCGCTGACTTTTTTAATTTTAATTTTTGTGTTTTTTCAACTTCTACATTTTTGTTTCGATCGATCTGAAAATTTACAGATATATAGACATTTGGATTGTGAACTATAATAAATATCACTTCCGGTTTATATGTTATTTGCTTTTAAAGTTGAATTTTGCACTTCCGGAATAATGAAGATATTTGAAAAATTTATTTTGCAATTAGCTACAATTGTCTATTTAATGATGCTAAATTAAAAAAATCCGTACCGGAAGTAACGGATCAGCCGACATATTGATATGACTAACTTTTGTAAAACACAAAATGGAGCCTCAGGGTTAAATCTAATTTGCATAATTTTAGATTTTCTCTAAACAAAAATCTATTGCGCAAAAAAGTATGGGAAGGAATTTTTGAATTTCGATTTTGCTTTTTGTTTATTTCCGGTTGAAATTTTTCAGTAATCATAAAAAATTTAAAAGGTCATATTTCGTGACCTTGACCTTTGGTGACCTTTTGACCTGAACAAAAGTTATTGCCCTTGATTATATCAACCCAATGGTATCTTCAGTGTTGTTGTCCGATGAATAGTTCCGGTTTTGCAGCCAATTGAATATCAAGAATTTTAACTTTAAAGAGGTTTATCAGGTGACCTAATTTACATTGGACAGAATTTCTTACATATTCCTTTTACGCTAAATCTCTTCTTTCCATTAATATATCACACTTGGTATTTTAATCAAAATTGCGTGTTTAAAAATTTCAAAATTTTGTAATTTCTTCTATACTAACTGTGCGTGTTTTTCTTTAAATCGAAATAGGGTCTCAGGGGATAATTCGATTTGTGTTATTTTGATGTATATAGAATCTATAACCAATTGCCGAAATATATATGGAAACCGATTTTGAATTTTGATTTTGATTTTGATATTTTTACGATATCAATTTTTAAAAACTTTGAAGGATCGTATATTCTGACGTTGACGTTTGGCGAATTTTTGACCTTTACAAATGTGATAGCTCTTGAGAAGTTCTATCCAATGATATAGAAAGCTTTATTGTAAGATGTATACTTCCGCTTTTATCGCCATTTGAAAATTGCGAATTTTCCCTATAAAACAATCTGTTTAATTTGTGTTGCATTTGGGCGATCTACAAGATATGAGTTTCAGCGATCTGAAATGATTCTGATATATAATATATCTTATATAAAAGATATATTATTGTTTATTTCTCGTTGTGGGCGATGTATGATATGAAATATTTGGAAGGAAATTACAACCTTTAGGATTTTAAATTATATCTATTAAGCAACAATAATGTACAGTTGTGTGGAATAGTGGTCTAAGGGACGCAACTCTATAAAATACACTCTTAAAGATGTAAAGCCGCGCTGTTAATTTGATGTCTCTATGTTATACCTTGGCAACTTGCCACAAATTGCAGGATCTAATGTTCTTACGAAGATAGATGTTAAATGATAAATAAACATATTAAAAATATTAACGATCTTGAAAGTTAATGAAATCCGAAATCAAATTATAATCTCAAATAAGGTGTTATGTCCCTTATACCACGAATTGTTTTTTATTTTCGACGTATTGTAAAACACCTTTTTCAGCGTCGAGAAACAATGCAAATACATCATTGCATTTTTTGAATTCTTATTGCTGCATTTCCGTAATGCAATGCTTATTGCTTCAGTGCCGGTAGGCGTACGGCTCTAGTTTTTCTTGTCTTGTTACCAGTCTAAAAGAAGAGAGTATGATTAGGTTCCGAAAAGATAAAACTCTATGTATAATGATTAGAATGTTATACTTAATGAGCTAGAAAATAAAGAGAGGGGTCAAGGAATATTGGATTCAATGGGTTCGAGTCTACCACGGACCAGGAAATTACTTAGGTTTGTGTTACGCTTACAGGCAATTACAAGTCGTTTGGTATATACATTCGGAAATCTGTTCTGTAATTCACTGTAATACTGTTTGACGATGTATGAGGTTTTGACAGCTGTATGATTGAAGGTGGCAACAGATGGAATCATTTGGTTATCATGCTGGATGTTAAGTCCATTTAGAGCCACTGTTTGGAGTTGGTCCATCCAGTAGCTTTCTCTCTTTAATCGTTTGGTTTTTGGTTTGATAAGATCAGTGTCAGGAATTGATTCAATAGGCAAGATAAGAAGGTCTTCAATGGAATGGTCAGATAAATTAAAATGATGAGAAATTGGTATATGTTTGCTATGAATTATATCAAAGCGATGGCCGCTGAATCAAGTTCGTAACGCATTCTGGGTTTCGCCGACGTATTGTTTGTCACATTTTTTACACGAAATTAGGTAAATGAAATTTTTGTCCGTACACGTGAGACGTTCTTTAATTTCAAATGTCTTTCCGTTTTTTTTTATTTTGAAAATAATGAGACATATGAATATGTTCACAGGTGCGGCATGGAGAACTTCCACATGGTATTGCTCCAAAGTTATTTATTAGGGGAGGGGGTTCATTAATTTTCAAAAGGTCCAAAACAGTGTCATTTTTAATTTTGCGCAGGAATCGTTTGGAATAGCCCCTATCTCTTAATTTGCTGAAAACTTGTCTACACGCTGCATCAAAATATACTTTTTGAGTGCAAATTTTAAAATAACGCAAAATTTGTGATTTGATTATTCCCGTAAAAGTATGTTTTGGGTGAAAAGAGTTTTTATATAAAAGTTGGTGTGTATCCGTTGGTTTAAAAAATACTTTGATGTCTAATTTATTTGTTTGAGAGAAATTTGGTCCTTTGAATACCGTAGTATCCAGAAAATCCATATTTCGTTCAGAAATATTCGCAGTTAGTTTTACAGAAGGGTGGTGATTATTTAAAATTTCAAAGTATTGCCAAAAATTTTCTAAAGACTCGGTCCAAATAATAAAAATATCGTCAAGAAACCTTCCATAGAAGAAAGGTTTAAAAGGGGAAATGGAAGAAATTTCCAGTTCCCACTCGGCCATAATGATATTTGCATAACTGGGCGCAAATCTTTTGCCCATCTCGGTGCCTGAAGTCTGGAGATAAATTTTATCATTAAAAACAAAGTCATTTCGCGTTAAACATAATTCTAAAAGTTCTAATACTAGTATTTCTTTATCGGGTCTATCAACGATTTTTTTTTTTTGTTTAATTTTTAACTTTTTTCAAAAATAATTTAAATTTCAAATTTGAACTTTTCGTAATTTTTTTTTTCTTTTTTTTTATAATGGAGTCATAATGTAGTCCTCTGATGATCAGTGTTTCCTCAGTATAGAATTATATATCGTAATAGTCCTACTTATTATTATACCACAATATCGGCCCCCCGTGATCATGTTATTGGTCAGATCTTTTCTTCTAATCTAAAGAAACTACAATGATGATTCATAACCTGGCTTCTAAATGTCCACAAGGCATTAAGGTTAGCTTCTGTTATCTTGGTTTACAGCTCGTTTGTCTTTTCTGACACGCGTTTAAGGGACATTTTCTTATCATTGTAGTTATTACGGTCGAAATAATCGTCGTGATCGAAGTAAATCAAAGTAATCGTTTGGTCAAAGTATATCAAAGTAATCATTGTGGTCAAAATAATCGTCGTGATCAAAGTAAAATCATTGTCACCTTTGGTGACCTTTTGACCTGAACAAAAGTTATTGCCCTTGATTATATCAACCCAATGGTATCTTCAGTGTTGTTGTCCGATGAATAGTTCCGGTTTTGCAGCCAATTGAATATCAAGAATTTTAACTTTAAAGAGGTTTATCAGGTGACCTAATTTACATTGGACAGAATTTCTTACATATTCCTTTTACGCTAAATCTCTTCTTTCCATTAATATATCACACTTGGTATTTTAATCAAAATTGCGTGTTTAAAAATTTCAAAATTTTGTAATTTCTTCTATACTAACTGTGCGTGTTTTTCTTTAAATCGAAATAGGGTCTCAGGGGATAATTCGATTTGTGTTATTTTGATGTATATAGAATCTATAACCAATTGCCGAAATATATATGGAAACCGATTTTTGAATTTTGATTTTGATTTTGATATTTTTACGATATCAATTTTTAAAAACTTTGAAGGATCGTATATTCTGACGTTGACGTTTGGCGAATTTTTGACCTTTACAAATGTGATAGCTCTTGAGAAGTTCTATCCAATGATATATAAAGCTTTATTGTAAGATGTATACTTCCGCTTTTATCGCCATTTGAAAATTGCGAATTTTCCCTATAAAACAATCTGTTTAATTTGTGTTGCATTTGGGCGATCTACAAGATATGAGTTTCAGCGATCTGAAATGATTCTGATATATAATATATCTTATATAAAAGATATATTATTGTTTATTTCTCGTTGTGGGCGATGTATGATATGAAATATTTGGAAGGAAATTACAACCTTTAGGATTTTAAATTATATCTATTAAGCAACAATAATGTACAGTTGTGTGGAATAGTGGTCTAAGGGACGCAACTCTATAAAATACACTCTTAAAGATGTAAAGCCGCGCTGTTAATTTGATGTCTCTATGTTATACCTTGGCAACTTGCCACAAATGGCAGGATCTAATGTTCTTACGAAGATAGATGTTAAATGATAAATAAACATATTAAAAATATTAACGATCTTGAAAGTTAATGAAATCCGAAATCAAATTATAATCTCAAATAAAGTGTTATGTCCCTTATACCACGAATTGTTTTTTTTTTTCGACGTATTGTAAAACACCTTTCTCAGCGTCGAGAAATACGATGGCCGCTGAATCGAGTTCGTAACGCATTCTGGGTTTCGCCGACGTATTGTTTGTCACATTTTTTACACGAAATTAGGTAAATGAAATTTTTGTCCGTACACGTGAGACGTTCTTTAATTTCAAATGTCTTTCCGTTTTTTTTTATTTTGAAAATAATGAGACATATGAATATGTTCACAGGTGCGGCATGGAGAACTTCCACATGGTATTGCTCCAAAGTTATTTATTAGAGGAGGGGATTCATTAATTTTCAAAAGGTCCAAAACAGTGTCATTTTCAATTTTGCGCAGGAATCGTTTGGAATAGCCCCTATCTCTTAATTTGCTGAAAACTAGTCTACACGCTGCATCAAAATATACTTTTTGAGTGCAAATTTTAAAAAAACGCAAAATTTGTGATTTGATTATTCCCGTAAAAGTATGTTTTGGGTGAAAAGAGTTTTTATATAAAAGTTGGTGTGTATCCGTTGGTTTAAAAAATACTTTGATGTCTAATTTATTTGTTTGAGAGAAATTTGGTCCTTTGAATACCGTAGTATCCAGAAAATCCATACTTCGTTCAGAAATATTCGCAGTTAGTTTTACAGAAGGGTGGTGATTATTTAAAATTTCAAAGTATTGCCGAAAATTTTCTAAAGACTCGGTCCAAATAATAAAAATATCGTCAAGAAACCTTCTATAGAAGAAAGGTTTAAAAGGGGAAATGGAAGAATTTCCATTTCCCACTCGGCCATAAAGATATTTGCATAACTCGGCGCAAATCTTTTGCCCATCGCGGTGCCTGAAGTCTGGAGATAAATTTTATCATTAAAAACAAAGTCATTTCGCGTTAAACATAATTCTAAAAGTTCTAATACTAGTATTTCTTTATCGGGTCTATCAACGCAGGGATTTCGAAGAAAGGCTTTTCGGACAGCGTCTAAACCGGTTTTATTATAAATATTTGTATACATACTCGTAACATCTAATGAGATAAATCTAGCATTTGGAGGAACATTCAAGCTTTTAATTTTTTCAACAAAATCGGTGGTATCCTTAAGATATGACGGATGCTTACACGCTAATGAAAGTAAAAACTGGTCAATGTATTCTGAAACTCGGTAGGATTCGCTCGCGCAATCTGAGATAATAGGTCTGCCTTTAGGAATCCTATTGGCTATAGACCATTCAGTTTCCGGGTTTTTGTGAATCTTCGGTAAAGTATAAATGTGACGTTGGCGGACTTCGGATTTCGCTGAAAGATAATCATATTGGGACTAAGAAATAAATTGTTTGTTTACTAAAATTTTTAAAATAGTGTTTATCTTTTGCGCAGTTTCCATGAAAATAGGTTGATCAAGTACACGGTAATGATTAACATTGCTCAATTGTTTCTCTAATTCAAAAGCTTATAGTCTAATAGTTTAATCTCGATGCGCCCTCTCTATCTTTCAGACATGGAAGAAGAAATTCTAAACCAATGCCTACCCCATATTGCTTCTACTGAAGCTTTGAGGGTTTTCGCGAACCAATACAATGTCTCGGATTGGCCATTAGTTCAGAGGCGAATGTTTGAATTACAAGTGGAAGAACTCTTGGTAAGCTTAGATATACAAACTTCATCAGACATAGTGGAAGCTGACCTTGGCTCAGGCTTATCTATAGATGAATGTTTTTCAAAGTGTAGGAAACGCCACCAAAACGAATCTATACAGAGGACTTCTTTGAACCTTTGAGCCAGGGGGTGAAGAAAATAATTCGAATCAATCAGGTCGGGGAAGGACTCCTTACGAATTTCAATTCACGAGACAGCGGAACTTTGCCAAACATACCGCTGTCGAAAAAACATACAATGTTAGGTTTAATGACGAATGGAAGGGCGAAAATTTGACCGACTTACACGACAGACTTCACGCCATGTTTGACGACGTTTTAAGCGACGCGATGGGGGATTTGACTGGGAATGAAAATTTAGAAAATCCGATCGTAGTGCCATTAAGACGACTAGATCAAATGAATTGAAAATGTGGTAACGAGTCATCAAGATTTAGCTCTCGATGATTCCTTCAACATTGACGTTGGTATGATAGATCTTCCCAAAGGAGGAGTGGGTCCGTATATAATCAGCAATGTGCAAGACGCTGTAAATAAAAAAAATCCATCGTTGAAATTAAAAACAAGGATGACTATATGTGTTTGGGACGATCTTTGGCTGTGTGTTTCGCGAAAACACACGCGAAATCCAAATCGGAATGGCAAGAACTTTTAACTCGGCATCCATTTCATCAATGCGATTGTCGTTTCGTAAAGGCGTCTTTACCTGATCTGAAAAATACCCATCTTATTCATCTGGCAATTGAACACAAGAAATGTCCACCTAATTTTTACGCACATATGAGAAACGTTAAATCTACTAGACAGACTTCTTTCGCCAATTTTCTCTACGATAAAGCGGGTGTTTCGAAAGAACAGTTTTCGAGTATTTCAGATATTCCTAAATTCGAAGCTGTTCTCGGTTGTCAAATTTTAGTGGTCAGTGCCAAATTAGGAAATAAATTTTCGACCAAGGGGACCAAAGTCGACAGGAAACAATTGTTCGTGTATCTGACCGACGACTGCCATTTCCACGCCATACCCAATATTAGCGGCTTTTTCAATGGAAGTTATTTTTGCCACGACTGTTTAGTCCCCTTCCAAAGCAAAGAAAAACACGAGTGCGATTTTTACTGTAGAGTTTGTAAAAGACAGGGTTGTAAAAAAAAAGAATACGACGGAATACGACCGATGACCCTATCACTTGTACGGATTGCAACATGCAGTGTCGATCAGAGGTCGTTTTTATCCCGGGGTTTTCCAAAGTTCTCAAAATTGGCAAAAACAAAACTTTAAAACACGACTGCGACACGTACGAATGTACGAAAACTGTAGAGTACAATCACAAGTGTTACCACGAGCCCCTGGCTATGGATGTTAAACACTACGAAAAGCGCTTCATCATGTTCGACTTTGAATGTAGTCAGGATGAAATTGCCACATGTAGGGACGGGTATGTTTCTTCTTCCCCGTGCACAGCGTGTGGACCCTATGAGGACTGTTGCCAACACGAGACCTGCGACAACTGCCATCAGGCATGGTGTGGTCGACGAGAGCATAGGCCCAATTTCGTGATTGCACAATCCGTTTGCGATGTATGCAGGGATGAACCTTTAATCCAAGGTGCGACAGATGTGGTTCACGCTGTCGGTTTTGTGACAAATGGGATAAAGAATTACATTGTTACAAAAGTCCCCCTTGCCCCGAGACGTGCGGTCATAGAGAGGTTAAGTTCAAATGACTCAACAAAAACCATAAAAACGTAACCGTGTTTGCCCACAATTTTAAGGGATACGATGGTTATTTCGTGCTAGATTATTTGATTCAAAACAGCATTCTTCCCGACCGTCTCGTCTGTAATGGATCGAAGATCATGTACATGCATGTGTCTCGTGAGTTAAACATTCGTCTTATGGATTCGTTGTCTTTCTTCAATACGAATTTAAGCCAATTGCCAAAAATGTTTAATCTTGAAGAATTAAAGAAGGGGTACTTCCCTCATTATTTCAACAAAGCTGAAAACAAAGCTGACTTACAAAGGATCCAGCCTATT
Source organism: Nipponacmea schrenckii (assembly GCA_030562195.1). Lineage (NCBI taxonomy): Eukaryota > Metazoa > Mollusca > Gastropoda > Lottiidae > Nipponacmea > Nipponacmea schrenckii. The sequence goes on from JAUJPP010000006.1 coordinate 7,815,189, forward strand.
ACGGCATGAACAGTATGTCTACTCGAGCCCGGACTGACTTCCTGCAATGGTATGAGGGGCAGAAAGACAAAGTGTTTGACTTTGCACGAGAGATGGAACAGTACTGTAGGTCGGATGTTCAAATCTTGCGGGAAGCCCTCATGACTTTTCGTCAACTTCTGCTGAAAGTCACCGAGAAAAAATACCTCGTTCGGGATCCACAAACAAATGAATGCAAACAAACGATTGAACGAGGGGTAGATCCCACAAATTATATCACCATTGCCAGTGTTTATAAACGTAAATTTTTAACACCCTACACTCATGCCAAACTTCTCTGGAATGGAGAATCGACAGCGTGGCTACACGTGCAAGAGAGGGATGGTAAAGAATGGGTACAGGTGAAAGCGGGACAATGGGAATTATTGGATGATCTGATCCGTAAGGGTGCCGTCATTCGAGAGAAGGAGACTCTCCCGAGTTCCATTGCTAAGGTACCAGAGGATGGTTATTCCAAGGACCAGTACAGCAAAGTGTCCATTCAGTGGCTGGAAAGCCTGATGCACTCCGAATGCATACACATTCAGCATGCCCTTAATGAAAGGGAATTTCAGATTCCTGGCACGAAGTACAAAGCAGATGGGTACTGCAAATTCAACAATACCGTGTACCAGTTTGACGGGTGTCTCTACCACGGGTTTCAGAAGTTTTTTCCTCACGATAGAGACGTTACTAAACTACCCCGAACAAAACAATCCGTCAGTGAACTATACGCCCTGACTATGAAACGCAATCCAGTCATCAGGCAAAAGGGGTACAACTTGGTGACCATTTGGGAACACGAGTTTGCGAATCGGGTGAAAACCAATTCCGATCTGGAACGCTTTTTGTCTACTTTAGATCTTCAGGAACGTCTCGATCTTCTTCGGTGGTCGGACCAATGCATCAAAACTCTTCTACGAGGCTCAAAGCGATGAAAAGATTCGTTGCGTCGATTTCACCAGTCTGTACCCCTGGGTCAATAAATACGGTGCTTATCCAGTAGGTCATCCGATTATCATAACTGGGAACTTCAGATCTTTCGATCAGTACTTTGGTATGGCAAAAGTCAAAATTCATCCTCCACGGGGTCTCTACCACCCCGTGCTTCCCTACAAGAGCAATGGAAAGCTTAAATTCGCTCTTTGTCGCACATGCGCTGACAGTGAGCCTTGAGAGCATTCGGATGACGCGAGGTGTTTTGTCGGTACTTGGTGTATACCAGAACTTCTTCAAGCGCTCGGCAAAGGGTATCAGATTCAAAAAGTTTACGAAGTATACCATTGGGAAGAATCCACCAAGTTTGACAAAGAGTCTAAATCGGGCGGTCTCTTTGCCGATTATATCAATACGTTTTTGAAAATTAAACTGGAATCTTCGGGTTGGCCTGCATGGTGTAAAAGTGAAGATGATAGACAACTCTATATCTCAAATTATTTCGAACGCGAAGGCATTCGGTTAGACTATGACAAAATTAAAAAAAATCCTGGTCTAAGAGCACTCGCGAAACTTATGCTAAATTCATTTTGGGATAAATACGCTCAAAGGCCAAATATGAAACAATCCAAATTTGTTCATAGTCTCAAACTTTCGGAATTTTATCAGTTTCTGACAGACCCTAAAAAAATAATAAATGACTTCCACATACTGAACGAGTCAGTAGCCCAATTTAACTGGACGCACGAATCGACATTCGTCCCGGAATCCGACGTTACTAATATTTTCATAGCTACGTTAACAACCTGTTATGCCCGTCTAAAGTTATATTCCGTTTTAGACATACTGCAAGAGAGGGTATTGTATTACGGCACGGATTCGGTGATTTACGTATCGAGACCTACTGATACTGACCCTCCTTTAGGGGATTACTTGGGTGATCTGACGGATGAATTAGATTGCGATCTTATTCAGACATTTGTAAGTGGCGGACCCCAAAATTATGCCTTTCGAACCAAGTCTGGTATGAAAACGTGTAAAGTTAGAGGTTTTAGTCTCAACCATATTAGTAGTCAAATAATCAACTTTGAATCGGTAAAAAATTTGATCTTGTCACCCAGTAGAAATTAATCCTTACACCTCGTCAATCCTTCTAAAATTTGCAGAGACAAGTATAGCGCTAAAATTTACAACAGAAAAGAAAAGAAACGTTATCAAATGGTGTACACCAAAAGGGTCATTCAACCTAATTTGGATATATTACCTTTTGGCTACTAAGTTAGAATCATTTTAAGGGTGGGTGGGCATTTCTATAATACTAGGGACACTGACACTAGAGGGGGGACAAGGACGGGAGACACTAAGGGACGAGGGACACTGAAATGGGGGGGGGGGTCAAGAACGAGGGGCAGGGACAGTAGGGGCATTGATGTGAGGTGGTGGGGGCATATTTGTATAAATAGGTCTAATTTCGAAAAATCAAATTCATTCCATTAAGATGGGTCGGATGAGACTGTCCTGTGCCAGGTTGTTCGGTTCAAAATTTACTAAAACTCTCAAATCATCTGTCCCAAGTCCACAAATTGAATTCTGAAAATAAGAAGGTGTGGTTAAAGAAGAAGAAGAAGAATGATCTTTGGTGGGAAACCCAAAGTTTGACATCCTATGAGCCTTGTTCGTCGATTTGCGTGTCGTGGCCTACGGGTGTTGGCAAGACTCAGTGGGTATACAGATTTTTGAAACATTTACCGGGCATGTACGTGAAACATCATCCCGAAAGAATTATGTATTGTAACGGTGTGTATCAACCTCTGTTTGATGAGATGGAAAGGACTGTACCCCAACTGACATTTCATTCTGGGTTACCATCTGCTAGTGAAATAGAAGAATTCGCCACGGATAAACATGGATTGATAGTGTTGGACGATCTGATGCAACAAGTTGTGGGATCTAAAGACGGCGAATTACTCTTTACGCAAGGGTGTCATCATCGAAACTTGAGTGTCATTTTCATCACGCAAAACTTGTACGGAAAAGCCAAGTCGGCTAGGACTATCGCCTTGAATACGTGGTATCTGGTTTTGTTTAAGAACATGCGAGATGCCTCGCAGATTTCAACACTCGGTCGACAACTCTTTCCTGGACGTTCGGGCGTTTTGGTGGAAGCGTACACGGATGTTACGCAGACGCACTTTGGATACCTCGTGATTGATATGTCTCCGCGGGCTGATGATAAGCTGCGACTGAGAACCAGAATATTTCCCGGAGAGGACCCTTTTGTGTATGTGCCCAAAACGAACTGATATTAGTGGTGACTGTCACAATGTCAAAGACACTCAGACAGAACGCATCGTTCCTGCATTTCATGTTGACTGGCAAATCCTTTCAACAGAAAAAGTTGCTTTTACATTCGGTAACTGACGAACAACTAAAGGCATTGGCAGAGATCGTCGCTAATATCCTGCAACCCAAGTTTCCCTTGTCGACAGAAAACCATCGGAAATTGTCGCGGTTCAAATCTCGACTCAGAATATTGGCCAATCCTAAGATATCTAGTAAAAAGAAGAAAACCATGCTTGGGACTCGTATGATTCTGCTAGCGTTACACTCTGTGGCACCTTTTCTCAAGACCTTGTAGTATGCAGAATCAAAAAACTGTACTAGTACCAGTGGACAAATATCACCGATTGATGATGATGAATGATGCACAAAATGGAAAATTGAATACGAATCTCATTTTAAGTGCTCTTCCTAAACCATATCGGCAATGTGGACGGGCCTTATTACAGCACATACAACGGGTCTCTAAACGTACTCTATCTTGGGACGAAAAGGGAAGGCTGCTTTTTAAAGGACAGGTTATTGATGGTAGTCATATCTCCGACTTGTTGAAAATGGTTAACTATTTAATAAAAAATATTGTTTTCTTTATACAAAAAAGAAAATCACTTTGCCATATCTGGGGCTGTTGGGGGGGGAGCCAGCCAATATTGGATTTGAGTGTTGACTTTATTAAATACACGTATGAAAATATTTAGAGGCAAATTGATACATCGTGGCATCGTTCCAACGTGTATCGAGAGTAAACAGTTTCTATATTTGTTTGAGAGAATATCCTCTGGCCTTCATCACTACGTAAAACACCGCATAAAGACCACAAGTTGCACTATTGTCACTTTGAAGTTGTTTAGAGTTGTACTCGTACGCTGTAACGTTCCTCTCTAAATAATCTCGAAAATATTTCCCGTAGTGAACGGGTTTTTCGCCAAAACTGTCAAAAAATTCTCCGTGGTGGGGTCCCTCTATCCATAGGGCAATCCAATGTTTGGCCCTCTGATGAGATTGGCCAGTATTCGCGATAAAACCTCGTGGATAATGACATATTGTCTGCGGTAGTTGGTCTGCGGCACACACTCGTTTATTCAGCAATTTGGTTCTCGAGTCGGAATGAAGTATGCACGGTAGTTGACGAACACCGAGTAAAACGGAGATAACTTACCCTCGGCCTGGAGCTGGTAGTACCGTGTCCACTTGTCCACATCGGGAACGAAGAGTTTGTAATGCCGTGTGAAGTCGTCCCCCCAAGGTGTAAATTGGATGTGAAAAAAAAAGTAAAAGACAAAAATTTATATAGGTAGACCCATCGACGTTATTCGGATTAGAACCAGAATGGTAAAGGTTTCAGATGCAGTGCTACCGTCACTGGTCCCTGAAGAAATGACGCAGGATTTCCGTTTTTGTCGTTTATATAAATGGCCACTGTCTGAAAGGTCCGAGCGATCACGGGGATATAATTGCATCGAGGAAATGCGAAAGACTTATCATTTAGTATCAAACGTCTCAGTAGTGGTTGCTGATGGTCCCCCACATAAGAGGTGTCACACAGTGATGAATTGACGTATATTTCCGAGTTTCTGTTTCCTCTCCTAGGAGGAAGCACTGCCATTTCCGTTAGACCCATGACCCATCGACCATCCAGATTGACGGGTTCGTGTAAATTTACTCTGAAATTCCAAGGTTGGTTTTCAGGATACAGTTCGGCACTGTCTGTACTCTTCAATATGATGTACTTATCCATGCTTTTTTATTTTGGGGTTGGGTAGTAATTATCCGAGGCTACTAATAAGGAGAGCTGTCCACAGATTGGAATTGCCTTTGTTATGGATATGTTTACGATACACGTAATGACGACTATGTAAATGATTCCCGTTTTAACCACTTTTTTCCCCAATAGAGTCCAGGAATCGGATGATCGATTCAGAGGCAGTGTCTCCGTGCTCTCTTCTTCTTCTTCCATTGTTGAAAAGAAATTTGAACTTGGCACCTCTATTTATACTGTTTCACCTCGGATTCAGGAATCCATAAATTATATTTTTTAGGCCAATGAAACCATTTGACTAAGACTTGTTTCTGTTTGTTGCGAGTTTTCTTTTTCAACACCTCTGTTTCTGTATCGTTGATTGGGATGTTCTATCACGGCTTGCAGTTCTGAGACGTAAAAGGTGCCTTTAATTTCTTCATCACCCCAGTCACTCAACTTATACATGTCCTTACTTTGAGACCAATATCTCTTTTGTACGGTAAAAATTTCCCCCGACCATTTTTCTCGATACTCTCGGTCAAAGACCCGTCGTAAATGGCTGATCCTGACTTTGTCCCCTATCTGGTAAGTAAACTTTTTCTTTTTCTCTGATGTTTTTGGGGTTTTGATTAAATATTGAGAGAGTCTCACTTCACCCTGATTGGTCTCATTTACGCTAGCTGGGGTCTGATTTAACATTCTGTGTTTGGTATGATTGTAACTGTGAACTACTTTGTCTAAAACATTCACGGTTTTTATGACCCTTTCTGCAACTAGCTTTGGTTTCGTTCAGAGAAAAAAGTTACGTGATGTCATGATTTTGTAATAATTTTCGGACCAATCTCGACTTGTATTCCGAGCCCGAGTCGGACTGAAAAATATCGGGTCTTCTCGACTGTTTCTTCCAAAGTTCGGTCAATGATTCGACGACATCTTGACCCGTTTTGTTTTTGAGTGGATACGCCCAGAGGTAACGGGAAAATAAATCGATGATTACCATAACGTATTTCCTTCCGTCATTATGTTTAGCTAGTGACGTCATATCCATCAGATCCGATTGCCAGTGACTGTCCAAGCCTTCTACTACGTACTTATTTCGTTCAAACTTTCTCCTGATTTGACGAGTCGTAGTGTAAGTCTCCTGAACTCTCAACCATTTCTTTATTTGGGGTAATCCGATTTGTAATATTTGTAATAGTAATATACTTTATTATAAATATATATGACAAAATACAGAATGAACTTTTATTATTCGTTAGTATTACAGAACGAGCATCGGACATACCCAATTTGGTTCTGATGATCGCAAAGGGTAACATTGTTTAAAGGGGCCCAGGCTTGATTTTTAGGGGTCGTTTTGGGCCTTTGTTACATTTAAACAGTCCTCAGAAATATTCAAGCTCTGAGAAAATCGCAAATTACCTTGAAATATGCCTCAAACAAAAAATTCCACTTTTCATTTTTTTTCGGTGCTGTACGCAGCTGGTCTCCAGTCAGTCTGAAAATTGTGTGTCCTGTTGACAAAGTCTACAATTGAAAAATGCGTTGTAGTCTGTTTATATAGATGACCGCTATTGCACGACGGGAGGATAACTCTTTGATTAAGATGAACCGTTTTCCAATATGGCCGGACGTTCGTAATTTCTTAAGACATTATGATTTTTCAAACACGGATAATTATAGATACACATAGATTTGAAGGCTCAAATTTCAAAGGTAAGCTCTGTAGACTATTTCTGATTAGCTAAGCAAAAGATTGCATGTGTTTGAGGCTGTCGGATGATTGTCCGAAACAAATCAAGCTTGGGCCCCTTTAACTCTGGAACAAAGTCTGTAAAACAGTCTTTTAGCTTCTGCCATTGAATCGTCTTTAAAAAAAAATGCCCTTTTTGGATGGTTTGATAGCGTCAGTACACCACCACCATTGTCGAATATCGACCCCCTTCATGCACTTTTCCACATTGACGTACACGTTGTTACCCAAATGACAATTAATCTTGTCGTCTTTTCCATGTTGGAGGTTACACAGGGTGTCGTCAATGATCTTGATATTACTTGCCAACTCCAGCCATTGTTTTAGTTGCAGGCATATACCTCGTTTGGTCGGGAATAGCTTGTCGTCAAATTTTCTAATGTGAATCAGTATGTCTTCTTTCCACGACTTGGCTACCACAAATACATCGTCACCAACTTCTAACTTGCATCTCTGCTGATCTGTCATATTTGTCTTCGTTTTTTTGTCACACGTCTCTCGGTAAACTGGACTGTTGTGTTCTGATAACGACAAAATTTGTTCGTTTTATATGCATTTCTCGCCGTTTAAACTTATCACCTTAAAATGAAAGTGGACATAAATATCAATTATGATAATTTTATTCGCATATGAATGAAAACGGCTACGATTTTAATCCATAACCGTCATACGCCATATATGAAAATAGCGGGAGGTCTAGTCGATCGAAGTTCAATTCGGGTGACACGGGCAATAAAAATTTTAATGGTGTAATAAAAAAAATTGTCTATAACAGCCCCTATTCATCACTTACATCCGAACTTACTAAAATACCACTATATCACCATCTTATGAATATTTGATGAACATTTTATTGCATTATCATATTTAAAATCATCTTGAATTAATGAATATTTTTATGTTGAAAGAATAAATATATATGTTGAACTTTGAACTCTTTGAACCCGGAACCTTTTGAGTGCTTTTACGTGAGCTACCGAACACCGGTAACTAGTTTGCATGTCTATGTGTCTTTATCGATTACAATTCAATACATGGACTGTCGACTTCAATAAGCATCAAAATTTCTTTAACTTTGGAAGACCTCCTGCGAATATCAAAAGCTTCCAGTTTTATCTCCAAATGTTCTGTCCCTGGAAATTTATGTATGAAAAATCCATGTAGCTTTCATTTGGTTTCGAATATCCAGATGATGAATTTTTGTGATGGTTATTTTGTGATAGATAATGATAGATAAATACCTCCTAAACGGTTTATAAAATCCCTAAATACAATTTAGCTTCTTTAATAAACTATTAAATTGATTCGGACCCACAAAATTTTAGCAATGCAGGAATGAATGCAGAGAAAGAAATCAGGAAAATGTATTCTCACATTTTGAAGACATATTGAATATGATTCAACACTGTTTTTTTTTTTTACAACATTTTGAATATTTAAAATCATGCTTGTGGCTCTATCCTTATTGTAGGGGTTTAATTAAGAGACCAGACTATTGTTGGAATATAGATCCTTTTTAGGTATTGCAGTTTAACAAATCAGCTTCACGTTGCGTCCAGATCGATTATTGGAGGAAACATTTAATTACGCAGTTTGAGAACATGTGACTGCTTGAAGAGGTGAACGCTCTAATTTACGCGATGATGGGAGCGTAATCCACAATAGTACCTTAAGTTAACCGTTCTGAGCGGGTTGACCAATAAGTGTTAATTTGATTACTTCCTCATAATAATAATCAATGTATTTCAGGGGATACTTAGAAGGATACAAAGAAATTTTATGAATGTTTTATTTGGTAAAAAAATCAAATAATCAACCTATAACATGAGGGATTTTGTGACCTTGTTGTTCAAACTTCCTTAAATCTATTGGAGTAAGTTGATACTGACTACCTTCCTCTTTCATCAATCGATTTATTTCATCATAATAATGATTTATTGACGTTCCACCCCCCGCCCCGCCACTGGTAAATACAAATAATAATACTAATTCATTATCAATGATAAAAAATGAAGGATTACCACTGTCACCAACTATCTTACTTTCATAATATTCATGTTCAATTGACCCAGTCGCAGGAATTCTAAGACCAATTCCTGTGTTTTTGTAATATGAGAAATCGGTTACCAAAGCCTTTTCTTCGAAATCCGTGCTCAGAACTGGTAGTGGTGTATTTGTATTTGGACGAAATTCGGTAATATCTTTTGGTATGACTTTAGAGAAAGAGATACCATCAGGAACATCTTTATCTAACATACCAACTACAATATCCCTACCCCAAAATGATTCGTGACCACTAGAAGAATGATTGACAAATTTTATGGCTGCTATTTTTCTCTCTATTACTGTGTTATTCAATGTAACGAATCTCATAGTAGTTCCGACGGGAATGTTGTAATGTCTAGCCCATAATAAATGTCTTTTAGTAACCAAGGTACCGGCTTTTCTGATACCATGGTTACTATTCCATGGAGATATGGGAGTAAGATCTAAACCATATGCCCAACAGTCTGGATTTCTGATATAAATCTTGTTGGTATGATCCTGCTTTGAAAAGATTGGTTTAGCCTTTTCAGGTGTTATACCCCTTGCTTTTGATAATTCCAATCTGTCATCTATGTTTCTAGCAATAGCATGGTATAAATTAACTTCGAAATAAGTGAGGGGACGGGGTGTTGTCGGTGGTGGTCTGGTATGGTGTTGAATTGTGTTATTATGTTCACAGAGGGACCCAATTGATAAAACTGTTACATTGTGAAGACAGGCTGCCGTAAAAAAATTACATCTGTAAAAAATAAAAAGCCAAATAAACATTAGCGTTTTGTCACCTTCGTTGTATAAGCCCTCTGCAAATAAAGTTACATTACCGTTCTCTGTAGAATAAAAATGCAAATGCTACTTGTTTCCCTTAAAATACCACAACCATTCAATGAAAACTTACTGTCCGATGTACTTCTTTCCATCGCTGGCGCAGAAAAGAACATTATCGTGACGGGGGTGAGTGGTATTACAGTATTTGTTGAAGTACGTGCAGTAATCAGCACAGGACACTAAAAATGTACGATATTTATTATCATTATTATCAAAACACATTCAATTTTCCAAAGTAACTTTGTAAGAATAGTGGTTACTGAGCACGTATCCATTGGTTTTTTTTTCAAATTTTTATAAGAAGCATATATTAAATAAAATCGAGTAGAATAGTTACATATTGTATTCTGTTTTGATTCACAAAGCTTATTCACATACTAAAATGTATACCTACCTAAGGAAATTGCAACAAAAGCTGCAAAAGCCAACAACATTATTTCCCCAAATACAATCTTCATGTTCAGTTAATGCTCATAATCAGTTGGGTTATAGAACTAAATAAAAATACTCTACATTTTATTTATAAATGGAATATTTTCTTTGTGAAAAAATCAAATGTTCCAAGATAAGTTAAGAAATAAACCTGATAAGAAAGGTCCTTTATATAGACTTTGACATACATATACAAAGAGGCATATTAATGGCCAAAAACATATCGATTGCCCGATGAATAGTACCTAAACAAGTCAAAAGTTGTCCGGTGGGAAAGCAATTACCAATAGCTTTGAGCTTATTTCTACTCAAGGGTTTTCCAACCGTTTGCTTTCTAATAACCTTTTTAAAATCGATTGCATTACCCTGTTAAACAGGGATTTAGAATTAACATTATCACCAAAGTTACCTCCAACTATAGTACATGGGTGTTAATCTCGATCCAAAATATCGGCCTAGGTATAAGATCGCTATTACGCGTTTCGAGGGACGTATAGTAACACATATCAGAGCATTCTGGGTGCTCGGGCTTATGCAAGTATTTATTGCGCTGTTTATAGTGGAACCATGCCATAGCATCTTTGATAGTATGGATAGAATCAAAAAAAATTCTTGGTTGCAAGATTTCCTTGGGTACCAAAGTGGTGGTGTCCAAATCTAGGTTATCAGATAAACTTGATATAAGTACTTTTTCCCCAAACAAAATTAACAATCGGCAAATCAACGAAATTATAATTCTTACTTGCATGTTGAAATTGGAGGGAAGTGTAAAGCCAGCTTTGTGGGAAAACAAAGAAGTGCAGGATCTGGCATGGATTACAGATCGTGTTGAAGCTCTGGTACTACTCTGTCATTTGTCTTTCTCAACGTCATGCACACGCAGATTAAATTAAAAATTAAAAAAAATTAAAACAAATTCAATTGTTTTACATCAATATAGAACAGACAATTAAATATTTTATAAATCAAATACTAAAATTAAAGAAGGATAAATCATTTATAATTCATATTCTTCAGGCCACAATAACCTGTTACAGAAAAATAACGGCTTCATTTAAAATCTAATCTTCAAACCTTTCATTTAAAACAAAAAACGATAATTCATTTTGTACCGTTTTACTTCAGAACACAATTAATTACCTGATACAAAACACTCCGATATAACTGTATGATTTTTATCTCCATCAAATTTAGGGTTGGAACTCACAGTCCCACCTTCAAGTTGGGTTGTATAACGTTTAAGTTTGACCATCGACCATTGTTCTATCAAGATCATTGTAACCTAATTTTCTAAATTGCTCTTTAATCAAATAACAGTATACACATTTATAACATCTCTATATATACGAGGTTAACCTCTAGAATTGAATCTTGCTAGGAATATATAATAGTTGTGACAGAGGCGAAAAAATAACATACCGTGAAGGTTCGATCCTTTTTAATCATTTTAGACATCTGATACCACTTTTTATACGCCCACACATAAATGTGGGCGTATATTGTAGTCGCCCCTGTCTGCCTGTCCGTCTGTCTGTCTGTCTGTCCGTCTGCCTGTCCACAATTGTTGTGAAAACGATAGAGACCACATGTCTTGATGGATTTTGACCGAATTTGGTGAGTGTGTTTGTTAGAACCGAAGGAAGAAGCCTATTGAAAATCAGACCAATCGAAAAATATTCAATGAGTTATTGCCCTTGTTTTTGAAAATTTGTTGTGAACGCGATTAAGAGTGTGTTTCTTGATGGATTTTGATGAAATTTCGTGTGATTGCTTGTTATTACTTAAGGATGAAGCCCATTGAAAATCAGACAAATCGAAAAATAAATTGATGAGTTATTGCCCTTGTTCTTGAAAACACATTCATTTTGCGTTCAAAAATGTGTTGTGGACATGATAGAGAGATGGTTTCTGGATGGATTTTGACCAATTTCGGTGTGTGTGTTTGTAATCATCCAAGGATGAAGCCTTCTGCCCGCCTGTCTGTCCGTCTGTCTGTCTGCCTGTCCACAATTGTTGTGAACACGATAGAGACCACATTTCTTGATGGATTTTAATATAACTTGGAATGAGTTTTTGTAATGACTCAAGGATGAAGCCTATCGAAAATGAAACCAATCGAAAAATATTTACTATGAGTTATTGCCCTTGTCCTAAAATTCCTTGTGAACACGATAGGGAGCCGGGTTCTTGATGGAATTTGATAAAACTTGGTGTGAGTGTTTGTTATAACTCGAGGATAGACCCTATTAAAAATCAGACTTATCAAAAAATATTTATTGAGTTATTGCCCTTGTTCTTTAAAACGTGTTCACTTTATCAGCCTCTGATTCTTTGTAGACTTGATAGAGATGTGGTTTCTTGATAGATTTTGACAAAGCATGATTTGAGCCTTTTGAATTACCCAAAGAAGAAACCGATTGCAAATTAAGCTTCCCGAAAAACATTTACTTTGAGTTATTGACTTTGTCCAGAAATTTCTTGTGAATATGATAGGAAGTTGTGTTCTTGATGTGTTTTGATGAAAGTTGGTGTATTTGTAACATCCTAAGGATGTACCCTATTGAAAGCCAGGCAAATCGAACATATCTATTAGAGTTATTGTTCTTTAAAACGTGTTAAATTTATTGTTTACGAGACAGAGAGGGCTGGTTTCTTCATGAAATTTGATGAAACTTATTATGAGCCTTTGATAAGCCACACAAAGAATACTTTCACTAAAGATTGTGCCTTATGGCCCTTAACTAAGGCTGCCAATGGTGGACGTATTACGATGGGCCATCGCTATTTTTTATTATGAAATACTTACGTATGATTGAAGAGTTTAGCCTATACCTTTTTTTGATCAATGTTTTGTTGGATTTCTGGTTACGTTTTATGGTTTTTATACGCCCACATGAATATGTGGACGTATATTGTCGTCGACCCTGTCCGTCCGTCTGTCGGTCCGTCGGTCCGTCCGTCAACATTTGTTGTAGACACAATAGAAGCTACAATTTTCAATTGATTTGTATAAAACTTAGTGTGAGCATTAGAATTGATAAGACGGCGGTCAAGTTCGATTTTGATGATTTTTCAATGAATGGTTTTTTGATTACTGTCCCTGCCTCAATATTTGTTGTAGACACAATAGAAGCTACAATTTTCAATGGATTTTAATGAAACTTGGTGTGAGCATTGGAATTGATGAGATGGCGGTCAAGTTTGATTTTAACGATTTTTCGATAAACTGTCACAATAGAAGCTAAATGGATTGAAACTTGATGTGAGCATTGGAATTGATAAGACGGCAGTCAAGTTTGAATTTGATGACTTTTTTTAACCAATGATTTTTTAGTTATTGCCCTTGACTTAGTAAAATTGCGTCAGAAATTTTTGTGGGTGACAAAGAAGCTACAATTTTTTAAATATATTTGATGAAACTCGGTATGAGTATTGAAATAGATAAGATGGTGGTCAAGTTTGAATTTGACGATTTTTCATGAATAGTTTTTGAGTCTTTGCCTTTGACTTCAATATTCAGTGAATGTTTATTGAGTTATTGCTCAATTCATTATTCAAATTCAATGCTGCCAGTGGGCGTATGTTACCTTGCCTGGCAAGCTATATTTAGAAACTATAGGAATTATTTCTATACATTTTACTAGATATTTTAAGATTAGCATCAAAGATCCTCACTGCCAAATTCGTAATTTTATTGACGTTATGAAGAGGCTTCATCACTGACTGACCATGGGCATGGATTCCATCATTATGAATTAAGTCCACAGTAAACTACTTATCCCAGTTTCACGTTAATCTTGTTTTACACGTCACATTATATATGAAAAAATCTTCAAGCCAGATTACTATGAAATTATTATTGTGGTCTGCGTCCATTCAGCTCTGTTATCATTTGGCAGGTAATTGTCTCCCCTCAATTGATTTTTTCGATTGTTATCCTGTTGAAATCCCGATAGAAAACGCTGATGAAACATGAACTCTTAACATAAAATAAACGTCCTACAAATATATGTTTTGTTATATACCTTACACATCATAGCGGGTTCAATTTCCCGAAGTTTATTACCAAAGATTTACTTAATAGGGCTCCTTTATTATCACTTAATTGTAGACTATCAGCATCGGTTGAAATATCGTTTCGCCGAAAAATAACGCACGATATAAGTAGCAACACTATAACTAGACCACACATTCAAATTACATATAAATAGATTTCCTAGGTCGTTTTTTTTTTTTTTTTTTTTTTTTACTGAAGTTCTAAAAAGTTGAAGAATGTCGTTATACGATAATTCATCGGGCAAATTTTTATGTGGCAGAACGGTTGAAATATTTAACTTATATTTAGACTTAAAGAGGTGCAAATTGATGACAATTTCTGGCAAAACATTTATAATCATCACACTAGATGAAGATGAAGAGTAACTAATTGTGATAGAAAAGATATCTTCATGGCGTTAACGTGTCTTGGTAGATAGCCAGATGACTAAAATACATTATTAATTCACGAAGTACTAAGTAACTATTCTGCAATATAAAATGTCGTAATAAACTGCTAAAACACATACGGAAATTTGAAATTCTAAAATTTGAGTCAATAATATTTTATTGAAATATTTATGCAATTTTTTCTGCTTCTGAAAGAAATGGAAAATGTAGACTAAATATAGACGAAAGATTTTGGTAAAAAAAAAATGACACTAGCTGAGGTTTATAATCATTTACATTAATAAACCAGAAGATCTAATATTTTGAATATCAGTTATAACAGATGATTTTGATGGATTGGCGCCATGTACATGTAGAGTGCATCCGTCAACATTGTTCTGGACTTGAACATTATTTAAATCAAGACTGCTTGTCGGTGATACTTTAAGAGAATAATATAAGATAGCTTGCAGGGCAAGGTAATATACGCCCACTTGCAGCATTGATTTCGAATAAAAACTTTTCAGTAAGGTAACAATTAGTGGAATGAAATATTCAACCTTCCACCATATACTATTTTTCTAGGGTCTCTAGTTTCATTAAAAACTGTCAAGAATTGTACCTAATAACAACTCATTAAATAGTTTTCGGTATTTTTGTTATTTGCAATAGGGTTTACCCTTAATAATATTTTGATATTTTTAATTCTTGGTTGATATTAAACAATTTGGGCAAGTTTTGTCAAAAAGTTGAAAGCGGTTTTGAAAACAAGGGCAATTGTCATTTCGAAACATTCACCCATAAATCGTCACGATCAAACTTGTCCAAGATTTCATCAATATAAATGATAGCACCAAATTTCATTCAAATCAAATGGAAATTGTGATCTCTATCGCGTTCACAAGCCAATTTTGAGGCGTTGGAGTCAAGTGCAATAACTCAAAAACCATTCATCTAAAAATCGCCAATTTTTCGAACTTGTCCAAGATCTCATCAATATAAATGATCACAGCAAGTTTCATTCAAATCTGATGAAAACTGTAGTCTCTATCGCGCTCACAAGTTAATTTTGAAGCGTTTTGGCTAAGTCAAGTGCAATAACTCAAAAAACCATTCATCGAAAAATCGCCAATTTCGAACTTGTCCAAGATCTTATCAATATAAATGATCACAGCAAATTTCATTCAAATCCGACAAAAACTGTAGCCTCTATTGCGTTCACAAGCAATTGTGGACGGACGGACCAACGGACGGACAGGGTTGACGACAATATACGACCACATTATAATGTGGGCGTATAAAAACAAGGGCAATAACTTGTACAAAATATTTTCGATTTCAATAGGGTTCATCCTTGGGAGAAAACAAATACTAAAGCCAAGTTTCATCAAAATCCATTAAAAATTGTTCTTTCTAGCGTGTTAACAAGCTAAAATTGGACACGTTTTCAAGAACAAGGGCAATAACTCATACTAAATATTTTTCGATTTATCTGATTTTCAATAGGGTTCATATTTGGGTGAAAACAAATACTCAAAACATGTTCCATCAAAATCCATTCAAAATTGTTCTTTCTAGCGTGTTAACAAGCTAAAATTAAACACGTTTTCAAGAACAAGGGCAATAACTCATACTAAATATTTTTCGATTTTGCTGATTTTCAATAGGATTCATCCCTGAGTTATAACACACTCTCCCGCCAAGTTTCATCAAATTTGGTCAAGAATTGTGCCATGTAGAGTGTTAACGAGACAAACATCAAACAAATTAAACAAGGGCAATAATTCATATTAGATATATTTTGATATTTTTTATTTTCAATAGAGCTCATCCCTGGGTGATAACAAACAATTTCAGCTAGTTTTGTCAACATTGATAAAAAATTATGCCTTCTAGAATGTTTATAAGCCAAAAGGTTGAACGCGTTTTCAAAAACAAGGGCAATAACTGACACTAAATATTTTTCGATTTAACTGATTTTCAATAGGGGTCATCCTTTGGGTTATAACAAATATTTAAGCCAAGTTTCATCAAAACCATCAAGAATTATTCTTTCAAGAGTGTTTACAAGCTAAAATTGAAAGTGTTTTCAAGAACAAGGGCTATAACTCATATTAAATATTTTTCAATTTCGCTGATTTTCAATAGGGTTCATCCTTGAGTTATAATAAACTCTCGCACCGAGTTTCATCAATATCCATTAAGAATTGCTCATCGTAGAGTGTTTACGAGCCATTCAAGAACAAGGGCAAGAACTCATACTAATTTTTTTCCGATTTCGCTGATTTTCAATAGGGTTCATCCTTGCCTGATCATAAACACACATATCAAGTTTCATCAAAATCCGTTAAGAATTGGGCCCTCTAGAGTGTTTACGAGCAATTGTGGACGGACGGACCGACGGACAGACGGACGGACGGGGTGACAACAATATACGCCCCCCCCCCATTTCATGTGGGCGTATAGAACCAGACAGTGAAAACTTTTTTATTATTTTCAGTTCTGCCATTTCAATAATCGTAGAAAGTGGTACATTACTCCATTGCCTTAGATTAGTCCAAAACATCTGCCTCTTAAGCCTCTGGTAGCTATTTCGACAGTTATAGTAGTAAAACTTGGCCTTGTTTTATGACAATTTAGTGCCTTTTATGTTTGAAGCAAGAAGACTTATGGTTATATACGAATCTAAAATTACCGACAATGGTTTACTTCTGAATTGCTTAAGAGCAATATATTATATATCATAGTAACACAACATAATAGAATTTTTTCATGAGATGATACGTATTAATGTTTCCAATGCAATTTCCTGAAAAAGTTTAAAAGGTTGAATTCCGTGGCTTTACATTGAAAGAACTGTTGAAGCTATACCCAGTAGGCCTATTTATGACAAGAGAAAGCGATTTTTAATGGCCAACATAACCGTACAATGAGATGTTGCTCTATTTGTTTGGTTATTATTTATAGTTTTCCTAATATTGTGTTATCATTCAATACTCTCAATATACTTTCATGATTTCTTGTTCAGAGAAATAACTATTCTCTTGTTGATAAAATCCATGATAAAAAGACACTTTTCATTTCCGCCTTGACATTAATTACTTTCTCAATTGGTCGTTAGGTGGAGCATAAACACAAGTTTCTCATCAAATCTGACTGATTTTTACCTCCATCAGTAAAGAGTGATAATTGATGATAAAAATGAGTTTATCGGATGGTTTAACTATCGATCACGTGATGTATCTCACAGTTTCGTAGTAAATTATATTATCTTTTAGAAATCATACGTTTTCCTGATGTTTGTGGGTAATAATAATCTGTTTTCAAATTTATTGATAGTTTGAACATTTTTCTATCAAGTTACTATCGTGTTTAAAGTTCCAATTCGTCGTTTCAATTCCAATTAGACAAATTCGGTGAGTTATTGTCGGCCGGAGTCTTTCTGACATTATAACACAAAAAGATGTCTTTTTCTCAGGACTGACAGTATACCAGATCAACTCTAGTTGAAACAGCTGCAAGTAACAGAAGATATATCTGAGCTAATCTGCAACCCCTAGCTAACGTCGACATGAACGCATCGACAAACATAAAAATGTGATTACGGGAGCACGTTATTAATTAATTTCTCGAAATATGCGTCACAACGGATCAAATTAGGTATATGAATCGTCAATCGACCTATCCACACCTTTACAACATAATACTTATCACCCTATTTGGCCCGGGGTTTCACTGCCCTTTCGTTAAAAATTACATATAAGTAATGGTGATCATGAAGCATAGATCTACATTGAATTTTGACATGCGCTTTCCATGCGTTGTCTTTTTGATACCCTAACAAAATATTTTACGTGACACATGTATGCTTGGTTTTTGCAATGATGTTTTGTTTCGTACCAAGGACCTCGAAGATTGGTTATCATTCTTTACTCAAACAGCCAACTGGTGTAATCATTATAGAATTGTAGAAAAGTAGATAATCTCCACTCTTATGAGAATGACGAAGTTTTTAAAACATACTTCGTAATTTTGAAAAACTAATTACCAATAAAGATACTGATAATGAATGTTATTTAATTATATAAAATATATAATTTAATATAACACGCATCTCTACCGCATCGGTACGAATTAATTTACTTGTTTATTTCAGAATATTAATTTTCCTTACAAGCGTTCACTACCAATCAATGTAGACGAAGCAGAAAGATTAAATTTGACTAAAGACATCATTGAATGATATTACCAGAACCAATCTGCTAGTTAATCTTTCATTTAATCGCTATTTGTTTTATCAGCTGAGATTAAAATAATGATTTTCCCGAATTTAGTGTCAAAAAAACAAGTTAGAAGGGCCGATTTGCATTCAGCCGCGAAATACATTCAGTTGCTTCTCTCCTTAACTAAAATCCTTATCAGCATAAAAACCACCAAAAACTTCAAGATTAAAGACGTCAGTTGTTTGTGATCTCCCTTGAGGATCCGAACTAATATTTTAAACTTAGCCTTTTTACCTTCATGTAAAACCCATTAATTTATTTTAAATTGCAGAGTTATCTTTTCTTTAATGGTGTCACGTGTCTTGGGATTTGTTTCGATTTACCAGAGTTATGTTTATTCACATACTACTTACTCATGTCTTCGATCATTACATAAACTAAATTGGCATTTCTTTAAATTTCAGGAGCTTAAACGTTCGGTTTTTATCACCTTTGGTATTATCGACAGAAAGAAAAACCGGAAATTACATTGTAAAATTTAAATGTCACCTGTGATCGGTGTAATATATAAATATTTAATATCAATGGCATAATCTATATTTTGTTCTTGATGTCGATTCGTCAAGAATAACGTTTTAGCAAGACTTGACAATCGTGACTGGAAGTGTTAAATTATTGGCAGCAGTTGGTATAAACCTAGAGAGATGTAATGTGGCGAATCTAACACCTGTTTTTTTAATGGTTTATATATGTCTTTATCATTTGAACAATTTTTTTAACAATTTTAAAATTGAATATTCTCGTTAGAGATAAGTTTCTCGTGGGATATATTTGTTTTGAAATGGTACAAGTAATATAGGTTGTTTGTTCCGCTCAGTTGGTAGTAGCGACATAATCACCTGTCTGTAAATATCTGTTTCTGATAAATGTTTTGTCTCCAAAAATGTTTTCAACGTTCCTTAGTAGCTAGGTTGAGAAGTTTTTAACCTAGGGATAATTTCCTTTTAATCTCAAACTACTTGAAGACTTTCCACTTTACGAAATGCCACCCAATTCTACTGTAGTTAATGTTGAATGTAATATACTAATTTGTTATATGTGAATTACCTGCGATTTAAGTATACATCATTTGAAACCAGTAAAATGACAAAAAGAATATTGTTTTTGTTACAAGGAACTTTAATCTCATAAAATATACATATAAAGCCCATTGGTCACAAGTTGCTTTCATTTTGTTGTAAAGTTGAGATCAAGAAAGGCGTCACCCATATGAGGTTTCCGAACATTATCTACTATTCTGCTCCTTATATTCAAATGCACGTTAAGCCCCTATCTTTCTTCTCACAGATCAGCTTACAAACATTAAATCACTTCCTTTCGGCTCTAACTCTGATCAAGATACTCTCAACATCTTTGCACAGGTACACTACTTTCTCCATGTCAGCAGAAAGTTCCAAAACTTTTTAAAACATTTCATAAAACATTTTAATGGTGTAGTTAGTACATAGTGTATATATGTTTTATTATAATAATTATATTGTTGTTTATATATTTATATATATGTATATATATATATTTTCAATTGTACTTTGTAAATATGTTATATAATTTTTGTAATTGTACATATGGATAGGGGTTAGATAGACATAATGCCTTTCCCCGATCCTTTTCACTGTTGTGAATAAAATATTGTTTATATTTGTTTTACTTATCGTTTTCAAAATGGGGATGGTAGTCGATTCACACATATTTGTTCAAACATGGTAAATCTCTTCTAATAGGAGTAAAATTTACTCAGACATTCAGAATGGTTTAGGAAATGAAATAAAAATGAAATGAATGGAGTTTTACGTCCTACTCTTCTGCACCTTATGGGCTAATGAAGACGGGCAACGCCATGCAGTGTGCAATGAGGGAAATTTTGCCAGGACAGCGGCATTAGCCTGCTCTTTTTACGATTTCCAACTGTCGAGGGATCTTTAACGTGCACAGCCTGTAGCACACGGGGCCTCGGTTTATTGTCCCATCCGAACGACTAGACGCTTTTTCCATGTCAGTCCCTCCGACTTGCATCACTGACAAGGGGAAACCGGGCTGAAAAATCCGAAAGCTCATCTCGACCTTTGCCGGGATTGAACCCTGGGCTTTCAGGTTAGCGAGCAAGCGTCTAACCCACTGAGCCACCGCGGCTCCCTCAGAATGGTTTAGGAGATAGCATCTTAACGTATAGAAAGTTAAGCTTACTTGTCGCCGTATAATTTTGTATGCAGGAGTTGCACCCGTTATTTAATATTATAAAATAAAACCGGAAATACAGAAGCGTCCACGTCGGTTTTTAAATACTTAAACGATTTAGTTATACGTTCTCAAGAATGTCAATAACACTGAATATGTATAATGAGGAATATAAAATAACATTAAACAAAAAATAGAGAAAAAACGATTCTTGTTTGAGAAACATAAATGAGGAAATGTGATTTGACAGAACAAGAAGAGACTAATTAATGGCAATTGAAACAATATTGACAAGGAATTGATTCTCAGGATACATCGTGACAAAACTTTCACTGCTCTTCTCTGTTTAATCATTAATCAATACACCTCTTACCCTTTACCATATTCAATCGCTAACCATATTGTTGATGAGTAAACGAATTAATAAAAGAGGAAAATATCCGTTTATCACAAGAACACATTGAGACTCGATAAGCGAATGATTTTGATTTTATTCGTTCAATTTGGAGGAAGAGCACGTTGCCCTCGTGATATTGTTAGCGTCTATATGAAGCAAGGTATGCTTTTATTTATGGATTTTCTCCTCACAAAGTCTACAAAAAATGAATGGTGTGTTTTGAATATAATCCGTTTGGCCTCAATTTTGATCTCAATTGGTATTTATCGAATTAAACACTTTACACAAGACTGCTATAAAGGTTCCATTCTCGGTGCGGACCAGGTCGCGATAATATGGGCCCATTTTTCAATTTTTAATTTTCGAATCAACGATGACGAAAAGATTTGCGATGCCTCTTAATAGCTGGCGATAAATTTGTACATAGAGCATAACCAACTCCAGGATGAAAGAACAATGAATAGAAAACGCTTAAGGATTAGGAAGAATAGCTGTTCTTTTCCTGTTATTGGTGTAGGAGAAGTAAATAGCCATTTGTCAAGCCTGGGATGCAAAGGAAGTCTTTCAGTAGTAATTATCAAAACTACACGAAAGAGCTGCAGAGAGGCAAAAGGAGACATTTATGACATTTTTCGTATCATAATCCAGTAAGATTATAATTTATTGATATGTCACCGTCCATATATACAGAGCATAAAACATACAAATAATTACAAAATGTTTATTTACATTATTAAAAAGTAAAATGTCTGGACATATAAAACAGGCTTTGAAACATTAGTACTTGATCTACTTGAGACTGCCCAGAGAACCGTGCTGAGACCACCTCTTCAGGGTGGTTAAAATTGAGAACGTTTGCATGCTCACATTACATACAAATCGTTTTGAAAACGGGTAAATTTAGGCTATGCCTAATGTTATGAAGGTCCATGGTTACTAAATGCCCCACGCCCATTCAATGTATCACATTCCAGTTACTACCCAGACGCAGATTTCCCACTGTCTTTCCCGCTATTTTTTGCTTATTGTTTCAGTTAGTTAGTAATTAATTCTTATTCTTCTTTTCTATTCTGTTGACCCAAGAAAAGAATTCGGCCATGCACAGGATCCCAGGGAAGTTTGCCGCTTGGTTCGATAAAGGGTTTACTGATCCACCAAGCTATTTCGCTAAAATTCAATAGCCTTAAAATTTTATTATTTCTTCTTATGCGATTTACATATTTGTCGACTTTCAAATTATTTTCGGACTCCAGTCACTTGATCAAAGAATGAAAAGGAAACGACATTTGCTTTATCTTGTATTTTCTAAGACATATAATTCACAAATATGAAAACTTACCGCCCACATCTCAAGAACATGGTCTTTCTTATATGCATATCTGATGGTATTATCATCGAAACAAGGGGAAAATCCGCTTAAGGACTTGATTTTCCCAGGATATCAATAGGAAAAGAAATGGACATCAAACGAGCAATCTAGTTATAATTAAAAACCAACTACTATGTTCCAAGTTACAAGAGATCAATTAAATAAATATTTTGTGAGTAAAATGGCTCGTGGCTGCTAATCATTTCATTGAATCTGTGAAAGCTTGGTGGAGACTCTCCCATCGCTTAGTAAACCGTTACAGTCAAATTATCTCTTTTCTGCAAACAATTCAAATCGTATCTTGGCATGAAATTTTCTTCTTTTCCCTGATTGAATTTAAATAGTTTTCTAAATGTGAATTCAATTATCGGTAAAATTGAATCAGCTTTCAACGTTTTCTAATTCGACTCTACTTATCCGCCTCTTTCACCAGTTGATAACAATTGAGGATAAATGAGAATGTGAACCGTGTTGAATTAGTACTTGACGATCACTTGTAATGAATAGAAATAAAAAGCTTATTGAATTTGATGAGAACTAAGCACCCCGGTCTTACGACTTAATTAAATTATTTTGTCAGTCACACATTCTCTATTCATTATGCACGTGAGTGTCAGATTGTAATGATTTTTGTGTTAGCAATTCAGTAGTTTGTTTTAATATGAGTAAAACTAAGGTTAATCATAACAAAGAGCTAATTGGTTTGCAGATGTATTTAATTTTTCATTCAAAGCCATAAATTAATAGGCTAATAGAACGTGTGACCCCCAGATTTTATCATTTCTTTATAACAATAATACGTCAACACTTTTTATTTAGCACGTGACCAGTGTAAAAGAGATGAATAGGGTCCTTTTCTTGAGTTTTATCGAAAATGACAATCTAACATGGACGTTTTGGTGATCCAGAAGTGACTTATTGCATAACATCGATGAAATTTGGTTGGAAGCTCTACAATAATAATAATAAATTTATTCAGTATTCAGTATAAAGGTCAACTGACCTATAGATACATTATACATAAATACATTTCATTACATTAATTAAAATATAATTCAATATAAACTCACATTTCTTAGATGATAATTTAAACTTATACAACTCTAAATCACGTAATGTTAATTTAGCAATAAAATAAAAATGTTAAACAAACTAAAGTTTCCTTCTTAAGGTCATCGCTTTATCTAAATAGTGTGCGATTGATGTAACCTCTGACTCAATTTTGGATGTACACATTCTGATAAAGGTGTGAATATCTGGGTGATTAACAAACTGTCGAGGAAGGATTTCATTTCTCAGTCTACGGAAATGAGGACAAATTAAAACAAATTGAAACAGATCATCATTTATATAGTTACAGAACGGACATGAAGTTGAGTTACTTTGTTTTCTTCTAAACAAATACAATTTGTAGGAAATTAATTTAATCTTAGTTTCGTCATGTTGCGTTTAGTCCGTTTATCTACATTAAGCATTAAATATGATTCTCTACAACTTATGTATGAACCGATTTACCTCAGGTTTCTTTTCTTATTTTCATGGAAACAAAATTTACTGAAACATTTTATAGATAAAAATAATAAAAATCATGAAAAGTTGAAAATTTTTTAAAACGCGGCAATTTCGGTTTGTACGTGGGGACTTCAGTTTGCTCAAAATCACTTACGGCAACCCTGCTTTCGGTGTAATTTACAAATGTAGACAAAAACAGTACAGATATAAATAATTTGAATCCTTAAGACGGAAAAAATGATTGAAAGTCACGCATGTGCCGTTACATAGCTCATTTTAGTTAAAAGTTTAATAAATCCGCCATTTATTACCTGGTTTGTAAGATTTTGGTATCTATCAAAACCTTGTTACTTTATCTAAAACTTGTTTTTCAAAACAGATTTTTAATTTTTGAATTTATATTCCTCGTGACTTTGACCTTTAATAAGCTTTGAATTTCAAATCTACAAAGTCCTGAAACACAGCTATCATTAAGTATGCTAATATTCGTTGATAAATTTTAACTTCCGGTCTTATGGGCATCTCGAAATTGACAACTCTGGCTCATTTGAATCTCTTTTCTGCTATATATGACAATAATTCATATTTTATATGTAAAAATTTTGGGGTTTTTTTTCGTAACTCACTATGTATTTATTCCACATCAATATGGACTTCATAATAAAAAAGGACTTGATTTTCTGTATTCAACGATATGTGACATTGGTGGTTTAATGCAAAATTTTAAATTGTTAAATTTGGCAAAATTGAATACAAATTCTAATTTTGTCCGCTAAAATAAGAGATGTTTATGTTGAAGATGACTTGGGTAAGTCGCACAATAGTCCACAACCATCTCTAAAGTCACCTATTTTCCATTATACATATCTCGGAAAATTTAATGTGGACAACGTAAATTAAGGTATAGTTAGAATAAAATATCAACCTTGAGTGAATGGGAACACTGAAAAAAAGTTGCATCAAAGTCCATACTTTTTTCGATTGGTCTGATTTTCAATAGGGTTCATCCTTAGGTTATTACAACCTCTCACACCAAGTTTCATCAAAATCCATTAAAAACAGCTCTCTATTGTGTCCACAAAGAATTCAAGAACAAGGGCAATAACCCATGTTTATCCTTAGGTGATTACACCACGTATCGTCAAAATTCATTGAGAAACCAGCTCTCATCATGTTTGTATTTTGGAAGAACAGACATACAGACAGACACACAAACAGACCCACAGACAGACAGACAGACAGGGGCAACGGCTATATATACTTTATGTGACATGTTTATCCTTGGGTGATTACACCCAGTATCGTCAAAATTCATCGAGAAACCAGCTCTCATCATGTTTGTTTTTTGGAAGAACAGACAGACACACAAACAGACACACAGACAGACAGACAGGGGCAACGGCTATATATGCTTTATGTGATATAATAATAATAATAATAATAATAATAATAATAATAATAATAATAATAATAATAATAATAATATTTATTTATTTAATTAATAATTTAATAATTATTATTAATTATTAATAAATAAATAATAATAATAATAATAATTAATAAAAATTTTTTCAATCAATCATCAATCATCAATCATCAATCATCATAAATCATCATCAATCATCATCATCATCATCATCATCATCATCATCATCATTCATCATATCTTTATTAGGGTGAAAACTTCGAGCGAAACCTATCTATTAAAGCCTATTGTATCTAAATATATAAAAACTATTACACAACTACGTTTATCCTGCCATAAATTGTACATAGAAACTGGTCGATACTATAATATACAACGTGACGAACGAATTTGTAAATATTGTGTAATTAATCAGGTTGAAGATGAGTACCACCATGTTTTAATATGTCCCTTTTTTCATGATTTTAGAAATTTGTGTTTAAAACCTTATTATTTCAATAGACCCAGTGTATTTAAATTTATTCAGTTGCTTAACTCAGAAAGTGTAAAAGAATTGTCAAACTTAGGAAAGTTTTTATTTATGTGTGAAAATAGGAAAGTAGAGCTATCAAAATAATAAATTATTTGTTACTTCTCTCTTCGGCAAAATAAATTTTATGTATATATGATGTTGATATTGTAGTATATGTATATTGTAATTATGTTTGTATATTTTTACCGATGAGTCAATGACTCAAGGTCAATAAAGAATTGAATTGAATAACAATAGATCGAAAAAAATCCAAGTTTGCCTTTTTACTTAAAGTGGTTGAGAGAACGCTGGGCGAAAGCTTTAAAATACAAAAGGGCCTCAAAGCTTACACGTCGATGACCAGCATACCAAACATAGTGCTATCCTCAGCTCTAGTCCAACGCAAAGATTCGAATGCGTCATTCGGTTTTTACTTGTTTTGTTAATAGAGCGTATTTAATTCTATTGTAACAACCGAGACTATGCAGATCACTTGACGTGTTTAGAAAAGAATTTTTCAGGAAACTTCAATGGGATAAAACGACAAATAAAGTCTTTAGGGAAAGAACTGTCCTTAAGTAAAATCAGTAAGTCTATCATTTGCGTGTGGTGCCATGTCGTATTTCTCGAGTTTCCTATCAAAATTGCTCTCAATTGTTCCAAGTGCACGGTTTCAAGAATAGTTAGTCAGAATCTCTCTGACCTTTAGCCTTACTACCACTGGATGTAGATTCACCCTACTGTGGACTTGATATAGGTAGCTCAATTATTTTTGTTAGAAATGTACTCGACGATGGTTAAGGCTTAATATCTACCTCAGAGTACAGAGTTGTGTAGTGATGGCCTGCATTAGGGTTTTCTAATATGTGAAAGAGAAATCTAATTCCAAGAATAATTAAATATGTGCGATTCTCGCCTTTCTTCTTCTTGCAGGGGCGAGGCAGCAGAAAAATACGTCATGTTATTTCACTTACGTAAATACGTAAGAATACAAGCCGAAATTAAATGAATAAAACATAATATTATTGTAATAAAACGAATCTCAATGCTTTAGTCGAGTTAGAAAAATGAACGTTACACGGTTTCAGGTAATGACCATCTAGTTTCTGATGATGGAGGGCAGAGAATTATTGCATTAGGGGTGAACCGTGAACATCATGCCGAATGCTCCCTTTCCAATGATAGACCATTCCGGTTGAATACTTAATGTTAAAACTTTCTGGTGGAAATGAGCATGAAAAATGCATAAACATTTTTGGAAGAGTGTTCAAGTGAAAATTTAAAGGAACTCATTATCGCAGAAACAACGCATTAGGATATCGATATTTGAATCTTCTCAGTCAATGCATGGAACTGAAATCTGACCATACCAACGGAATAATTGTATATCGAAACTACCAATTTATTACCAATCTGTCCCGAACAGAAAGATCAGATTTCCATTACTTATTAAGCTTCTTAAAACACGTTTATAACCAGCTAATCTAAAAAAAACAAAATCACGGTCACAACGACTTTGTAAGAATGAAGACTTAGTAACACCGCACCATCCAGGGCCGAGTTTCACCGCCATGTAATTCAATCCGACCAGATCTCAAGAATATCAATTACCAAACCTAAGAAACAGAATCACCCAGTTCGAACCAATCAACCTACCAACTACTATTAACAAGTTTGCGATATCAGCATTCTTTAGAAACGAACGTTAACTGTCATCTACAGCAAAACAATCATCTGAGTTATTTTCTAACATGACTCAATCATTGTGTCTTAGAAAACAAAAACAAAAGAATGATCTGGAATTGTATCTTAGGCAACGAAAATAGAAAGATCGTCTGGACTAGTGTCTTAGACAACAAACACAGAACAATAATTTGAACTAGTGATTAATGAAGAATATCAGAAAATGAGAGTTTTCTAGCTGAACACCAGATAATTCAATAACGTCTATCGTTGATGATGACCTGTGGGAAAATGTTGATCAGTAAATCCTCGGCCCATATCCAAATCTTCTCCCAAAGGATTGCCGATTTGTCAAAAACCAAATGGCAGAGTGATATAAGGTGTCCGAAAAAAGCTACTTAGTTTTTAAAGAAACATTTACTCTCCTAAAGTATACCTAACGACTGTCATTAAGAGAATTTTGTTTATTCATTATTTACAGGGGTTGCACGGTAAGCAATCATTGCACTGGAACCTGTCCTTGTATCTGAAAATTAGAGTCATGTCCCTTTGTATTCCTACTGACTACTTTTGATGTTAGTTTGGAGGAGTTTCGAAAACTTTTATATGTCTAATTTATTTTATTTTTCAAGTGTTTGATTTAACACCAGGTAGTTTGAATTAGTTTATCTAAGTGTATACGCTCCAATTTACTGTGTAAATGTTTTCACTCTTTAACGAAGAGAGGGGAGGTTCCCGAAGTCTCAATTACTGACAGGGTCCCAATGTAGATTATTTATTGGAGATTTAAACAGGAGAATAAACAAAATTTAAATTGTTAATTTTAATTCATCACGTCTTACTTGTGACCATCGTTTGTACTTGAAGGTGTCAAAAACTCGCCTTATTTATGACAAAATTGACAAAACACGGTGATCTCTTAATCTTATGAGCTCATGGCCACCCCAGGCGTCAGCGTTTGTTGACGAAAATCGATATACATAAATACTAACTCACTTGTGTCTACTCTTCAGTTTTCACGCCTCTAATTATATGCCTACATTGAGCTACAGTTACCTGAGCTGGATTGGCGACATAATGTCTGTAGATGCCGCCAAAAATGGTGTCTTTTGACCCTTTCACAAAAGCCGAAATGTAACGATCGCTCTGATTGGATAATTCTAACCTCTTGGCGGGAACACCTATGCTGGATTTGTTTACTGGCATTTCGTTGGATGGCGCGACGCCCCTCTTACAAGTTGCCTAGCAGTTGTCGAGGTGGTCGGTGAAAGCTAACCTATTGTGTGAAGCACGTTTGAACAATGTACTAATATTTATTTAGGATTCATGAACAGGTCATTAATTGGTTGGGAGGGAAGATGATGAATAGATGAGGAGATCTTAAGCTGACCGAGCCAAAACACCTTCTTAAATTTCTCCAATTTAACCGCTAATAACTTGACGACTAAAGAAATTAAATTATAAAATACAATTTTAAAATAACTATAGAAAATTACAATGAGATTAAATGAACGATAATTTAGGGACATATCATTCGATATTTTTGACAGCAGATTAGGTTTCTTGAATACCTGATTTTTATTAATTGACGTAGATTTGAGGGATGTTGATTTAGAAGATGGACTCTTTAGACCGTTTTTTTTACCTTTTACCTTACATATGTTTTTGTCCTTATAAGTATGAGAATTTTGATTTTTTGCCAACTTTACATAATATACATGCATTAATGTCTTTGAATTCGTGTCTATTAGGGTTTATTTGAAGCTCTTATCAAGCTCTGAATTGGTAGTTACCAATATGAAAACCTTAAAATCTTAAAAGTTTCCTATTTAAACTTCATGAGAAAGTTGATGAAGTGTGATTTAATAGTATATGAATATTTACATGACACAGATATCGAAGATAGTAACAAAAAGTTCATCTTATTTTTTAAGTAATCTTCAAACTCTATTTATCTTTTCAATCAAAAACAAATTGAATGGAAGAAAATGATTTGATCAGTTATAATTGATAAAGAAATTAATAACAGATTTATTAACCTAGGCCACCTACTGACATGGATCTTTCTCCAATAATAACTATTTATTCCAATCATGTACCAGTCTTTAGGTCAAATGTTAACTCTCTTTTCATTATTTTTCACGACAAACAGTCGTTCAATTAGAAAATCTTTTTATGTAATTGGAAAATTTTATCACACAGAGAATAGTTTGAGTCTATTAAGAAGAAAATGAGGGATTTATGAGTGATAATATAGGAATAATGATGATAATAAACTGTCAAGGGAACTGAGAAAATTGACTTGCACCCTGGTTAATTATTTGATAGTATCAAATTGAACGTGGATCACAATTTTCTGATTTAAACACTCGTTTTGCTGTTAGAAACCGATATTCGATTTGTCAATAATCACCAAGGAAATTATCTCCCTTAATTTAACTTCAATTACGACAACCATCAGTAAGTCGTAGACTGTTAGGGGACCAATGAAATTCTCGTTTTAGTAGACTTGTTATCAGATGACAGGACGTATAAGGAGTAATAAATGGATAGAAATAATCTCAACAGAGTTCATTAAACAAAACGACAAGAGATAGGAATCGTAAAATAACTTCATCTAGATACTACAATTGCTATTATTTAAATAAATGCCCTCACTATCATAAAGTTATTGTCGCTATGAAATGGAGTAATTTGTCACTATCAGTCACGCAAGACTTTTCTTCGATAAAAAAGGCTAGTTGTAATTTAAATACACCGCCAGTAAAAAATGTGTTATTATGATTCATCAATTTCATCCAATTTAACGCGATGGCTAGCTTGTCTTTTTAACAAATCGGTGAAAATGACGAATTTATTTGCGATGTCATTATATACTGAAGGGCAGACATTAATGGATAACTGGGTAGTGAGTTTAATCAAGATTCACTTGAGTTGAATAAATGACAAAACAATGATTAAGATTTGAAAATATCAATAAATCTACTAGATGTCTACACAAAATAATCTTCAAGATAACATTACTTACAACTCCTGGTATGGTATTATACTATATTCTGGGTATTGGCCCCTTGAAACTCATGATAACCTTTTAAATACATAAACAAAAACAGGAGAAAGGATGAAAATATCTTCGTTATTAGCACAAGTGTTTGTCGTGGAAAGAAATTCTCATTTTCAACTGTCCAGGCTCTACAGAATTATTAGCTGGGCTAACACATTTTAGGCTTAGGAATTTTATTGATATTGGATCACTCGAACTTGCTAATAACACATCTTGTCTGTGCAAATTGTTTTCTTGTTGGCCATCTACCAATTTTCTCATTTCCTTATCAAAGAAAACTGTCATGGAAAACTGTCTAGGAAGTTTTTTAGACCATTTAAAAAAGGATTAAAATTTATTTGAATTTAGATTTTATTTTGTTAGGATTTTTATTTCTGATCTGGAATTTTTTAAAATTGATAAAGTAATTACGTGAGTTCTTATTCGGTAGTAAAGAGATAAACGACCACAATTGTCGTAGGAGATTATACCTAGATATTAATTATTATCCATTGGAAGTTGCAATAGAACTTTGTGACAATCTTTGATTAGTATTCATGCGCATCTTTCAAGCGATTTAACGTTACATTATTTCCACATTTTAAGTAAGTTTTGACAGTCGGTGTGTGCTTATCTGAGAATCTTAACTCTTTCATTAATTCTCCTGAACTAATCTTTAATTGCAAGATACTAGTCGTCTAACACGTGTCTTATCCATCCACAATAGCCCAAAGACCGTCATTAATATGGCTATGTACAATGATTATTTGTTGGTGAGGTTTTAGTAATGATAGGGCCACTGTCTAAGTTTGACATTCCCTGTCACCTTACAATCTTATTTTACTAAATAGTAACTGTACAAACGCTCATCAAAATTTGTCGGCTTAAATTTTCTCTTCAATACGATCAAAAGCCTTACCACGTGATCTTACGTCACCGATCAATGGCCGCCAAGTCTTAAAGCAATAATAATTGAAGATTGAAGCAAGTCAAGTGAATACCAACTTTCCAATTTGAATTAATTGGCCTAATAGGTCGATTGCCCGATTAATTTCACTTATAAAAGGTTGTTGATAAAAACGACTGGTTTCTGCACCTCGGGCGTCTTTTACTCTCACAGATTTATTTGAACACAAGAGACGTGAAGTTAAGCGTATGTTCTGTTCACACGATTCAAATACTATGATCAGAGACCATTAAACACTCATTAAAATCAGATTCAAGTCTTACTCTAAACATGTTTATTTTTCATTGTCTCAAAAAGTGCTTGAATCTTGTTTACAGCGTGAATGAATCATAGAATTACTGGTTGTATTGAAAGTTGTTGGGGTGAAAAATCGGTTATACAATATGAGCGGTATAAATCACACTTGTATATTTATTTTAGTATTCCTTTAATCAGTTTAACATAAATACCAACTTATAGAGTATGTCATTATAAAATTAGCAGTTACAAAGTATTGCATAAACCGTTTTTGTTTCATTGAGCTCTAAACTGTTCGGTTATGTTTTGATGTGTGAATTTTTGTGCCCCTAATATTTGCATTCAAAGATAAATTATCCCGTTGAAGGTAAAAATGCTTCAAAGTTGACAACTGCTGTGACTCTGCAGCTTGATCATTTACCACACCCAAGTCGAGCAGAAAAAAAAATTAAAAAAAGAAGAAAACACGACATAAGTATCAATGAAATATCCGAAATGTACATATGGGAATACGACACTAATAACAGCATTTCAGGAAATGTTTCGACAACATTTTAGTGAGAAAATAAGAATATTCGAAATATTCTCGTGAGATTGTCAAATTATTCCCGTCGATTACAGAGGCTAAACTATGTCGATTCCTTCTTAAGCCTATGTTTGATTGTTATGATTTATAATATTAAGCAGGGCTGAATAGAAAGGGAGATCATCCAGCATGCTAATGAGGAGAGGAAATTGACAAGGGTAATTATCAGATTAAACCCTTTCAATATGAAGAACCAAAGCGATATTCAGAGTAACCGTTAACTTCAAAGTTTCCACCAAACGATCCGCCTCTTTCTCACTCTTTGACAAGTCATTATGAGACAAAGGGACCAAACAATTGTTTCGTATTCCTTCCATTATAGATGTCTTTAGACTAGCTTAAGCTATAAATTCCCAAGTGAGCATGACAACTGGTGCCTGTTAGGATTTGAGCGGCCCACAAAGCCAGAATAACCCGCGCTGCACCTGCTCAGTTCAGGGTCAGAGCGTGGATAATGCCGTTAATAACAATGGGAAGGCTAATCTGCTATTAATTACGTATAATAAGGTAAATTCTTCAAACAATATTGCCAAACTGACTGCAATTACCAGAAGATCTGGGATTGAAAATGATTAGCTACTGTCACAAGAGGCGATGAAAGATGACAAATTTTCTGATTTGTTTGCTGGTCGTTATTGAGAATAATGTCTTTCTGAGGAGAAATTATTGCCAAAACAGATTAGAAAACATTTAACACAAGGAATGAAAATGGAAGACAAATTTAATGAGAATTTAATAAATAATTTGTACAAAATAACTAGTTAATAAAAACGACAAATAATTTTTACATTTTTTTCTTTCGCAAACTGCAGAACCATACATACATGTATATCTTAAATCATAAACTTCTGCACGGTATCCCAAAATTAATAGAGGTTTACAAATGAGATTTGTGAATTAAAAATGAATTTTGAAATGTTTTATCGTAAATTTTATCTATAATTCTGTGTAAATTCTTATCTTCATTCAAAGAGGAAATAATGAGAATTGCTGAATAAATAACGTCTAATCGTTAAAATGTCTAGAAGATCTTGTCAAATTGTCAACAGAGAAATGAGCTGAAATAAGAATTGACTTGAGATGATGCTCTCACAATAAGACTAAATTTTGACATATTTTCCCTTTAACATGCAGTTTCGGGCATTGTAGGCAAAGTTGCGTGTTTTTCTTTCGAGGTAACCTATTTCAGTTTTTGAATATTAGGGTTATGTACATATCCAGTTATTGTAAACTAAACAGCACTTTATGAAACTTGAACGGTGGAGTTTTTTCATATCACATCAATTGAAAACTGGATGATTAGAGTTCGGAAACGCTGAATGAGGTCGAAAAAAACCCAGTGGTCCTAAAAGATTGTGGCCCTGTAAATATGGGTGAAATGTTTGTCCATATAACATGCTAGCTGAATATGGTGAAGGGAATGGAAAAGGGCCACTTGATGACGAATCCAATCCAAGAGGAACTGTTGGGCTGTTCACATCTAAACCAGGATTCTGTTTCTTCCACTTTGTTCTTCTATTTTGAAACCAAATTTTAACCTGTGATTCCGTTAAACTTAAAGATAGAGCTAAATTAAGTCTCTCACAAACTGACAAATATCTTGTTGTTTTGAACTTATTTTCTAACGCTACGAGTTGTTCGTACGTAAAAGCTGTTCTGGCTCGACGAGACTTTCCAAATTTTCCTGAAGATGTTATTGAATGTGTATTTCCATTTTCGTCTTTCCCGGCGTCCATATCTTCAACACCATCATCACTATCTGAATCTTTTGCGTCATCTGTAATGAATAAAAGGTTTTTTTCTAATTGGATGTTTCAAATGACTGCACGTTAAAATAATTATAATAAATAAAGATTGTCGATAATTCCACTTAAGTAATTTCACTTAAATTCGTTAAAAAGGATAATTTTACCTTTTAAGGAAATGGATATTATATTTTTTGACGTTATGAGGAAAGTCAGTGCGCTCTAAATGAATATAAAATAAAAACTGTTTGAAAATGACAGTTCAATTAGACGATTATCATCAAATCATCAAATTTCCTCCTATATTTATATTGAGGGACTGATAATGTTCAATTATAAGAAATTTGTAGATGAATGTAAGGAGGAACCATTTAATTTGCTACTTGTTATTTCCATTTTCAGCTTTGCCAATATAGCGCCTTAGTCCTAATCATTTCAGTTAAATATCATTGTACACATTATAATATCAAGTAAATAGCATTGTATAAAAACGTAGTGAAGAACAGCACTTGAAATACTGGTGATAAAATGAGTCATGGTAATCGAATCTCACCAATCCTTACACGTTCTCAATTGAAACGACTTAAGATAATATTGACAGCAAATTAAGTGAGGGACAATGGCATATGTTTTTTGAATTTAATTGGCTTTACGAGATTTTTGCTCATCGTTTTAGCATTGTTTGGAATAATGATACTCTTATAAGGTGCATTGTAAGGTTGGGAAAATTTAAATAAAATTGCATCAGAATAGCACTGCAATGTACAACCGCATCAGAGTATGATATTACTCTCTCTATAAATAATAATAAAAATGTATACTTATCTTATGTTAAATTTTACACATTTTTAATTCTATATTAGTAAATTATTTATTTCCATAGGGATTGAAGATAAAGTTTAAATAGACATTCTTAGCCACATACTAGCGACATATAAAAACAAACTGAACGCTTAATTTAATCAAAGGCTTTATGGAAGTCACACAATGCACTTAATTATGTACTTAAGCTATATTGATGAAATAGATGATAAAAGTGGGATTATTGAGTACTTATTGAATAAAAAACTAATTCTCTTCATTACGCACCATTAACTATTTTATTGTGGACCCTTTTAGTAGCTTATATTACCTAAAATTATCATACACATTTTAAAGGCTGATTCAATCCTTTCACCACCAACATTTTATATAATATTGAATACATCTTAAACTGTTTTGTTTTAAATTTCTTTTTTAAACAGGCAATGTATGTTATGTTCTGACTGTTCTTGTTGATAATGTACCACGTGATTAAAATAAATCATACGATGTTTCATCCATTTATTGTTTATTTTTTTTTATTGAATTAGGAATGAAAATTAATATGCCTCTACTGCATAGATACATTGGTATTGTAACGTTTTATGTCATTGTATATATTTTATCATACTGTTGAAAAATGATTATCAATGAAAATTAAAAAAATTGTTTTATATCTAACAATGTATTCTCTGTAGTCTTATGAAAAAAGTTCACTTCACTTACCAGCAGCAAATATAATATGATAATTATGGTGCAGTAATGAGTAATCTCACTTATTGGATAATGTGTTCAAAAAAAAAATTATTTTGATGTTCATTTATGATTCAAAATAAAATCGATGATAAATAACTCACTAGCCTTGAATATAAAATAATTATCACACCTTTTAACATGTATTTAAGGGTAAGGTTTATCCCATTAACATCAAACAAATAATTGAACCTTTAAATATTGAGATATCGAGATAAGAACATCAACATGAGAAAACACAATTTGATTTTAGTCACTTCAAACCTTGCCATAGGGCAATTTCAATTAGGTTTTCAATTAGATTCAATCGGTTGTAAACGGTTGTTTTTATAAACAAATTCTTCACAAAATTTTTACTTTTAGTCTAGTTCCCATATAAACAACCTGTCAGTCAATAATTTTTTTTTCAATATTTTCCAAATAATCATAACAAATGTATATTAATTCACTAA
This sequence comes from Nipponacmea schrenckii, assembly GCA_030562195.1. Taxonomy (NCBI): domain Eukaryota; kingdom Metazoa; phylum Mollusca; class Gastropoda; family Lottiidae; genus Nipponacmea; species Nipponacmea schrenckii. The sequence continues at coordinate 7,851,645 of JAUJPP010000006.1, forward strand.
ATTGTCAGGCTTATTACTATCAGAAAATATGAATGATAAGCCTGGATTTTCCGAGAATAATAAATATTTAATACTGGACATATTATTCTATATGAAAATATTCCTACGAAACATTAATAGATTAAATCAAAACTGTGAAAATAACATCGTAAATACCTGCGTTTTAGAAATCAAATATTCGTTTTAAAGATGACAAATATCATATAATATATGAAATTTAGCTACTTACCATTACTGTGTGTGACGTCATTCGCACAATTCGAATGAAATCGATGAGGACTAAGTATATCTAGAACAGAAAATGGCGTCGGTCTCTTGGTAGGCTGTGGTGAATGTTGAACTGGATCTCGAATTAATGGTGGTATATCACGTTTTGATTGTTCAATATCATTATTATTTTCATTATTTGATTGTTCATCTCCACTTTCAGCACAAATACTTATTTCACTATCACTTTCATAACAATCTCGTCTTTCTAATTTATCGTCTGCTACTGTGTCACGCGCTTCCATTTCTGCCATTGCACTTGTAAGAAGACTTCTAACTTTTGCCTCTAAAACATAACATCAAAGATTTTAACGTCTAATGCATCCTGTTTTCTGTTGTCATTGTTGAAATTTAAGGTGAAATGTTATAATAGCTCTTCTTTCAACATCACGAAAATAATCCAAATAAGGCATTTGATGGCGCACTCTAATTGGTCAGCAAATTAATTGATAGAGATGTAGGCGGGGCTTCCCGTTAGATTTATTTCATTTAAGTGAAATATTTCTTAACGGTCTTTTATAAATAACATGATTTCACTAATAACTCTTAAGTACATTCATTTTCATGGTTTTTACAAAAGGAAGACAGTTTACATTGGTAAGAGTTGAAGGAAGATCAACAATAAATAAATTGAGTTGGTTTCAAGTGTACTTCACTCTCACAAATTCTACTATCAGTTTCAAACGACAAAATTAACATTTTTGCAGTCAACGTACAGTTTCTTACTGCGTTGGTCTGGTCATTGCAGTTTTCTATTAACAGTTTATAAAAAATGGAGCAGATCACACAAAAGCAAATATATACAATAGATAAGCGATAGAAAAATGAGGTGCTAATTTTAAGAGTAAAGTAAAACATACCATACATTAATAATTAAGAAAATAATTGTAAGTTTTAAATTTTGAACATTTTTCTCAAACTTATGTTAACATCTTGATTTAGTTCCGAAACGCCAATGTGTCATAACGACTTTCGGGCAAAATGGCCGAAAAGAATTGGCCACGGATTTCTTCGACATTTTTCTCGCAGTAGAATGTTTAGATATTCAATCAAAACGGTGGCATGATTTGATGAACACTGCCAAAATATTCATAGATTTATTTATATTTCTTGTTACCAATATCAGTGAGAACAACTTTATTCTGACTGGTTAATTCAATTTTTATGATCTTTATCTTTAAATTCATTGACAAACATTATGTAGCTTACCACACCAAAATACAAATCTATAGTTAAGTAATGTCATGTCTTTTAAAATTGTTAACGATGGTGTGGCGAGGGACTGCTGTAGAATTTTATGGAGTTTTTTATTATAAAATTTCAGTTTAGTTAACACTCTGAAGTCGAATGACCCTTTTGATTAGTACACTTAATTTGAATGACCCTTTTCCCCTAATTGTCCTTATAATTACCAATGCACGTATGTAATTTTTGAAAGACTGACACTACTAAAGGAATATTTGAAAGAAGGCAAACAGCATCTTTGAAGATTATTCAATTTTTATATATCGAAGTAATTATTCATCTTTGAAAGATGATCCTTTTAATAAAGGTTTACAGATGTGTTTGAATTGAGAATAGTTTTCAAATTATAAGATTCAATATTTGAACAGTGTTGTCTATTTTCCTCGTATCATATCATTATCCTAACTTCATTGAATGCTTAGATAACTTCTAATGAAGCCTACTGAACTATCAAATTAGAGGTCTTTCAGTACATCCGTGCGAATAATCCACTATTTCGTTGACGTATAGGGTGTTTTCATACACGTCCATGAGATCGTTTATAATGTATTTGAGTGTCGATGAGTACAGAGTTGCCTTCTCTTGGTAATGCTCACGGTGTTGGATTTACATGAAATCTTCTGTCACAAAAGGCGCTAATCTGGAAAATATTATTAAACTACTACCACTATTCATTGAATCAAATTAAGAAAAACACGACCATTATATTGAACCTTGTCCATGTTTAATACTCGTCGTGATCGCATCAATAAGAACATAAGGTAGGCATAGAAATTTACTTTGTCCATGTTAATGAAAAATAAATCACACAGATTTACTTGACAAAAGGTAGCAGTTTAGTAAAAAGAGGCGGTATTACAACAACAATAAACCAACTTCTTTTAAGGGACCAAATTCTTCATATAAACGAAATATAATGATGAGTACAATTGAAACCGTAATACATTGTCAAGGTGGAAATTAACGTTATTTTCCCAATGGTGTTTCTCATAACTTCGGGGTATTTTCCTGGCCGTACAATACATGCAAATTGCTTTTTGTTAGAAGGGCGTTTAGACCGAGTGCTAATTTTTCATAATAAAAACTCAATCTGTGAAAACAAACTAAATTTTATACCTGAAACGAAAAAGCACGTGCTTTCCTCCCGGCACCTTGTGTGCTTACCTATAAAATTACACCATTTCATTTTCCAATCATCATAAGTGCGCATGCCAGAATAAGCCTTGTTAAATCAAATATTGACATAAACTAATGAAAATAAGGCAATTAAATCTATGAATATTGGAATCAAATCAAAAGTTTAAGTAAACGGAAGTTGTGAAGCATTGTGGTCTGAAAGGGTCTTATACAATCGTGAGTTTAATAATTCTACATTCAGCTGAAGTACTTGTTAACAAAATTTCAACATAAAAATACTTTTATTGTGGTTAAGAAAAACAGTAGCAAAGAAATTAAGTGCGATAACACCTTTGACGACATGTGTTTGGCGACGCCCAGGTCACGTGCCCATAATTGCACGGGGACAATATTGAAACTTCATCAATTGTATGTTCAGTTGAATTTTGTTATATGCATGTATTGTTTACCTTACCAAAGAAAGATTATTTTTCAGTTCCATCTTGACTGTTAAAGTCAGAATTAAGACAGCCATAACATTCATGTGAGTTGGGTGTTTGTTTTTCAAATGTTGCTTCTTCAATTTAGATATGTGAGGAACATCCTTGTTTTCGTGATAAATGGTCAGGACCATCAGGACGGAAAATACCGATGTGAGCCAACCGGAAAGTTCCGACATTCATTTTAACATGATTGTTTATTTATGGTTGGTAGAACATATGTTTTGAGATGCTATAACATGTGTTGTAACAATGTGTACAACTAGAATGCTAGAGTCAAGTCTGTTATTTATTTCCTACTCTACAACACATGCTAAACAAATGATTTTACCCTCTCCCGTCTAAATACCAATGTAACCATTTAGATCTATCCCGTGATGACATTTTGCCCCAATAGTATAAAATATGACATGCATTAACGTACATTTTCGAATTTTCGATATCAAGAAGCAATAGGAACTAAGCAAGGCCTAAACGAAATTAAAAGTACAGAACCGGGAACCAATTGTTGTTTGTTTTTTTACAAAATATCAACAAAAAAAATAATAATAATATTGAACTTAAAATATATACATGCATACCGTTGAGAATATTAAACAGATTCATCACATGATCGTGTTTTTTCTTCATAGTTGATGGGGAGGGGTAATGGTCCACGTCGACCCACACAAACCTTAAGCTATATATATATATATAATAATGTTAACCTTCTTCGTTTATAACAATATATGTAGATAAAGGACTCAAACCGGGAACCCATTTGCCATCCGTTTCCATGTTTAAATCACGCAATCCAACCTTCTATAACTCGTCAATTATATGTCACATAAATATTATATATATATTTCATAAATTTAGGTAAACAAATAGCAGACAATAAAGTAATCATCATGTACTGTACTTCCTTTCAAGTGAAATCTCTCTATTCATATAGTTGTAAATAAAGGCTAATTATTAACATCAAATTGCAGTAATCTTGCCACAAATTAGTGTAGATCAAACTCTCGGAGAAACTTAAAAAGGACATAAGTAACACGGACTGTGTCAGTTAAGTGAAATCTCTATTATATAGTTTAACACTATAATTAGATGAGCTAATTGCCACTTCATTGTTTCATCTAAGATGCAAACTATTTACTAGAGTTCAAAAAGCACGCCCCATTGCACTAAGACAATTTATGCCGTTATGAGCAAGTCTATGCAATATCTGGATTACTATGACAATAAGTTGCAGAGTATGGTGAAGACACACTTGTAAACTTTTTTTTTTTTTTTGATTTCAAATAGAAATGTTTCTGGGATACATGATTCATGATAATATCGAAAAAAATATATAATGTAATTAATATGATACTACGTACGATTCTTTCGTGGAAATGACATACTTAGTTTCGTATGTGGTGTAATTGTGTATAAAAGACCTCACATTATTCAAATGAAATATGCAAAGTAAGGTGTTTCTTAGGCTCGGGTTCGAACTGAACATATTATGTGCAGTATCAAACATGCTGCCGGGACACTAAGGCTCCAAGCAGCACCCGGGGTGTTGATGATGATAATAATTATTAATCTGATTGGGATCATAAAATGCTGTTTGAAATTATAAATTAATTGAATAATTGAACTTTTTTGGTAATTAAATAGAAACTATTTACCTTAATTCAAATAATGATCACAGCACCACTACAAATGCAGTAAGAGAGCAATAAATTGTTATCCGGAAGCTGTAAAGAATTACGTAAGTGAGTGTCATAGAGTAAGAATGGGAAGAATTGAATGGTGTTAATAATAATATGTATCTAAATATCACTCCTGTGTATTCTATCTCTACCATATTACACTCTTATATCTATATAATGATTACAACATGTTTCTTAGTTGCTAATATATTTGTTTATGTAAATAGCTCGACAGTTTCTTGGGGAATTTAATGAGAACAATTGCTCTGCAAATGTTAAATGTATCGTCTATATTTCTACCGAGACTCTTGCACCAATATCTGTAAAAAGAATGTTTCCCTTTTTCTAGTATATTTGGTTGCAATTCCAGGTACTTTTAGCGTTAATCATTTTTATATCAAGTCCTCAATATTTTTTGAGTGAAATTTCCGAAGATGTGGTTGTAAAAGATCTTTAATATTATAATGGTTATCAAACAGAGCCCCGAAACAGACAGATTAATTTATACTTGAGAGAGTATGACAACTCTTTCTATATTGATGATACTTTTTATTTGACCATTTCATCTGTCTTTTCATTTCAAATGTTTAATTTGATGAAGTATCTGATGATTAGCTTTCCGAGAAGGGTATCTTATGTATCCGCTATGTTTTGCTACTTATCAAACTTTAGTCTTCGGTAATTTATTTATTGCGTATCGTAATATCGGTCATATAATCGATGAAGCCTGTCTTTACATTTTCATTCTGACTTTCCCCTCTCTCTCTTAAAATAAGAACTGTATCAAGGATGGAAACTCGGAACATAGAACGTGAAATTCCTATCTCTATGATCTCAATCCCTCTGAGGGTTGACAAAACATAAACGATTAATCTCCACCAAAACAAAATCCAACTATTAACAATAAGCCGAGAAAAGTTGTGTTTAAGTACTGTTATAATAATTTTGGAGGAGGCAACTTATAAAAGATCCGACTCTTTATTTGACCTATTCACTAGTTTTATATGTTTTGATTTATAGCACTGCATCTGTCGCTATGATCACCAATTGATAATCTTATGGGAGTCCACTGCGGGTGCATTGTCTTAAAGAAGTCTTAGGGCAACTCGATTTATAGCTTCAAAACAATCAAAATATAAACAAAGGAATTTAGAAAAATAAATTTCTGGAATTGATGTGTTTCTATAATGACCCTCAATCAGTTCCGTTAAAAAAATAATGACAATTTAATGTTACATTTTCTTCTTGCTTTTCACGATAAAATGAGAGAGAACCACAGATTTTATGAGACTCCAAAATTACATGGTCTGGGATATCCCTCTCAGGGGAATATTCTATTCAACTTATTATTTTTTTATTTCCTGATAAAATTCTACTTTGATGGTGAAATAAACGGTTTGTTTAGTATATTATATATTGACCCAAAGAACTGATCTTGATCTTACAATAAACGTTTCACTGAAATGATACCTATAATTCCTATGGTTCAACTGATTTTAATTAGTTACCAAACATGCCACCAGGACATCTTTACCCTGCTGCTTTAAGGGCAGATTTTCAATTTGCTTTAAAATTCACTTAATTTACTTGGCCCATATTGATCTGGAATTTGTCAAAGCCTTTGATTACTACATGAAATACTTGAGTGTGACCCCCGGCAAGAGGAGGATCGAAGTAAAATCGGTAACACTGACTGTCAAAATAATTACCAAATAACAGGCAATTGCTTTGATTTCCACACAATAATTGAATGGAATTAAAAACGATCGGAATCCCTGTAGGAAAAATCAACACACTCCATCATTTTGACTTTATTTATCTCGGTATGGGTCGAAGACGACCACACACCCTAAATATTTTACAATCCCAACAGTGTTCAATATTTTTCACCAGCTTGTTTCTGTTTTACTCACTGCGGGTTATTTTCCGACCCGTATCTTTCCGATTAAATAAACTATCTTCGATTTGTCTGGGGTCAAAAGCGATCTCATTATAAGGTTTGTGCACACGAAGCGATCTTACGAGCATCTATTGAACTGACTAAATGCCTATTAGCTATGTCAGCTTGGGCTCATTTTCACGCATTTTCCGACCAGAATAGCTTTTCATCCGTGAAATCAATGCGAGGGAAAATGGCGAAATAATGATATCCATTAAGACACTATCGACTGACGATGATCACATCAGGGAGAATATTATTTCGAGACAGCCTTCGCCCCAATGCTTTTAAACATGAAATCGTTTCCTTTCAAACAAGATCAGGGAGAATTGAAGCGGAAGGATTCAACTTAGTGCCAGATGGGTGTTCGGTCAATTCTTTTATGTTTCAAAGTGGAAGACTCTTCACTCGTTAAGGAAATAAAAGTTGGTTGATGTTTTGTTGGTGAATAGTGGTTAAATATTATTCCAATCATACAACACAATTCTTTAATCAAACAAAATCTTCCAACCGATCATTCAATTTGTTTTTATTCGTAGGCAGAAAAAAACTTCCTAAATAAATTACAAGTTGGAAAACGATACTTGAGCGAAAACCTTTCCAATTTACAACAAAATGGATAAAGACTTAACAAATATTGATTCTCATGTTTTAATCCAATAGAATTTCCCAACAAAAAGACAATTTTCTTGATAAAACACATTCACCGTTAATTTTATGTCCCTAGCGGAAAGAAGTTCAATAGCAGGCAGATTGTCATCATGTCTGGTTGAAAACTGAAAGTGGAAATTAGAGACCTAAGTTTTCCGTCTTTTCAATGCCATATTAAACGATTTGTCAGTAATTGTTTGGCTTTTGAGTCGGTAAACAGATAAAATTTAATAAAATCTGTGAAAAGAAGTGTAATTTGGCAAACATTATTCTATGGTAATCTTATTTGAAATGATTTCAATTTTGTTAAGATGGCTTTTTCTTATTTTCAGACATTAGAGATAAGTTTTATCAAATTATCTATGACCACAATTCCGTTATTTAAAATCAAATTCTTAAGTTCGTTTTTGACCATTTTATTTTATTTATATGTTATTTGGACACTGGCTATTCATAAATCGATACTGATTAGTTGGCTACTTACAATCTTAAATTAATATTCTATAAGGCTAATATGAGTACAGATGGTGGGTCGTGGTTTTATTTTATCACTGATATAATCGCAGTCAAATCTCTATTAGATTTAAGACAATAATGCAGAGGCGATCACCCGAAAATATTTCTTTCCGCTCAGTTGAGAAAACTATTTAAAGTTAATTACAAGGCTGTTAATCTGGAAATAGAGGCTATATTCAACCATCATCCGGGAAGGTTAACCTCTATACACATTATTACAGATTATAATCTTACACTGGATATTAATAGCTTTATATAGTCTCGTTAGTCCAGCTAACTAACAGATTTAACTAGCATTTACGATTTCAGAAGGGTATGTAACGAAGTAGAAGAATTGTAATAAATTGGAAAATGAATGGGGGCAATTGAGCGAAATGAAAGCAATTATATATTTAATATTTTAAAGATTAATAAATGAACCGGACAAAGTTCCATTTTTTGAACTTGTTTTTTTTAAAATTAGATCTAAGATTTAAATGCCAAAGCGAAAGCTACTTTTCCTCTGCCTTAATGATATATAACGTATGATGACCTCCGATACCAGTAAATAATTGATATCCGTATAGTTTCATATATTAATAACATATATCTTTCTTATGTGTGTCCCGATAGACTAAGTACTTTGAATCAATGCAGATTACTGCTAAAATATTAAAAAATTTAATACGATTTTCTCATCACAATTCTTCAAAAAAATTCAAAAGATCCAAAAAGAAGGATAATGCGGCAATAATTCACTCTCGTCACAACCACAAATTACACTTCATACTTGATATTGAAAACGTCATCAATTATTGTGTCCAGCATGAACGAGACAAATTGTTGTAATTAGCCTCACAACTTGACTTTCATTATACGTTAATTATTTTGTCGGTCTAGATTGAAACTGTTCCGCTATTTGTGAGAAACTGGTCATTAACGAGGGAAACGGCGGTAAAGGAGCAATAACATTATAATTAATAGAAGAGCATCTTACTCGCGACTAACATTCTAGTGGCAATAACTCTAATTAATACTCGCTACTAACATCCTTCTTGTCACTAACATCTATCACTTATTAATCAATTTAATCCGAGAATTTTAACGCTCATTTACAAGAAAAGGAACGATCATGACATCTTACATTTCTTGACTAGCAATTCATTACCGACCCTTCTAATTATCGATGGATTTACTCTCTCTCTCTTTGTTTTTGGCAACTCTGGTCACTGAATAAGACATTTTGAAATACGCAATGTAACCAAAATATATTAGGTCTGCGAAGAAGTTCAGTCTCGATTAGAGGATTCATTGCCCTCTTTGATGGGTAAGAACAAAGGTCACGCTACTTGAAGATTTCAAGTGAATTCTTCTTTCATTGTTCTTTTTCATATTATTTCCTGCTTTATCCGCGGTTCTCATATCATGATATCAGATCTTACACTTTCTTTTATTAATCCAATCAAACCAATGTACCCAAGTAGTGAAATTACAGTTTGTCTCTGTCCATCTTGAATTCTAATCATCATTTTTGTTTTTACTTGCCTAATTCCATCAATAGCCCTCCCATAGTTTCCCGCCAAATATCACCTGACTTCATTTCCATTATGCTCGGCCCCATGGTGTATCTAAATAAACTTGTTTTTCAGCACGCGATCTTCATGCCATATCACACATGTTTTGAACATTTGATTAAAGTCTTGATCAAACTTAGTAAAGATATAAAAGAATATTCCAATGAGAAATATTCCTACGTCACCATTTCGTTTCAGAAGCTAGTTTAAAATGAGAGTCTGAAACATTTGCAACTGCCTCTCAAATGCGTTCTAGTGTGATTTTAAGGAATGTTCTCACTTCATAACTCATTCTAAACTTACGACTAACATGACATCGGCTGGTTAATCGAAGGTGCCTCTGTCAATGTTTATACATTTCTGGAAAATTGTAGTTTGTAACGAAAACATGGAGGTCAAATTATCGAGCATGGGTGGAAAATATTAAAGGCTTCATTACATTCTGTTTTTCAAGTGGGTATCATTCACTCATAAATTGTTCTGAAAAAATACAGGAATCTATTTGCTGATGTTCTTGATTATTTTACCATTTGGCGAAATTGGGAAATTTGTAATATCTGGTAATATGATTACGTATTTTGATGATATTTGTAATAAGTAAGCATTATATTTAATGAAGACTCTGTTTGTTTTTATGATAAACACCACCAGAAACTTATGCACTAAAATATATGGCAACAAGTAAACACAGATTTAGAACACACACATAGACCGTTCTAGAAGTAAGCAAATCCTAAATTTTTAATTAATTTAGCTTATATTAAAGAAAATTCCCCAAAATTCTATATAAAATTCGAGAAAGGATACATTCCTCCATATCATTCAAAACTTGCTGTTGGTATCCAAGAATATTTTGTACAATTTATTTCATTATTATGCATGTTGTTTCCTGGCTTTCAAGGGTGTCGTAATTAACAGAAATGTTAAACATATAACAAAACTGCTTAAGCATTTCTGACAACGAAGTAATCCTTTGGAATAAATGAATTCACTCCATTTCATGCGTTTCTTTAGCTGGTGTCTCTAGTTCTCGGTTCCATTAAAAGAAACTGACAAACCCTTCTTTCAATATTGAAACGGGCTATACAGGTTGCACAAACTATATTTTGATTCATTTATTTGTTATTTGAAATGAATTATACCAGTAAATGTCATGATGAAAAATGACTTCCCGACACTTTGTTTTTATATTTTGACTTTCTTTATGAGTTGTGTTGTTATTGTTGTGGTATGTTGAAGAATTCAGGCTGTGTATAATGGATAAAGTTTTACTATGTATATAAACAATATTCATACTATTATCATTTATCATACAACTTGGGTGTTTAATGGAATTCTATAGGTACTAATGCACGTATATATCGGTTTCGCATATTTTCCACTACCAGTTTCTTCAATCTCGTTTAACCTTAATCATTTATTCTTTAGATTCAAGCCAATAAGACGACTGTACGTTTAAAACAAGTGGACAACAACACAAATTAAATTTTCATTCCATGTGGCATAGCCTTGGCCAGGATAATCGTGACTTATTTTTAAATTCGTAACACGAATTTCGAATGGACCAGTCTAACGGTGACTTGAATACAGTATCAGCTTTTAGCACAGAGTTAAAAGTTCAATAACTTAACATCAAACCTGTAAACATCGCCGCGCTGACGATGCAGGATATACCACAACTTCTACAACTGATAATGTGTTTTTCGTTTTGAATCCTGAATGCTATTAGAAGATGAATTGGTTGTGACATTAATACATCTTGATGCTGAACAATAATAACAAATAAAGAGCAAAATGGCCTGGTGTAAAATCGATTTTTGCGGTGCACCTATGCAACATATCAATTACAGTTAATATAAATAAAGTAAGGTGTGTTGGTGTACCTGTTGATTAATATCTATATCGTTTGATTATAAATAAATAGCTGGATACTGACATATCCTACTGATATAAGTATCTAACTCCGCCCACCCAGAGAGCCAACACATTTTAATATCATCCAGCTGCCAATCAACGATGACGTATTGATTGACTAGCACGTGGAGAAGATTCAAGGGGAGTTAATTGACTTATTAGTCGTATTATAATCTAGGCTAAATAAACTATATCCCTTCATTGGTTCACATAGATTCCATATTAACTTTGATGAATTAATCGATTTCCCATATAGAATAGTATGTTCAATCGTTTAGCCCAATATACTTAGTAGATCAATAAATATACAATCTAAACGAGTCTACCTGTTCCTGTAATGATATAGATATGAAAACAAACAGTTATTGTAGGCCAGTACAATTGCCAAGTTAAAAATTTAAGCTATACATACAATAAACGAATCTGGTGACAAACCTTGTCATTGTGCAATAATGGGACCCAAAACTTTTCACCACCTTCGTAGCCAACCTAGACGCAAAAATGAATCTATTTTCGCGGACATCTAACTAAAATTATCATAATTTATGACTGCAGAGGTACAATTACATGGATCTGTTATAAGCTATTCATGATCTTTGCTAACTGATACAGTAATTGTAAACACAGACTTTGACTTAATATGACTTGTAGACACAATTACAATAAACATTTTCGCTTATATTGTAGCCTATTCGATTTCATCCCTTTTCAACATTAAAATTTCCAAAAAATTTTAATTTAATCGAATCATTTTTTCTTTTGGTTTGAATAACATAAAAATTCAGAACATTAACCTTTCAACAGTAGGTCTGGACAATGATAGGTAGAAGAATAATTGAGTTTACATTCTTAGTTTCACCTAGATTATTGATAACAATCACTCTATATCCACTTTCACGGAAAACATGGTTTGAGTAGAAATAATATAAGTATTTCACGTACTTATCAAATAAATACTGATGTAATGATAAGAAAATGAATAGAGAAAATAGAAAATGAATTATCTAAAGAAGAACAAATAACTAACATAAATCTTGTTTTTTAATATGTATATAGTATTATTCAGTCACATCTAATTTCAGGTCCCTCAGTGGACGAAAATCAAAACTTTGTGATGTACTCACCAACATATAGCCTAAACACGTGTGGTCGGGACGAGTTAAGTCCGGATCAATTAAGGTAATTAAATCAAGTAAATGTACCATTTTAATGTTCGACCATTGATTACCCAGAAAGATTCAGAGAATAAATTGAGAGACAATCTAGAAAGTAGAACGCAGCAGTAACCGATCAGATTGTAGTCATCGGAAATCCAGATTGCTCATGAAACACAGATCAAAACTTGGAATTCTGTCATCGGGTTAAATACTACCTCCATGTCAAATATAGTTTCAATATAAGGTTATTATTATTTGTAACACTGTGGAAATCAATTGAGGTCAAATAGACAATAAAAGAGGTCAATCCATTTCAGCAGTTCAAATTATCGTGTCAATTGAATGATCACTAAATGAATAAAGAGAATAAATTATAACGTATTCATTTGGTTTAGTCTGATTGAAATTTCTATCCAAATTTACTAAAATTGACAGAATTGTTTTGTATTGAACTATCTGAAAGTCCTTTTCACTTTGCTCATGTCAATTTGAGTCCAGTAAACAGATTTCTCGAATTGCAACTATTCTTCTTAAAGCCTCACTCCACTCATTATAACGACAGTTTGTTCTAAGGGCACTTGACAACAATAGAAGAAATTTTGTCTAACTTAATCGTCAGTTAGAGATACTTTATTCTCATCTGTGTTAATGTGCCTTTATCTAATCTAGTTGGCGAGAGTTCTCGACTACAACCAAATCAATTGAAAGCTATCAGCTACAAAATACTGGGTAATTTGGAAATAAATCTCTCATCGAAGTGCTATTAGGGCCTCATCTAATCTTTTTCGCTGCAAATTGAATGTTTTAAATCTTGTTGGAAGCTGGGATTAATTGTATTGAGATCGGAGAGAGATTCCAATTTCTTGCTAACTGGGTATAAGTTATAAAACAGTATTTAATTGGCTTGCGATTGCCGTTGGAGAAGGATTACCAAAGAAATCCTCTAAAGACGAGAGAATCGTCGTGATAGCGGCCATTTCCATTTTAATCAAATTTTGATCACTATAATCGCTCTTCAGCTCTTTTCTTCAGTCTCGTTACCGGAAAGACAATCACTTCCCCAGGAAATTGAAATAAAACTATTACTCGTAGTTAAGTGAACAAGTGACATATTTTGTTTCTTTTAGCTCCTAATTTTCTGCGGCAAATCATCCTTATGGCTATAGAAATTGTAGTTTACTTGGATGGTTTGTAAAACTTCAAGACAGTCATTTCGATCTAGGATTATGTTAAAGCCTGTCTACTTAATTCACCAGCCTCTAGCGTAAAGCAAGGCAAAACAAATTGTCTTTATGAGTAAATACTGAAAGAGTTAGCAGCTGTATTTTACTCTTTTCTAATCATTATTGCAATATGTATGTTATATTATTTTCTTGAAATAAAACTTTCTTCTACTTCATTTGAATTTGTCCCTATTTCAACTAGTTATAGAACAAATAAAACTGAATTTTAGTGTTTTCTTATTAGACTCGTTGGGTTCGGCATACAACTGGAGGCAAAATTAATTTTCAACTTTGAAAAAATTAACTACTATATTGAGAATTGTTGTTAGGTTTATAATTGGATGTAAAAGATTTACGATTTAAGCTATTGAATGTGATGTTTTTCATAATTAAATGCTTTGAAAACCTGTCTTGGGGCAGCAAGCAAATGGCACGCGATCATTCTCTCATTTGGTGCTAACAACATTTTATTGGAAGATTTCTCGAAGCTTGTGTTAACATTTTAATCTTTTCACACAATTTGTATAGGTCATTCGAGACATATTATTTATTCAAGAAAAACGAAAAATATGACTTAATGCTATAGTTAATATAATGCGCTCGTCTACCCCAATTCACATCGCTTTATTTGGCGGCGTCTAGATGAAGTATGAAAAGACCTTATGATTGCATTAATTAAAGAAAAGAAATTTGAAAATGAATTTTAAATTTATAAGCTTTATTTATTAAGAATTGTGTAGGGTACAAGCGGTTCAGCATTGAAGCAAATTACATAGAACACTACCTGCATAATAGTATAAATTATAGACGACATTAATTGAATTTTTTTTTATGAAAAGATCTAATATTAAATTATAATTCGAGCATAAGAAGAATAGGCAATTTTCTAGTCGTGGGCTTTTGATTTAAAAGAAAGTCTGTCACGTCACACAGTGTTTTAGAAACTTTAAAAGGTTGTACACACGTAATAACTTCAACAGAATATCAATATACAACATCTATATGTACGTGTACTATAATTTCTAGGTGGCTCGGATCGTCCATCCACTCATAGCATATTGTGGAGATCTGTGATCGTCATCGGTCACCCGGGTCCATTAGTTAGATTTTCCTTGATCACACCAGTGTTTTCAAGACAATCCAGCTGCCCTAAGATTCTTTAAGTCACAACATTAACTCTTCCTTCAGAGTTTGGATCGAATGCAAATCAGACTGGTCAATATATAGAACCAGATGAATGTTAATTTTGTTCCTAAAAAAATACAACAAATAGCTCACATGATTTTATACGAAACGTCGTTTTTTTCCAAGAATATAACTGACACTCAACTGATTTGTTTAGGTGTACAGGTCCCTTTAATGACATTTATAAATGAACTACATAATAGAGCCTGAAGCATGTTATTACAATGTTGATATACACTTTAGATTATGTAGTTTACATATAATTATGTTTATAAATCAAATTTCAATGGCACTACAGTTTGTATTCAAAAACGAAGTCGAGTACTTATAAATGGTCTTTTTACCATAATAATTTGTAGCTTGAATATGTTTTCAATGTCAATCAAGTATGTGATTATTATTGTATAATCGACTTATGAAATAAAGATATGATTATTAATTTAAAAATATCACCAATTTGGTTTCTCTCTATCTAAAGAAACGCCACACCCTTATCTGAAATGTGTAGCAAGTTATAATTTTGTTCGATTCAACTATTTATCAAAATAAAATTTAATCGGAAATATAATTGGACTAATTTCACGGTTTTATGAGTTGAGTATTCTTCCATTTTCCGAAGTTGTGTGGATTAAAATATAAAATAGAAGGATGCTTTAAATTTGTTTGAGGTGTATCACTATTTGTTTTTAACTATTAATTATACACTGCTCTTTCATTAAAGTCCCGATTAGTTCCAACATACCTAGAAGACATACCTTATAGTAGGTAGTGGTAGTATGATTTCTTCAACTGAAATAGCTGAATTGGTATGAGAAGCCATTGTCTCTTTGCCTATCTGCAATATTCACATAAAACATGGACAGGGAATCGGAGAATTCAATAGTAAAGAACACTTGGATCGGGTAGATCATTGATGCTTAGACATACAGGTTACTTTATAAATCCTAGTGAAATTACTGGTTAGAAATTCTTGATTTGGGAAGGGTACTGAAGCATAGGAAATCACGGACAAGGCATTCTTGGCTTATAAGTTGAGAGTACTGGAAGGAAGGAATCCATGTATCAAAAGGGTTTTGAAGGTTGGAGAAATAAAGGGTAATCCTTGTTTTTGGGATGGATATTGAAGGTTAGAGAAAGGCATCCTTTGTGTTTGAAAGTTTTTTTAGCATAAAGAAATCGCGCGTAAGGAATAATATCACGGGTAAGATTTACACAGCTCGAGAATGATAGATAATTTGTGGGTAAGGAATCAATGATTTGGCTAAGTAAATGAACACTTATAGAGAAAATATTGGATTCACTGATAGTATGTTGCGCCGAATCATTCCCATCAAGGTAGTAAATAGTATCACAGATTAGTCCTTAGGTGGGGGTTCAGAAAAAGAATACGAAATGTAAGACGTTCCATATGTAAGATACATTGACCTCTTGTACACCTCCTTTGCTTGTACTTGACAAATTAGTATTCGAAAAGAGTAGGTAAAAATTGAAGGCTAAATGAAGGCGAATCCCATTCTATTAGGTCTATTGAAAGTTTGTTTAATTTCACCGATTGTTGAACAGCTCTTAGTAAATTTTGTCCACTACCTTCAATAACACTTGTCACGTGGTTAATCAACCTCATAAAAATCCGACGAATCTCGTCTTTCATCTCATCTCCTCGAGATTTGGTAGAAAGAAATTTGGATTGAGAATTTAATCTGGTAATTAAGGACAATAGATAACTAATTTAAAATGGTTTAACGAGATGGTAGAAAATCCTTCAGGTTTCTTCAGAAAAGACGAAAGGATTCACGCAGGTCAAATGCTCAAAACATGCCACGACTTTCTAATGAATCAATTCAGTACTCTTAAAAACACTACACAAGACATCATCTTCTTCTATCTGTATTGAAATGCTAATATGTTAACTATCTAGAACATCTGTAGAAAGTAAAACAGAAGATATTTTGTCATCATATGCCAGAAGCATAATTGGTATCAAAACTTGTTAGCAGAAGAAAAGAAAGAAAGAAAGAAAAAAATAGATTTTACAAGAATAACAACTTAGGTTCACAAGTCCGCCGTGACAAGGATCCTTTCTACCAGCTGGTCCTTGGCCAAACCTCTTGGCATTGATCTATCCCGGATTATCCGTACTCATTTACAGCTGGGTGAACTGGAATTATGAGTGAAGATGACTTATTGAAGGTCATCAGACTTTCACACACCGATCGAGATTAGAACTCACGCCCGACAAGAATAGGATCACTACATTATTTAATAATGAGCACTTAATGGCAGTTTTTGTTCAGTATATATTTTCGACATGTAGTTCCGCAGCCTATCTTTGGATAAGGTGCGGCAAATCATACTTGTTATTTCTATTCTAATGTATACATATTTTTTTTTTGTGTTTCAATTTTAAGCAACACTCAAAGTGTATATGCATATCGACACAGGCTTTCTGCCACTTTCAATTATCTTTATTTAGTCTTAATTTTCTTCTTAGAAGTATCAATTAAATCTGTATCGTTATCATAAAGGAGAAGTCAAATATTGTAAAATTACTTATTATATATTATGATATATGACTAGATAGGATTTCGTCTGAAAACTGGTAATTTACCGTTGTAATTTTTCACCAAATTTTGGTGATTTATTAGAAACTCGAGTGATTTGCCTTTCTCAAGAATTCGCACTAAAATTAACAAGACGGGAAAAGATATAAGTTATGATCCAATAAGTCATATTTGAGATGTTATCATATAATCGAAACGGTTCTGGAGTGGCGCTCACGTTCCAAAACTCGTTAAATTACACCAAAAATGCAAATATTACATAAAACATTTTGTTAAATATTCCAATCTTTTGGGGCAATTTGTGTAAGAATGTATTTTACAATTACCTTAGTAATATTTTAGAATTATTATCTGATTTAATGACAATTGTTGACAAATCTAAATGTCATGATATGCAGACGTAACAATCGGTCCTTCAACAAAACAGTAAACTACATCTTTGTTAACTGATGGATAACCTTCTGATACTCAATTTTACAGGACAGCTATTTGTTTTAAACCATGAAAGCTGCAAATTTAATTATTTCAGAAGAAAGCATAAAACTGCCGATGAGCTAATTAAAATAAGGGACGTTTTGTTTTGAAAGAGCTTTTGTCTAATTTGTAGGATGTCGATGGAATCCAATATATGGGAATATCTATGTAAAAAAATGATGTTTTTATCAATTTCGTAAAATATTAAATCAATGGAAGTATTGGCTTTAAGTTACTGTTCTGGCGTTTAGTGTTGATGGGAGCTAACAGTTGGAAAAAATCAGAAACAAATACAATGGGACAAATTAAAATACACTATAATCTTATATAATTTTCAGTTGAATAATTCTCTAAACATATATGATAGACAATTGGGCTTCAAAAAACTGTATTTCAAATTTGTACAAAACTAGTATCTTATTAGTGTAAATTATGAAAAAGAGGCTTGGTAGTGTTGATGAAAAGCCTTTGATGTTAAGAGACCATGTTTGAACACTTGTTGGCTCGTGAGATGTTTAAAGGACACGTATGGTACAGCAATTAGGGCGATTTTTTTCCAAAGTTACAAAAATGTAAGGCTTTTCAAAATACTATTTCAGTGTCATGTTTCCAAGCGATGGTTGTATATTGAATGTGTTTAAGGGTAATGATATATTTTTATATTAATGTTATTCGCTAACAGAATGTCGTACCGATTAAACCTTCCGCTTGTTCAGGACCAAATTTCAAAGTTATTGAACATATCACACGCGACCTGTACTTGTTAACATGATGGCTAAGAAAACTTTTTATTGTATATTTTATAATGATTAAACGTGATTTAAACACATTACTAGTTGACGATCGTTTGATGAATACAATATTGAAGACTTTGAAAGGAATTGTTGTTTGAAAATAATTGTAGCTATGTCATATAATGAGGTGTTTTGTGTTTTCATAAACTGAAAAGATTTATTGTCCTTGATGAAAAAATGGTATTAATCACGTTTTGTTAAGTATGAATGTATCTCTTAAGAATATTAATATAGTGTTTATTATAATAAATATAATATTAGAGTACTCCATCTGACTATGTATACACATATATTAATTACTTACGAAATCATAAGGTAATGAATTGTGTATCACCTTGTTCTCATAATAATTATGTATTGTTATTTTGCATATTAATGTGACCGCCAAAAGTCGACAGTTTATTTCAACTTTCTGGCTAGACTGGATCGGTTATCATGAAAGCAATTCATTTTTTTGAAGCAAATTTTGGTGCAAAATCACTTCACTACAACGTCAGAAAAACAGTCATAATTGGGCAACTCACAACTCACACCATTGGACACTAGTAATAAATACGAGCGAACATATTGGCCACATATTTATATAGAAGACAATGCTTGTACTTAATCATAGGCAATATTATAATGTACACCTTCTGTACAATAAAAAATAATATTGTAATCGAATAGAATCTACATTTGAACAATATAGAAAACATATGTCATGCCAGTTTATGTATTAATGAAAGGTGAGTGCACGTCAAAAATTACACGGATAGTCTCATATCAAACGAAAAAAGAATGAAATGTTTTATTGCACTAAATTACTTTTATTTTTCTATATATGATTTTGGTGATACTACCCTAAAGTTCTATTTATCTCAATCTTCTGTCCGAATGAGTATTATCCATTTCAACATCGGGAGATGCATTTTCACAAATTATTGAAAAACCTATAACTAAGTCTTTTGAAAATAGTTCAATTTTTTTTTTATCTCTCTCGAGTAGGTGAATTACCGATGCCTGCTGATAGTGACAGTGATGAGAATTAAACTAAAAGAGTGTGATTTGCTGAAAAGTTGCTGAAATTATTTCAATTTTATTTATGTCTCTTTTTTGCTACATTTCTGAAATTTTATTATTTATGCAAATAAGCACCGGGTTCTGCTTTGTAATCTAAATGGTTTACTATTAGTTCTTGTCTATCGATTGGTCAATCCATACGAATTGGAGATGAATACGAAACATGACATTATCTTGAAGATTTCTCCAACTCAATATAACAAACACTTCATCATAAACATAACTGTCTATTACTCCTTCCACTCTGATATTCACTGAACTCAATTATGGAGCTAATGTAGTTTTAATATGGCTCTTAATTCATCTATTTTTATGTTCAATATATTCCTAATTATCTATTAGCATTTATGTTCTTCAGACAATAACTTAACATTAGTGTCTGTTTGACCATATAATGAATATGTCAAAGGTGGGTGTCGCTTTATCACAAAACATGAGAAATACTGAGAAATAGACGTGATGTAAAATAATAGTTTCCAATGTTGTAACAGGAACTTAATGATTGAACACATCAATTTGCACGTTAATATTTGTGCATTAAAATTGATGAATTGCTGGTTTTTCCTTCTAGAAATATAATATGTAAAAGTAAATATATTCAGATACCAAATGAAGCAAATGATAACCCCTCATTTACAAACGACCCACTCAATGGGGTTAGTAATCCTGCATCAAAAATACCCCAAACCTTATGTCTTTACAACATATATTTTTTAATGTAACATTTTTACTCAATTTTATATGTGCCCAACAAAAGGGTAATCACCCTTAGACGAATCTGAGCACATTAATTTCACATAATTGTGAAATGAATTAACAATTCGGCAAGAGTCGTATCATTACTGAGTCTTTGAGTAAATCATTATGATAATATGAAAAGATAAAGCCAACAAACATTAATCATATTGTCACTATTAACATAATCTTGTAGGTTATCATCTAATCACATATCAATATAATGTAACAACGTGACAAGATAACCTATGTAACGCTTTCACTGGAATAGTTTACATGTACAGCATATAATGATTATAATGGTACGGAACCCAATTGCATTTGCAATAAAACTTACCCTCATAAATTTCAAGATAACGACGTCAAGTAAAAATGCCTTTCCTCCAATTGAAATAACAACATTTTTTTTCTTTTTCTTTTCTTTTTAAATTTTTGAAATTTTTTTATTGTGGGTTCAATAGAAAATACAATTTTAAATGGATTTTGATGAAACTTGGTGTATTGAAATTGATAAGAAGGCAGTCAAGATTGAAATTGACGATTTTTCGATGATTGTTTTTTAAGTTATTGCCCTTGACTTAGTAAAATTGCGTCAAAATTCTACTGTGTTTGCAATAAGAAGCTTCAATTTTCAATGGATTTTGATGAAACTTGGTGTAAGCATTGGAATTGATAAGACAGTAGTCTAGTTCGAATTTGACGAATTTTTTGATGAACGGTTTTTGAGTTATTGCCCTTGATTTAGTAAAATTGGGTCAAAAAATTTTTGTGGGTGCAAAAAGAAAACTGCAATTTTTAATAGATTTTGATGAAGCATGGTATGAGTATTGAAATAGATAAGGTGGTGGTCAAGTTTGAAGTTCACAATTTTCCATGCACAGTTTTTGAGTTATTGCCTAAGTAGAATTGCATAAAAATGGTATTGTGGGTGCATAGAAGCTGCAGATTTCAAAGGATTTTGATGAAATTTTGTGCGAACAATGGCATTAAAAAAAATATTCAATGAATGTTTTTTGAGTTATTGCCCAATTTATTATTCAAATTCAATGCTGCCACTGGGCGTATATTACCTTGCCTGGCAAGCTATCTTTCCAGATACAATACGCCAGGCATATACATATGGATATAAAAATACGTCTAACGGATATTGAATAAATATGTGTAAATATATCCCAATCTTATATTAATCAAACTAAGAAAAAGAATATTTTTAAAAGAATATTTTCAAAATTTATAATCAATTCATTCCAAAAATGAAAACAATAAATAAGAAAAAGGTCATAATTTACTTGAAAATTTGTTGTCTAGATTTTGTTTGACAAAATTCATTTCCTCTCACAAAATCACACCCAGGTACGTTGTTGTTAATATGCTATGAATTCTGGAGAAACTAATTTTAACTCATAACATATGGTTCTTACTTTCTTGCTCAATTTACAGATTGATGTAATGCCCAACGCTTCGGTTAAATCAACAATAATAGAATATTTACAAATCAACTTGGCATATTTATACCAGGCAATTCAATTATGATGAACAATAAAAGAGGAATAAAAACAGAGGAAGAACGAATCAATGATAAACAGGAATGTGACAGGATACAGATAACGCGAGATTTGGAAACTAGCTAAAGCAGACACCGTGTCTGTGTTCCAATCGTCTCGTGGTAATGGTCCGTGACTACGTCATTTTACCAGAACATTTTGCAAGAGAAAAAACAACAATATATACACGAAAAACAATCATATGCATAGTTAAACACGATAAAACATATGAAAAAATCTGATATTGACTAACATAGTAGATTGTTAATGTATTATTAATGGTAAACTGACGTGTTTTATTGCTTTGTTATCATTACTCATATTGTAGTTTACACCTCCCGTCTAATACTTCTAAATATTGCTTATTATCTTACCCTAATGCCATATATAATGCGGTTTTAGAGCAAATGACAACATCTTTGTACTGGTACGGGTTAACGGATCGATTATTTTGAATTTCCAATCGATATAAGCACACTTTTAAGGTTTCCAAAAGTCTTTTCGCATTTTCTGGTTAGCGGCTTCTCCATTATTACCACATATCAGAATGTAAAGATAATGCTTTAACCAGTTTCTGAGATGAAATCATTGATATATCTGTGAGTAATTATATTAAGTGTTTATCTAAGGTAATTTATATGATCATTAGGGAAATTAGTTATTACTATCAGCAGGTTACAATCTAACACCAATAACACGCTCTTCTCAGACATCGGGTCATCTGAAGACTGAAACCATGGTAAACCGAACTGTTCTTAGTGATGTACATCATGAGCAAAACTAAAGCAAATCGTTTACTTAATGTTTAAATTCAGTTTTAACTCCATATTTTTGTGAGTATTCAACTTGTAAAGTAACTTGCTTTAAATATGGGTCGAAGATAAGTTGTGTCTGTCAGTAATGAGTTATTATAAGCACATTGCTTACATATCTACTTAAATCAACAGTAGATTGAATATCAGGCTAATTTCCCCATACATCAACAAGCCGACTCGAGACGCGAGACCTAAATTGATCTTCTTTTTCTCGAGAGCTGAAGCTCTTTAGCTTTGAAGTCTGGCTAATGATTTTCAAGTGTATCAATTAATGTGAAATGCAGAAGGTGAAGATATTTATTGAGATTGTTAGAGATAAATAGTGAGAATAAAGCCCTGTTTATACTTCTTTTTATTATCAATACCCATTCCATATTGTACGAAAATGTACTTCAGTTAGTCATACAAATTAAACTTTGACTTTTACCTTGAATTGAATGAAAATCAGATGAAAAAGGTCGATACGTGGCCCGAATCAGTATAAAAGAAATAAGTATAGAATATAATTTGTATTCAACAAAGGACAGTCAACATTTTTAGAGTTAACAAGTAACGACAAAGTTTCAAACATAATGCGACTCAATTCCAACCAAAAGTTACAGGGTTCTTGGGTGTCCTTTTGAATAGAATGGTTTTTTTTTTATGTAATCTTTTGAATTTGCTAACGGCTCTGGAATACTATGATAAACTATCAACATCAAATATGATAATTACATTTTACAAATAATATTTACCACGGCATGAATATAGTCATGTAGTAAAGTTAGCAACAAGTGAATTAAATAAATAAATGTTGACTGCACGTGCATGGTATGTCATTCTTTTAAGTTCTTACAAAACATATGTTTTTCTATGCCTAGGCTATCCATCTTTCTTTCAAACTCATGTTTATATTTACTCGACAAGCGACAAATTTACTTAAAGCAAATTAATGAGTTTGAAACAGCTTTAACCATCAAGATGAACGTTTATCTCGTACAAAAAACTGAAACGTAATGAAACATAAATAGTATAGACCATAACTTATACTGTAATAATTGAACCAAGTCGAAATGGTGTTGAAATGCTCTGGTTTTGTGGTAAGGGAGATCATCCGGGTGTCGTCCAACCAGAACTTGATAAACAAAAGTCTATAAAATATACTGGGATTATTTTGACCAGAGTAAAATACGAGGCAATTTGAGGTCGTAAGTTAAATATCCGTGAAACTATCAGACTTATTCAAGTAGTTCGCCATACTTTAGAATGTTATTCTTTCCACTTTCCACAAATATCATAGTTATTTCGTCAATTTTACAAATTTGACAAATTACTTTATTTTCCGTGGAGTCTAACAATTTAGAATTAACCTAAAAATTTCAAAACAAACATTCGTGTATAGTTGACTACATATTAGAATGACTGTGTTTGTTTAAAACAGGTGTAGTATGGTAACTGAAACTTGAAAATAAAATGTATCCATCAAAAATAGCCCACGATATACACGAGTTAAATGACAGACTAATTTCAAGGCTCATCAGTCAAAATGGCTGCTTGAAGAACTACTTGGTTTAAATGTCAACAACATTGAAGGATTTTATTGCACAATAAGTAAACATCTCTGACTCGAGACTGAAAAAAAGGCAGTTAAAAACTTGTAACCAAATTACGACTGAATGAATAAACGACTGAATGAATGAACGAAGAATTATTTTCTGTTTCCCAAATGAGAATTATATGTACATGAAAATGTTAATTTTATAAAGGTTGGGTACATCTATCAAAATATGTAATATGTTATTGTATATTCTACAAAACGAAACAGGAGAAAATGGAAATAAGTTGGAGGTAAAGAAGTTCCGCCCTCTTAACCTGACACCATTTTCATGACGGTAAGAATTTTGTACAAATCTGCTCCAACTTAGACAAGGCCTGTGTCAAATTTTCCACATCTTAGCATAATATCTAATCCAGATAAGAAATGATACAACTTATAAAGATGCATGTTTTGAATTCCAAATCGTTTCAAGAAATTTTGGCGTTTATTTATCTTGTTGACTCGTTCCTGATTCACCGCCATCTTTTGAGTTCAACATTAACATGCTTGCAAATACAACCGGAAGTGAACTCTCCTTTCGGAAAACACAAATGGTATCGTTAGCTGTATTGTTTCGAACAGACCTAATTTAGCCCATACTGGTCAACACGTGGGAACACAAAACTTCAGTTCACAGATAAATGTTTCAATCCACTATCTCTAGGTAGAACAGAATTTCTTCAGTATTTCTTTAGAATAACGATAAACTTGTAATTTGCATTAAAGTTAAAAAGTGAAACTGCAGCCGATAACAGTTTTTGTCCATTCAAAACAATAATCGGAGTGGGAATTTTACTTTTAACTATTCTTGTTAAGTCAAAGTTTGGACTTAGTCCGCCAATCCTTTTGTTCAATACTGTGATATTAATTAAATATTTAAGGATCCCCTCAGCACAACCTTTAATAGTCACACAATGGTGTAAAACAATTAAAATTCAAATCATTATTTCAAGTCAAGACTATTAAATATTGTTAGGTTATTTCAGTGGAACATTGTCTTATGTTAATAATGTAATATTAAGATCAAACGATTGAAGAAAGGTGATTCAAGTCGACATTAATCAACTGCATGTTTAGTTTCCTGCCAATGCTACGGATACATATTTCTCATATAAAATCATAAAAAAGCAAATTGTCTTCAAAATTTAATTATGAAAGGAAAAGATTTAAAGATTGCCCTCAGGACCCCTAACAGACCTGCTTCATTTAAATAAACATTTTTCCTTTGTTTCTTAGAAAACTTATATCTTATTCAATTGTGTACAAACATATTTTGTCGTTTTTGGTACAATTTGGGATATTGTTTTTCTTAATTCATATGGTTCTAGTTAACACAGCTACGGCCAACATTTTCAAAGTGTAATTTAGCCCACTTATACACGCCCATAAAATATGTTAACATTTTCAAATGTGCTTTTATTTTGTAGTTTACCAAATTATGATGAAGGCGATGTCAATTTACTTTGGCGCGATTACAACAAAAGGTGCATTAAAGTAAAAGAAATGGCTAATTGTCTCAATTACTTCTAAATTTTAATGTCTACATAACATAAATGGCAATAAAACGGAAATGACGTACTGAGTGAAGTTTAAGATTACTGGAATGAACTAGACCAACTTGTAATATACTCTATAAACCTTTCAGCTATTATTTTTATATATAACATTTCATAATACATTATAGATACCAATCTAAATTATGTATAGCAGTGTTAATGCATTTAATGTTTGGATAATGGCATTAAGCAAAAAGTTGTTCAAATTGAGGGAATAGGAGGAAGTTCGTGGGCAAGGTGCGAATTCCATTGTCTGGTGGTCTTAAAGATTTTGCTGCATCGTTTTTCGGGTCGTTTATGTAACCATTTGCACAGAATTATAAAATCAATTACTTCAACAGTTCTTCCCTTAATCAGTCTAATTACTGACAAACATGTTTTAATGCCCACATCTTGTGTAGTTGGCAAATATACGTTTCTTGTTTGATTTAGATTAATGGGTCCGTAATATAAAAAATATCACTTACTTTCAGCATTCAGAAGAATAAGCATTATTAAATTGTCTTGCAAAAGAGGAGAAATTGTAATAGTTGAATGTTATGAGCGTATGCTCTTTTAAGCTTTAAGTCTAGTATTTATCGTTAGGTCAGATTAATAATAGGTCTACCACAACATTCAATTTTTACCCTGATATAAATATTTAAAATTATGCAGAACTTTGAATTTGAATTTTTCGGCGGTCGATGTAGAAAGTCAAAATTGCACTGTTATTATAAAATATTCAATTCATGGACAGACTGCTGATTTGTGAGTACTGTATGGGTTTGTTGATCAAAATGTTTCTTGGCATACAGTTTTAAGAAATAAAAATATGTATTTTATTAAAAATGTATTTATTAACAATCAAATTTAATATCTTTGGTAACAGTCATAATTTAAATCAGATATTTTATCATCTCAAATACACATAAAAGTAAACACAAAATTGCGCATTTGAATTTTTGTGAATATTGAAATCTCAATAATAATTGTCTGTAATACATGATAATTTTGAATGGGAAGATGTTGGATAATTTACCCTTATATAAATAGCACTATTTATAACTAAAATACTAGGTATGTATCAATTTGACAATATTGTTTTATAAATATACAAATATCCACACGTTAGACTCCGTTTTCTCGGTATGTGAAATAGCAACTCTAGTATCATATTTCACCGAACGCAATATTTCAAAAAACCGTGACGCCAATTAATACGTCATTGTTTGTTATATTTCACACCATTAAAATTGCATTCAGTATGATTAACATGTTTCTTTATCTTGTTACACTCATTCCTTTTGTCCATAGACAGTTGGTGGGGGTCAAAGTTGGGTCCATTAATTTCCCCTCCATCACAGTACCTTGATTGTCGGCACGTTTCAAAGTTTGTTCAAGCCTCTTGTTCAACACAGTAGTTTAGATGTTCAGTTTAAAGTTTCATTGTGTTTTCAACTCAATCACGACCAATTTACACCGCTTTTTGCCTTTCACGTCGTTTGACTAAAATATGGATAATATATAGAATGACTATTGCCAGGATAAGAGGCGTGGGCCCTCAACAACCCTAAGGGTCCTAATAAATTATGCCCCGGTAAATACGGGTGTAACCCTTGTCCATATAACATACTAGCTGAATAAGGGGACGCAAAAGCCAAACCGCCGGGACTTGGAGGAATAGTGGGGCTGTTCACATCGAGGCCGGGATTCTGTTTCTTCCACTTTGTTCTTCTGTTTTGAAACCAGATTTTTATTTGTGTCTCTGTAAGATTAAGTGATAGCGCTAGGTTTAAACGTTCACACACTGAAAGGTACCTTGTCGTTTTAAATTTATTTTCTAGTGAGACTAATTGTTCGTATGTAAATGCGGTTCTAGCGCGTCTCGGTTTTCCAGCCTTTCCACCATCATGTCGATCATCTTTATCATCTTTTCCATCATAATCGAGTCTAGAATCGCTATCGTCTAAATCTCTTTCATCTAATTCATTACCACTATCATTGATTGATATCGATAAATCATCAGGACCTGGTGAACCTAGAATATAAACATGTAGATATATATTTTTAGCAAGCAGAATCATAAAAATCAAATTTATCGAAAAGCAATGACAATTTCACCTCACTTATGAGTAATTATCATCAGAAATATTATTAATATTATTTAAATAAATTTTATTTTAATCTAGCACGTGTACAATGTGTAAAAATATCAAGATTTAACCTTTGAATTCAGAGAGATTTTTCCAGCAACAGAGATTTAAGTAACAGCAGTTTTTCTCATTACCATTCTCACTATGCCGCCATGTTTGTATTAGAGGTAAAAAAACAGTGTTGACTTTAACGACCTTTAGCGATTCATAGGATTAGTTTTCCTATTTTCCCCTTGTAGATTGTTGATATACTTTTTATTTATTTTTATTTGATAATTTTCAGCTTAATTAACCAGATATTACTACTATTATAATGAAAATGAGAATTTTATAAACAATTTGCAAAAGTTGGTCTTAAAAACAGAATATAATAAAAGATTATAAGCCGTCAGATTTGGGTGAAGTATATTAAAAAATGTTAAGAATTTGGGAAAATTTGTATATAATTATTAAATATATATAAATATGCGATTTTCCTGTTATCACATATAGGCCTACTTTGTGATATTGTTTGTACTCAAATTATATAGTAGATAATATCAAAGTGATTTACCTCCTACATTTATTGTTCTTCTTTGAGCTAATTGAAGTATTCAAATCTCGCCTGATTTTCGTCCTCTAGACAAGACATGAACAGTTTCTTAAGTTCCTAAGACCTTTCTGTAACATAGTATACGGGGTGGGTCATAACCTAATAGCTTTGCAAATAAAATTCCTAAATGCACCTTCTTAAAATATACCTTTCTCCCCTCTGTCAAAATACAAATACATACTTGAAGTCTCATGTAAATAAAGTAACGAGGACTAAAAATGTTCAAAGTTGAATTTAACTATAGCCATTATATCATATTAAGCCGTGTTATCTATTCTTTTCCTTCTTTCTTTTTATACTTCTACCTCGCAAAGGAAGAGCTACTGAGAATAGACTAACTTCAAATTAATTTTCATTTAAAAATTGTTTGTACCATACAAAATTCCCTTTCACTACAAAACCCAGTTTCAGAAATTTTGTTCCCAAGTTTGTTTGAAACTAGGAATTTGTATGCTATATTAATGTAAAATCAAAGAGCATACGATCTGGTGTTTTCTATAAAAACGGTTTGTAAGTGTTTGTATTAAGTTAAGTTTAAACGCCCAGCGTCAGTCTAATTGTATGATATTAAAGGGTTAAATTTATCTACAAGACTGGGATAATAGAAAAATTAAAACTCATTCTTGTCGGCAATAAAGTTCTTAAAGAAGTAAATATTTTGATACGAGATGGGTGACTGGTGAGCAAGCGAATGGTCCTTTAATTTCAATAGAAATCGTTTTGGACGAATAAGGAACATAGAGAGAAGAGGTACAAAGGAAGCCTGCAGGCGGCCATCTCCTTCTAATTACTTCATTTCTTTTTACAATTCGATGATTGAAATAATTTCTTCTTTTTACTTTTCCTATCAAACATTCTTTTAACCCTTGATACCCCGGAGCCTAGTATTATTTCTTCATTAGGACGAGAAAAAGACTTAAAGAGTCGAGGGTAGGTACAAGTGAAGAAAAATACTTGAGGCCCAAATTCTCTCGTAATTCTCATATTTATTAAGAATTTTCACTTTGATTTAAATAAAGTCTTTGAGCCGATCGAAGCGTCGCCATTTTGGAATCGATAATGTGAGAAGAAGTGTTTGAAGGAATGTTTGTCAAACATTCAATTCAATATGTACATGTTTATTTTATATTTCTGGTGTGTACTTATCACAAGATTTCTTATTCAATACAAATATTGTACACTTTTACATCCAATGAAATGAATCAATGATAGCATGCAATATGTTATTTATCTACATTATCTACATTGAAGTTGCCTGCCCACTACTTTTCAGAATTTAACGATTTGAATTTGCGAAGCATTTTATGATTTTCTAAATTAGACGAAAGATAAATAAGATATTGATATCGAGCATTATAGATCTTTATAATAGGAAAATACAGATACACGAAATGAGGTATTTATATTAAACTAAATTATTCTAAAAGAATTTCACTGTTTTAAACATTTCTGTAAAGATGTTAAAGGAATGGATTTCTATTTTAATAATTTATAGGGATTGAGTATTCTTTGTTTTAAAAACTTACTAAGTCACATACTTGATCTACTTTTCAAAATGTGTAAAATAAGTTAAATAATAATTCACATTGATAGAAGCTAATAAATTTATAACCATGATATTTGGTTGAAAAATAATTAATATTTTAGATAGTTATTGTAATTGATATATAAATGATATCATTATAGGTTTAAATAGGCAGTTAAAAGAAATTAATTTTGAAAAGAAATTCATGAAACAAAATGTTTACCGGCTAAAGGGAGGATAAAGGTTGCAAAAGTCGTAATTTGAACTATTTTAACTTCCGTACATGTTACGGTCTTTCTTTAACAAATTACATAGAAACTGATGCCATGGGCCGAGATTACAATTAGTTATATCTCCTGTTACACCCCGGGGATTGGGCGCTTCTTGTATCAATATGCTTTTAATTTCTCGGAATTTCAAAGAAAAGAACATAGTTTAATATTACATTATATGAAATACTATATGACAGATAAAAAATCTTGCGGCAAAAAAGAATGAAATAAAATAAAAACAAAAAACAAATTTATCGTTTTTTTGTTTATATTTTTGTCATTGAAAATTTTCTAATACTAATAGAGTAAAAATTTTCAATTTTCATTTAGTGAAAAATTTAAAACAAATGCCATTTTTTGAATTTTAGATTTACACCAGAATATTATTGATATCTTTAATAATATAAATACTTTCATTAATCAGGTTCCTTCTACAAGTTAAAAATATTCACACACAAATATCGTCAGATGTTTTTACCATATAATTTGTTATATTTACACGAGAAAAAACACACACTGCACTTGTAGATAAATTCACAAATTAAAACTACATAATAAGATGTGTTGAATTCATTTAAACCAAAGTAAAAAAATCTTAAGCTTCAACACTGAAGTACAAGTTTTGGAATGAAATGTAAAATACAGAAATATAACATAAACGTAAAGAAGATTATGGAAAATACAGATTGTTAGCAGGGTTGAATATGTGAAAAAGCTTATTGTTTTCGAGAAAAGAAATTCTATCTGAAGTTATAAGAACCTGCCGACAAGTCGATGACAGAGAAATGTTTTATTGAAATATTTACGGTGGAAAATGAAAGGTTCACGGTAGTGTTAAGAGGGGGTTCTTCAAGTAGGTCTAAAGATCTACTATAGTCATGTAAACTATATGAATATAATGATTATCATTTTATTCCAATAATATCTGAATGTAAAAATTGAAAAATTCATATTTTTTTGTTTGGTTTTATTTTTATCAAAATAATATTATCAATAAATAAATTACACCTGCACTTTTTTATCAGCATTATTAGATGTTGATGGCTTTAAAAAAAAAAAAAAAGCACGTAAGAACAGGCTTCATATTCAAGTTAACACCATGAAATATGGGTAAGACTTAACTTTCAACTATGTATTTTGAACTGATGAACAAAACATTTTAGAAATTTAAAAAAATATATTGTTCTTACCTAAACTATGTGCCGTGTCGTCTGCTTGGGATGGATCGGACGAATTCTCGTCTGCCCATGGATGCCATACACGTGATCTTCCTGTTCCAGTGAATTTCGCTGGATCCAAAATATCTGCTACTTTAAAAGATGTTGGTTGTAATTTTGGTGGCGGTGTTGCTACTTGTCGGGGACTGTGGGGTGGGGGAACCCTTTGTTCCCCCTCGCTGCCAGATTCCTCATCCCTCGGACTGGATGTCATTCTTCGTCGAATAATATCTCTTTCATATTCTTCATCATCAGAGTCAATGTAAACACGAGCATTGTGATCGGAGACAGGACTTCGACAAGGACTGCGACTAACGTCTCTCTGTCGCTTAATCGACAGATTCATTTTGGAATGATCTTTTCTCACAAATTATACATAAACTATTTTGAAAATTATCAAATTGTAAGTCCAATTATAGCACCATACAATAATCAACAAAAGTCACTGTTGCACCTTACACGATACAAGTTTAATGTGATTCACTAAACAAGTGTTATAACTTTAATATTTAGAGCGCATGCGTAAAGACCTCCCCTTACTGGCGTATGACAGTGGTGAGGCGTATAATTGAAAGCGAGATGGTGTTATTTTCTCTCAACGATCCTAATTGGCTCTCACTTTAATTGATAGCATTAGCCACAAAATGCGACAATTATTGAACTGTCAAGCCGTTATAATCGCTTCTTGAGCCCACAAAGATGGCCAAATTGATGAAATTATTTTGAGATGGAGATTAAATGAAGAAATGAGATGGTAATGATTTCTTCTAGACTAGAACACAGAAGAGGGTGGAGCTATGATTGACTTTACTTGTCTTTCAAATATTAGTATTTCTACCTATATTATCATGGAGAATTTTTATTTCTTATATAAGGGGGCAACAAATGACTTACAAAATACTTATTTCGAAAATTTTTCTTTGTGACTGTTTTAATTAATTTAACAGAATTATAATTTTCAATATGATACAATCATTATAATAAACATATATTCGTTTGCATTAATTCGGATTTATAATTTGTATGGTTTCCATTTCCTATAAATTCCTTCAGGACTTTTGTTTTATTGAATCAATCTCATTGACGCTTATGATGAGTAATTAGGACCCGAACAAATTACATCAAACAAAAGATGATGAAACGAAATAACCATCTTTGAAATTTTCCTCTTGGGAGAAGTGCTGAAGATTTTAGCACGTGTATAAACTGAAGGGATATTTCTAGAGAGATGTACGGTTGAAAGTAATATAATTTAATGTATGAAGTCTGGTTTGTTTGGAAGATACAGTACCGACATGCTGGGTCCAACCTAACCGTAAAGAAAAGATTACGTTTGCAAGTAGTTTATAATTATGGTTGCGCAAATTATGTTTTTAACAGGCAATGATTAGCCATGAGTAACAAACAGTTTCCGTGATTTCTGCAGAAAACATATATTTGTTAAGAAGACTGCAGGTTCTTAATGCAAGTAACATTTCTGTTTTAATTGACTTGACATTTGTCAATCTTTACTACTTAACTTAAATACATTTTCTCTTTGACCTTATGTTGCGTTTCAGGTTTAAATCAATTACAAAAATTGTATAACATATTTCCTGTAATTTTCTTGACGTAAAATAAATCTGATTTTCTACTTCCCCTCTTTGTGAAGAATCAGTTAAGTTTTCTCTTGGCTAACTGCACTGATTTATCATAACAATTCTTTAGTAAAACGTCTAAAATGAATGCATGCAATCATTATGCACTATAGGTATTATTGGCACCTAGGAAAGATTCTCTTATAATTGTTTAATCCACAAATCAGTATATAGGGACTGTAAAGGATATGATCATCCTAATATTTAGAATACTCGACCCTTTACATGTCCCTTTTCGGAATTTTTGGCCAACATCATGTTCTTCTATCTTATAACGTATGGTGAAGTACCGTTTTTATTTTCATATAGATCTAGTGGGTTTAAGAATATTTCTTACAAAGCAACTTTTTCTTTATTCTTGTAAACGGGACAAGCAGATACCACATGAAAATTTTCATAATTTAAAACTAACTCAAACACTTCTAAATAAATAAATACTTCTTCGTTTCCAAATTTATTCATGTCAAAAAATAATAATACAAAAACAAAAACCCCTATACCCAGTTAGGGGTTCGTCTATTTAAATTCGGATCATAAGAAATTTCATACAAGCATGTTTTGCCCAAACAAACTTATCAGTCCACGATGCACACTGGTAGGAATGATATGTTCATTGTGATGGCGTCTATTCTTCTTAATTATCCTTCATCCCAATGAGCCAATACAGAAAGAAAGGGGTTATTTTGTCTGCTCTTTGTAAATCTTCAGCTGATGATCTGTAATACTGTGCACTAACTAATCAATAGTTACATTAATAAGTTAGATGTTCTAGATAGTGTTTAACTGCACCAAATATTATCCTTGCTTTAATGGGAATAGTCAACTGGTTAACCACTTATCTTAATTAGAAGTGATATATACACCTAAACAAAAACACAATTCTATTAAATACAGAACAGAAGAAGACAATAAACGAAACAATGAAATGAAGTATTGAGGTGTAGAATAAATAAGTGAATATAAATAGAAGATACTATTATAGGACTATCGACTCAGCAGGTAAAGATCTGCCAGGAGGTATACATGTCTAATATCAATATTTATAATCAATGTAAAGAGAGGGAGGGGATGTGACAAGAAAAACAAGTAAACCAGTAGGATTTCGAAATAAATAAATCCACACGCACGTGTTAAAATATACAAATATTAGAATAAATGATATTTCGCTCCTTCTCTTTTCAGAAATTTTGTACTAATTCTGGTGGTCAAGGAGGGGTAATGTTTTTAACTGTTTGTTAGGCTGCAAATGTTAGAAAGGTCACCAATCAAATTGCTAAAATATCAAAGTTTTTTACTGAAAATAACACTAGTGTCACAATGTATAGCTGATATATTTTACTAACCAGCACCATTAGAATATATTTATTTATTTCTCTAATTCTCAAGTGTCAAGTGGAAGAAGAAAAATAAATGATTTGAAGAAAAACTTGCAAATTACTCCTATACTTATCATTCCCAAACACGTTCATGTTTTCTAACCCAATTCTAATACCAATATAATACGCTTGTTTGAAGACACACGTTTTCTGAAAATAAAAAATCCACTTAAAACGCAAAATTAAAGTTTGTAGGAATCAATTGTGTATAAATATAGATAAATAGATATCAAAAACCACAAAGAGCGAATTGTGGCAATTTAATGGAAAATAATCCAGGATGCCCTATAAATTAGACAAATCTAAAGTATTTGAGCTAGAGAACGTAACAAAGTTAGTTGGTTTAGTAGGGAATAGAGGAGGAAATCGAGAAAATTCTTCGGTAGAAAACAGTTCAAGACAAAATTTAAATGAAAAGTAGCCTGCCGAGTCTACAAACTTATAATATGCTATACAGGTTCCTTTACTGTCACTAATATACCTTAAAAAATATGCGGACTGCTTGAGAATAGAATCACAAGAAGAGCAGTGAATGGCATAATAAGCGCACGTCAACAAAATAGGCACATTAACAACCACGGTGATGGCAAATCTTTGTCCGTCTTCATTAGCCAAATCAAGTGCAGTCGTAGCAGTAAATGTACCTTTAAATAATATACGTACATAAATTTCGAACCAATAGCCTACATTTAATTGGATATCCAAACACCCAACGTCGATTTTCAATGCTTTATTAAACGTGATCACACAAAGTACTTTATGTTTCTTTGAACTTTGAACTCTTATCGTAATTTGTACCCGATACAAATCATGCAGGGAGCATGTTAATTTCTTGTATTTAGATTAACGCTCTCGATCAAGAAATCAACAAGCAAATTAATCAGTTTGCGTATTGGAAAATTATCCCCGGGCATTCCAACGGGCTGTTGTGACACTAACTTTATCGCAGTGTGGGGTAAATGCGCAGACTCACTAAGCACCTGTTATCGCCACCCCATCGTTGTAAGTCAACTTTCTGGAGGAAATTACAATCCCATACTTCTAAGTAATATTATCACTTTCCCATATTCTACTTTTTTTTATTAAGTTGAAGATTTATGGCGCATTATTTAATAGGTTTCACAGCATTTACAACATTCAAATATTTAAAATTCTACTAATATCAAAGTTGTAATTTATCTTGATCATTTCTACAGATTATACATTTATTGATTATAGTTTGACCATATAAGATACGGTTTCAAACGTAAACTTTCATTATCATCCTATGCAGCCTACTCGAAAGTTGTACCCATATGATATCATTAAATCTCTTTGTATTCAGAAAGAATCACTTATTGCAGTACATAAAAATAGCACGTTTACATAACATGCCAGGAGTTAGTCAAGCAATCATTTCTGAACCCTGTCATTTCTTTATTTCAGACTTTAAGAATCTGAAACGAGGCTATATTAATTAGATTTCTATTTTTAATTAAGAATTAAGACATGGTTGATGGTGACATGACAATGGCAGGTCAATGAGGTAGAAAACAGAGCTGTAAACAGACTACCAGAGATATTCCTCAGGGATGATAAAGGTACTTAATTATCGTTTATCCCTTTATCAAATAACATAGGATCTAATGAATACCCCTGACTGACACCTCACATGTCTTGTTTAGCAAGAAACGTATTTTGGTACTGGCGTATATTGATAAGGTTAACAACCATTATAGTTGTAATTGAATCATTACCGATACACTGATTAAATCATTTGCGCCTTGGGGAGGCGAGCACGCCGGATTGCATTCCCTGCCTACCCGCGGGTCATATTATCGATTTGTTGTTAAAATGTAGCGCCTGTTTAAAGGGTGTTAAATGACCTTCTGCAAGAAAGTGTTAATCTGAATACAATGTCCCCCTCTGGGATGAAATAAACAATGCTGTAAAAGTTCAATATTTATCTTTAGTGTAAATCTTAAGAAATAGTTAGAAAAAGAGGACAGTGATTAGCATTTCATTGTTTCCTACCCTAATTATTTCATCATTACTTCCAGTTTTTTATTTTATGTAATTATTGTTTACAGCTAATTCTAATGCTATTAATGAACGTTTTGTGTACTTCAATTGTATTCTTACAATATTTAAATACCTTGTCTTAGAAAGTTTTAAAGATCTATATATATTTAAATCTGTCTTACATTTCCAGAGCTTATTTATTTTCTTTAAAAGAGAGTTCTCGTAAAACAACGGATGAACGCCATAA
Source organism: Nipponacmea schrenckii (assembly GCA_030562195.1). Taxonomy (NCBI): domain Eukaryota; kingdom Metazoa; phylum Mollusca; class Gastropoda; family Lottiidae; genus Nipponacmea; species Nipponacmea schrenckii. The sequence goes on from JAUJPP010000006.1 coordinate 7,888,706, forward strand.
TGCGAGAGTTAAAATGCATGAGCCATAAAGGAATTGTTAATCAAGTGTATCAATATGGTTTAGTTTATTTAGATTGGTGAATATTTCTTGTCGAGTTTTACTATTGAAATATATCAGATTAGGGTAGAAAAATGCAATATTTTGACAATTGTGATGATTTATCTTTCGACAATTAGTTCTATTAACTCTTATAAAAACATTAGTGATGCAAAACAGTCTAAATCATTGTTATTTTTCCGTCCTAGTTTGATTTTTTTACAGCAAACAAAAGAAAGAAAATGAAATTGTAGAATGTAATGATATTTCCAGATTTTATTTTTCTAATCTTAATCAGAAAATCTATTTGAGACATAATCTTTGTTAACATGCTCAACTGTCAACTACACGATGAAATATCTAATATCTATTAGTTTAAATCTTTTCAAATATTTCAAAACATTTAAATTTAATTTATCAAACAAAAGATAACTGCCAAACTGTTAGGTTATTTTACGTTTAAATCTAAACAAAATATTTAATAATCCACATCAACAAGTAAACAATGTATTGAAATGACTTGTTTAAAAATGTTAGTTATGATTTTTACATGATTTCAAGATGAAGGTAATTGTTTCACACTTATATTTTACTGATAAGATGGAACATTAATAGCACTCAAATATTTTTCTTTTCAATCTGTTGTTGAAGAACGCAACTCTAGACTCTTTGAAACTACTTTCTGTTTGGGAGTTGGGATATTTATGTAACCAACTTGTGACTTGATTCCAATAAAATATGTTTTATGAAATCGCATTTCGCTTTTTTCCGAAACCTTAAACTGAGTCCCACTGATTGAACAAGTTAAAAATCGGTTGAGGTTGTCGGCGTACACAGAGAAATATCTGGTATGTTCCTTGCGCTGTAATTATTACAGATTGTTGTTTTGTAAACACTAGAAGTAAGGTGTTATATATCAGTTATATTACCCATTCTATCGATAAACCTGCTCTAAGATGTACAAATAATGAGATAATTATAATCGGACTAACAATCACTGCTCCCTGATGACAGATCCATATCACATGAAAGAGAAACAGACCATAGCACGTGCCAGCGGGAGCAGTCATTTATCAGTCGGGGCATTATTAACGTTGCGGGAGAGCATTCCCTGCCTTCATCATAGCTCTATTACCAACTGAGTGTTTGTTATCATAATTACCACTGTTTGCTAATGCGTGATTCCACATTTACGTAATCGGGGGTAATTTAGGCGGGAATCTGTAACTAATATCGTGTCAACAGGAAGTTAATAAACAGTGTAAAGATAAGATGAGTAACGGTGCTGTGATGATCAATATTAAAATTTATATAATTAGTGTTATAACTTAAACAACTCAACAGGTTGAGACAGATCCATCACTTGATCCCATTTTTGAGGTAGAAAACTATGCTGTTTTTTTTTTTTAAATGCAGCTTAAATGAATGATCAATGATTTTTCTTCTGTATTCAATTAGACAAATTTAGTCTCGATTATTATCCTTTTGTTGTTAAGATTATGTAATTTCTATCTTGGAATATTTCTCAGGCTAACGATAATAAAGAAGTGAAGAAAAAACGTCATGGGAAATTGATGTTGGTATCACACACAAAAAGTAATACCTCAGATGTAACAGCTGACTTGGGTAGATCTCTCACATGACGAAAGATAGAGCAAGTGGTTTGACAATTTTCAGATAGCCTTGCAGCAATTAAAGATATTTCTCCACATTAATGTGTTGTTTCTTTACTTGTGAAGTCAACGAGGCATGGCTCGATTTGAGTATATTTTCACTCAAATAAGAAACGCTCACCTGTTCCTTCACTTGTTTCATGATAGCCTCTTTCCACGCCTAATCATTCTTATATTCCAATCCGCATTCCTTCGACGATAGTTATTGTCCTTGGGAGAGCTCTCCAATAACAGAAGCTATGTTTAGACTTATATACAATATTTTTTGTGAATGTGAATTATTCTAGCATGTGCTCTCTCCTTAAAGCCAAGTATTAAATTAAGAAATATGTCATTCGATATAAAATTCGGTTGCAGTTGTAGTCTTTGATGTGGCATAAAATTGCTCTTGAGATTTTGAGTGTCAAATGAAAAATTGCATGAAATATAAAATAAACAAGAATGACGTATACCAACAAATGTGTCTGGATTTGAAGCAAATGAAGACTACATACAGTATCTTTAAAGTAGACAACACATAATATTGCAATACATTGGGGCAGCTGAGGTCTGAGCAGTGGTAATCTATATACAGTAATCGTGAACTCGTTAAAATGGTCATTTCAACTTAAAGATCTACGTCCTTCCGAAAATATCCTTAATCTATAGACAATTTAATTTAATATGGCACACTATAAAATGGTTTCTCTTTAAAAGAATCTTGACCCAAACTCTTACTAGCAACATTACACATGTGGAAAAATACCGAAGATTTATGAAAACAGATTTATTATTTCATTGTCAATTACTTTATAAAGCTATAATTTCACTATTGACTTTGATTCCTTTCTGTAGTAGATTTTAATGATGATCAAATATCAAGCAATTTTCACGTTAATCTTTTCTTACAAATTGATAATACGATATGATCACATAATCTTAACATTATCACTACGATCTTTTAAACTGAGGCCAACTCATATATCTTCTTCAAGTTAAAATTACCTGGTAGCGACCGTTTCGTTTAGAAAACAATCAGCGAGTACTATAATAGAAGAGAAGGTTTTGGTGTGTGTTTTTCGATATCAAATTTCTTTAAATCAAGTTTGAAAAGTAAATGGTCCATTGTGTTTAAGGAACATATGAAATCTTTGAAGCTAAAAGACTATTGTCAGCTTATAAATACTGATATGTTCATGAAAGTGGTAGAGAGTAAATATGCTGGATTTCTTAATTGTCGTAAGGAAGGTTCACATTAAAATGATACCTCATTATTCTCTTGAAAATGTTCATTTCTCTTTCATCTTTACACCTTCCTCTGTTATTAACCTCATTTCTTTAATACTTCTTAGTTAACATCATTAGAACAAATTTCAACCGCCAAAGTACATGCGAGCAAATGGAAAAACACTTAAAGTTTATAAATGATTTGATTGGTAATGAACAGAACAAACGTTTTCAAAAATTGTCTACATGAAAACAAAATAAATATATTGCATATGAGTGTATTTTATTGACTTGAAGTTAACGTTCTATTGCATGATTTCAGAGATTTCAAAATATCTTTAGTTCAATAATATTTATAATATCAGACCGGTTTCTATGATTTCTATGATTCTATCATTTATATATAGTTTAGTTTGGCCACATCACCACAAAACCACTGACAGAATTGGGCTATATGGCTCTTTCTTTGCAGAATGTCAGTCTTGAACGAACCCTTTTAAAATTGCATTTGTTTACACACCTTTGTACCCACTTTGTTATGAGGATGTAACGATGACACCACAGTCTGTCACTTCATAATAAGCAATATTTAATCATGATCAGTGTTCAAACTGTTTACCAGTAAAATACTGTGAACAGCTAGCTCACTTTCCCGCCCAGTAAATTAACGTGAAGTGATATGAGCCTTGTGACAAATATTTATCTCATAGTGTCATCGTGTTTAGAATAATAGATGTAAATCTAACCACAACAGTGTGGATATTAACTGGCCTATCAACCACCGCATGTCTTCCCTATCTCATTTACTGTTTACCGAAATATTTTACTGAAGGGTGGGCTATCTACGTATCGTTTTCCATACCTTTCAATACCTTAATCCCCCAATTAAGAATTACCGTCTATCTTGATATGCAGGTCTTTGACTGTTGGGCCTCGTTGTGAGAGACGTTATCATTTCGTGTTATAGGCTCCATATTCTCGAATTTCGTGTCAACCGGGGATTTGAATGGCAGACGAATTACCTTAGGAGTATTGTTCAAGTGCTGTCAAAATATTGGATCAAGATTTGTATATAGGATTTCTGTTCCAATTAGGTTCAACTGTCAAGATTGATATCCTAACAAAAATTGTTAAACATACTTCTTATCCGAGTAAATTAGATTAAACTTTCGCGAGTATTAAAGGTTGACTAAAAAGCGTGCCTAGTAAAATATTGTGGATTAGTCAGAGAATAGATGATGGTATTAGAATGATATTGATACGGGGTAATATCGGGCTTATCTTGCTATAAACTTTATGAATTATTTATTTCATAATTGAAACTGATCATCCCAAGACTCTAAATCTGTGAGGTCTCTTTATCTTAGTAATATTTAGAAAATGTTAATCTGTTATAAAAACTTTTAAAATCTACAAATTTGAATAATTTCTTTAGTGACAAACTAATATACCTGGTTCAATGATTGTTAAGCCTGTTCTAGATCCTGGTGTTGTGTTCATGACAAACTACCCCTCGTTGTGCTTCTGGGGTTAAGAATTTAATCTACAATACGAACAAAACACACAGTTGCTTCCTATTGAAATTACAATTGATCTTTGCCCAAGACGAAGCACCAAGGTTCAAACATAGTTATCTTCGGATATCTGATCTTGAAATTAGTGATTATATAAACATTGATTTAAAAATACTTCAGTCTTCGATTGAATTTACAAATGTTTCGTCCACACAGGTGAAGAATTAAATTTAGAGCTGGCAATAGCGTGGTTGTTTCAGTAAGTATGAATAAGGCAATCTATCTTGTCATCATTGCTGACTGACATTTCCCGGACATTACTAGTTAATATCGTGTAGCCAGTCAAGCGATGTAATGATCCGAGGTGACCCAATCGTTCTTCAATTTGTAGAGACTGAGATATGTAACAGTTTACCCATACAGTTAAGTATTTCCGTATTTAACCTGTCTACAGCTCGTTATGAATATTATGGCATATTTAATGGAACGTGTAATCATATTGACTTTCACTTAACCTTTAGCCCGACTAAATGTCCAGACTATTGCCTTAACATTGCTATACTTAACAGAGCTTAGTGAAATGGAGCTTGCTTGAGGTTTTGCTTTTTCTGTGATCCATTGGGCTTGTGAGGATGGCCATCATACCTTGTAATAAGAAAGAAATCTGTCAGAACAGCAGCATAAGCTTACCCCTTTTTATATAGATTTCTACAGGTTTTCTCGGCATTATAGAAATTCGACTGCCAGTGAAATATACTTTATGACCATGTTCGATATGTTTATTTATGTAATTTAATAGGATCTACGAGTTAGATAATAGATTGTAATTCAATACTAAAGAATATTAGATTTTTTGTACTCTCTATTTCGCATTTAACATTGACAGACGCATTAAAGTTTGCAGAGATGTGCTTTCGGGAAGAGGTACTGTTGCGTTAATCATTTGCATCATGGTTTATCTGGGTCAACACTTTCCTAAGATGACTATAAACAATTATCGTAGAATAATTGTTAAAGAACGGTACATGATACTCCAGTAGTAACTTATATCAACTCTGGAATCTAAACTCATCAGATATGAAGCGTACAAGAAAAGTGTGAAATAATTTGGGTGGAAATATCATAAATAATATGATAATATCTCCATCTTAGTCCAACTATTCTACTAATGTCTTTCAGTTGTTATTGTCCATTTAGAATAAACTCCAATTTACTATTCCGCTCCATTTAATATTGTATTAACTCATTCATCTAGAGATTCCAACCTCCCAGTCACCGGTACTATCTTACAGTTCATTCCTTATATTGTCTCTCATCCACAACTCACTTTATTGTTTAAGATAATTTGATAAGCAATATATTTGACGTTCAACTTAAAATTATGTCTATGATCTTAAGGGATTTCGTTCCAACAAATTGATTCAATGGCGAACTAAATCAGGCGATTTTGCAAGTTCATTCAGGCAGGTGTAATTGGTATGAACTATATAAAAGCAAATTGCGTAAAAATGATCATACATAATAAAATACATTTGACTAACCCGCTGAGATTATTGAATTGACTGACATGATAAATTCTATGGAAAGAGCAGGATAGGGATTTCGTTCCAACAAATTGATTCAATGGCGAACTAAATCAGGCGATTTTGCAAGTTCATTCAGGCAGGTGTAATTGGTATGAACTATATAAAAGCAGATTGCGTAAAAATGATCATACATAATAAAATACATTTTACTAACCCGCTGAGATTATTGAATTGACTGACATGATAAATTCTATGGAAAGAGCAGGATAGTTTTGCATTATTTACAGTCTTGGATTTTGTCATAGACTTGATGATACGTCTGGGTTCTTTTGTAAAATATTGTTATCCATAATATAAGTATTGTTTCCCTGCCGACTGGATGGGTTAAATGGTTCAGTTGATGATTGGGACGTTATCAAATATACCAGAGTAACATTTACAACACATTCACATAATTCAGAAAAGGTCAACAATTTTCTACTGTTAAAGCTATCGTACCAAGACAAAACAATAAAATTATATGAATAAATATTATCTTTGCAATAAACTGGTTATTTTGAGGTGAATTATACGTGCCACCAATGACGAGATTGGCCATTTGACTTGTAATCTTGATAGTTTGATGGATACAGACGATAGGTTGTACCATTTTCTAAGTGGTGCGTATGAAGGAAATACATGTCAATGATTTGTAGTAGACAGAAGTTAATGTTGGTGCCGTTATCTACTAACCGACCAGAACGTGTCAACATACAAAATGATTAAAATACACCCTTATCATACGGGCGATCTGATAAATCTTCATTCCACTGTGCCACTAAGACATTCTAAAAGACAATGTGTCATTCGAGATCGGCAAATAATTTTGTTTTTTATAAATTTCTTCGAACACAATTAGTTTTTAGTTATAAATAGCTTTTAGTTTAGTTTTTAGCCAATTGAAAAATAACTTTTAAACTTTTCCAGCCATAATGTATGTCTTTACTGCATTAGTGTCCATTGTTTTCAGGCATTCAAACATTTTTAAATATACAAATACGAAACGAACAAAAAAAGAAACCTTCACTCCAGATAATGAATTAAAGTTTACGCCATGTATTACAGTGCGCTGTTTCTTTCGGGTATATTTAGTATCTGAGTTAAAAAACTGAAAACTATCTCTAGCTAACATTCGACCATAACACTGATCTTGGTGATGATGGTTTTGTCATTAGCTTTGATGTTTCAACTGGGTGGCTTGCGGTTACTGGTGAAGGGGGTATATATTTCTTAGAAGTCATTAACTATTCTAGTCACATAGAATTAATACAGTAACTAATATACTGAATAAATATTACTTACATTCTTTAACAGTTAGTAGAAACATTTGAAACTATATGACCCTTGAAAATTCCCTAAGATAAACAGATACACTAGTTTTTAAATGGTACTATGATTATGATGACCATGGAGATAAAGAACTTTAACGTTATGCGTGTGGTACTTTGCGAAATTATATTTAGAGAATCACAAACAAGAAGAAGTTATCAAGTATAGTAAGAGAAGTTTAATTTTTGATGTGGCTTTTGTTAGTGATTGTATAATTTTGTATAAACACTGTGAATCATGTTCACAATCATGTTCACCGTCTTGCGTGTGATTTAAAAGGAGCACCATTTACTAATAAATGTTTGCCTTGAAGATTATTAAGAGCCTCTGCATAATGAGTTTAGCAACATCACAACTACGGCACTTTGTTTATTTTTCATTTGAACCTATTTGCCCTTAAATACTATATCAATGTGCAGGAATGCATTTAATTAAACACCTATTCAGAATGTCCAATTTACAATATGAGGTGCCGTTAACGACTGAAATTATCCAGAACTTATGACATGTCTATATTAATCATTGTCTAGGAAATATACGAAACATATTGCAAGATATACACTGACACGTAAACATTCTTTCTGCGCTGGTGAGTTTCTTGTGGTTATGGCATTTACCATTTATTGCGCCCTGCTATTTGGAGCCACTGTACCATCACCCTGGCATATTTAATGATGCTTATTATTTACTACTGTAAGTACCACTATTTGTCAGAACTAAATTGTGGAACCTGATTACTAATTATATACATAACAAATGCAATACTCAAAATGTAATTTCCCTTATTGGATTAATTTTAATTTAAATGATGGTGTTCTTATTTATTTGATGACCATTGATGAACATGTATATCTTTTTGTGGTCATGTACTTGTGTATTTTTAACAAGTTGTAGATCTGAATATTGTGTGTATTTGTTACGTTTTTTCCATATCATTCATTGAATTGTTCCTATGAACTGAATGTTATTACAGGACCAATGTTTTCGTGTATATTGGATCAAGTTTGATGATTATCTAATGACCGTATAAGCTGTTAGGGTAAAGGTGAAATTTGTTGTTGATTTTCATTCAGCAATTTATAATGAACACCACCTCGGTTTCCTCACGATCGCGGAAACTAATATAAATTAAAATGGTTTGAAAAATAAATTTCAAATTTAGTTCCTCAATTTTGAAATCTGTCGCCGCCAGTCAAAGTTTAATAGCAAACAAGTGAATCAAAAAAAAAAAAGAAAACAAGCAAACACATTCGCATGTGATATTAATACATGTAATAGTCTTACAAAACACAACTCGTTATCAGCTAATAAGACGACGCCTGACGATCAAATACTCATTTAATAGATGAAGAATAAAAAGTGGAAATAATGAGCTGCATATTAGCGTAATGGGAATATACTGTGTTTATATAAAACTTCGGCAGTTGTCAGCACCAGTTGCCAGATCAAGGAACATTCTCACCTTTTTCTTTGATGGATATATTTTGACTAATTCACTAATTGGCATCATCATAGGTCTTAACAACCTGATTTTTACACAGTTCTTTGTATTGTATGAGATCTGAGTTCCGTCAAGATCTGATCATTGACTTCGCTAACATGTGGCTCAGATTTCAATAGATAGATCTTGCACAAACTAATTAGAAATTGAGCATTTAATTTGGTTAATTATACCACTGCTCAATTTGATGTGTGAAAGATCAAAGGATGTGAGGAACTGTGATAGCAAAAGTTTTTAATATCTTCCATATTTATCTCGTACTATTACCTATTTATGATGTAACCCAAGATTTAATTATTTAAAGGAATACCATTTCGTAGCGATGAATTGCAAATCATTTGCTTTAAACTCTCACTCTCTGGAGTATTCGAATGTTGAAATAACGAGTATCTGTTAATTTGTCTGGTAACTTGAATACATTTGAAGAGAATTTACAGACATATACAAGGAAATTTAATTTTATTGAAACAGGTACCTAATAGATAAGAATCTAAATATAGTTAGTTGCCATTATTAACTAATAACACCTGTATATTTTTTATACAGTTTCCTTTTTTGTAATAAGACATGTTAATTCTTTACGTATTGAATTTTTTTTTCATTTTATGGTAGTTGCATTTCATTTAGACAGTACCACTACTTAAAAATACAAAATTGTACAAGATTTCAATTACATCTATATAAGATTGTTTGCCAGACAAGGTAACAAAAACCCAAGCTGTCAGAAACTGGTCAAAAAGTCTAAGGAATGAATTTTACATAATCTTAAAGAAATTTGAACTTCAGTCTAGGCAGATCCTTAGATCTATTAATTATGATAAAATTGGAAAATAAAAAAAGGTCTCATCAACATATTCATGTACTTAAAATTCTATCCAATTAGATAAACACTGTTATTTTTATCTGGGTTCTTAATAGATCAAATTTAACATACTTCATTTGTCAAGAAAATTTCTTTAAAAAAATATATTTTTCGTCAAATTCAAGTTTGCTAACATATCCTCAACACATGTTTATACATGCATACCAAAATGTTTGTATAATACTATCATGTCAAACAATTAGACGTAGCAGAATAGAGCGTAAAACTCCTTTCATTTCAAATCATGTCAAACCAAAAGCCAGCTTTACTGCTGAACACGCTGTGTTTCCACTGAATTTATCGATTTTCCGAACAACTAATATCTATTGACATCTCGAAATGTACAAGACAATATTTGAAAGAGGAATCGACTCAAAAACCATAATCTAATCAAGATAGATTAAAAACTTCTGTTTCTGCAAGCCAATATGACGCGTTTTTACTTTCTATTTTTCAGAAATCTCATTGAAAACTGTCCAGGATGCCATAGTTTCTGTACAAAAATGAAATATATCATGACCATGGGAATTTTGAACAAGTCAAAATGAAATTAAACCATTACATTTTATCAACATCCGCTTGACTGCACACAAAATCACTATTTTTAGAAATAACTATCCGCCAATTAAATTTCTCATTATCTCAGAAATTCTGAATTTCAGACATCTAATTCCAAATCTATAGCAAAAATGAGTCAAAAATGGGCATACAAATCAACCTTTTTTTAGAATTATTATCCTTCCACATGTATCATCTCATAAAATCTGAAAGAAAGTGCAGTTTCAGAAACCAAATTTCCAAATTTCGACCAAAAAATTAGTCAAAAATAGGCATGCAAAAACCTACAAGGAAAGGAGAAAGAGAGTGTCCGTAACACCGTCTTAATAAGCCAGTAAGGTGCAGAAGAGTAGGACGTAAAACTCAATTTTTTTAAATTGTAACAAACGACGTATTTTTTGCTAAATAAAAGAAAACTTCGAAACAGTCACCTAAACATTACCAAATTTGAATGTTAGAAAGATCTTATCAATAAACCGATGAATACCAAGTTTCATCATGATGGATTCAAGATTAGAACTTTTATTGTGTTTTAAAGCCAAATGTGAACCATTTTTTCAAATAATTTTACTCAAATAGTATAAATCCGAATGTAACTATACTTATTCAAACCTTACAAAGATCTTTTCAACATATACACAAACCTCATCGTATGTGTATTTTTTTTTTACAGTGACTGATCCATGGATTACAGAATTAACAAAGAATTTTTAAAATTCAACCTATTATAATATATTTTTGATATAATTTGATTTCTAATGAAATTTTATTAACCTTTAGATATCACGTTTCGTTATATAAGGAATAAATTCTGATGCTGATTTGTTATTTTGAAGATTTAATTACCTCACTTCATTTTAGGTTTGACATGTTATTACTTCATATTATTATAAATTAGACGAAAATTTATAGCATTTAAGCAGGTGTACAGTCTGCAAAAAGAGCAATAAACGCATGTTAAAACAACACAAACAATTTTGTGAAGCATGAATAGTGGGATGGAAAAACAAAACACATTGTAAATGAAAATAATCTTTAATTTAACATGTAAAATGATAAAGAAACAAGCATATTTTTGCAGCGTGGTGTCTAGCTTGAACAACAATAATAATAATCATATAATAACATTATCAAATGTTGATGTAAAAAATGACGGTTCGTTTCGAGAAAATGATCCTCTGGAGGTAGATATTAAATCCTTTCAAAAATATATAGTTGAAGATTAATAAGCATATCAGAACGATATCTTCCTTACATTCCGTATCTTCCAAGATATCACATTAGTTTTAGATGTCATATCATTTTTGTCATGATATTTCAATAAACAGGTTCGATTGTTGATGTTATATACATATATATACGAGATCTTTTATTTAGAAGTCAAATTTGTCCCATATGTATAATTTGTATATAATATTAACAGTTATTAAAGAAACCATCATCTTTGATAAAATACATGGTGTTTATAATAATAAAGAAAAAATAGGGAAGAGTAATAAATCTACTATTCCCCGCTGACAATCAAAGATGTGCAACATTTAGGTTTTTCTTTCATCGTGGGTAGGCATTTCATACTCGTGCCGCGAATGACGCATTCATATTCATACCTGAGATATTAAATACCATATCCTGTGAATTTAGACATTTTGAAAGGAAAAGGAGGCATGCTGATTATCCCTGAGGGCGAGTTTGGTTCTAACGGTTAGGGGATGTCCCTCAAGTATCATATCAATCGTAAGACAATCAAGAAATAGGCAAAACACATTCTCGTCATTTTCATGATTATCATATCCATATGTTTATAAGAGAGGCATTAACCGTTTCTATTTCACTAATTGGGAATGTCAACATTCATTCGTTTCAACTCTTGCTGTGCAGTCTTTTGTGTTAGGAGATAAAGACATTTCTGGGATGGCAGGAGTAAGTTTATGTCGGCTTCAGAACTTCAAGAAGCTGTTTTCACTAACAAAAAACAATTGATGAACGATAAAATATCACTTAAAATAATGAGTGGGATACTCTAGAAATTCACAGTGTGATATAAATTTGATATTTTCGATATCTAAAAGACAAAAAAGTGCAAATAAGTTGCACGTGTTGCTTTCCTTTACGAACATATCAACGATTGAACTGGACACCTCTTGTTTTTACACGTCTTCTGTTTGCGATTCCTGGCTTAATGGGGTATTTTTTCGTTAAAAAATATGTCAGTATAAAACTATAAATTTAAGAAAAAAAAAATTTATGCCTTTACAAAGTGCATGGAAGTTAATATTGTTCGTCGACAAATTGTATTTTATACGTGGCAGTCCTTTAGCAGATATTAAATAACGATGTTTTATATAATGTTTGTAATAGAAGATATTTCATTCCTGAAACTGTATTTCTATATTTATAGTTGGAAGAAATAGATATATTATGGTGCCAAACTGTTGACACTTATAATGTTTATGCATGAAATATAAATTTCATTCGTGTGTATCAATCAATTTAGATTAGTAATTGCAGGTCCTAGGTTCTACTTTATCAGTAATTATTCTGATAAGAAAATTTGATGATTAAATATCGCACAATCTGAAACGACCATTCAAATCAAAGTAAATTAGACCTCGTAAATTTTTTTTCTTGGATACGAATTAAAAAATTGTTTTAAAATCATGGTAGGCCCTACAGACCATTTCTAGAAAAGCTGTTTGTAACTTTGACGTTGTACATTATGTGTACTTTGCAAATATGCTAAGGTGTTATACTTTTCTAAAGCATTAAATTTCAAACGTAACATATTGGGTTATATATACCTACATTGCACATTACATCAGTATGTCTTACTTGCAACTTTGTTTGCTGCGGAAGTTCAAAAACCTTCAAAAGTAAGTCAATGTCGATATAAATAAACAATATTAGAGTCATTTTCTGTACACAAAAAATGTAAGATAGTATAGATGGAAGAAATAAAATGGTAATTAAGGCGTGTATCTGTCAGAGGCACCCGCCCAGAACACTCACATTCTGTCTACGATACATCCCTACTTAACCTGAAACAAATTATATGGTGTGTTATAAAGGCATTATTCTCAGTATTATTTTATACATGTATACCATTTTATTGCAGACTAATTATTATAAAGGCCTATTCAAGATTCACCATATTATCAAATTCTGCTCAAGATTGGAACGTTAAATGTTCTGGATATTTTAATGAATGTCCGATATATTATAATATATTTTTTCAATAATGTGCCTTAATTTTGTCACTTCCAGAGTTATTTCTGTCAATAAACAACCTAAATAGTGATATTTCTAAAACAGAATTAAGTATGGTTTTCATTTCGTAAAGTTGTATGTTTTCAATAACTTGAATGCTATTCAGATTATCTAAAATTTGGTAGGAAATTGAATATTATAATAATAAAACCTTTACTGCAAATATTACGCCATAAATGATCAAAGCAATATTGAACACAATACAAATACAATTTAAAGAATTTAAACATTTGATACGAACAGAAATATATTATATAATGACTAGATTTTTAATTATTATAGTCAGTTTCTATTTTGGAAATGTATGAAATAAATATGACCCGATATGTTTTAGTATATTACCATTGCTAATAAAGGTGAAGGTATTTCGAAAACATTAGTTTGTTGAACAACAGAAGGAGTTGAGTGAGGAACAAAAGAAATCTATTCATTTCATAGCAATTGACTTTTACCGTTCTGGCTTTTACAGAAATTGCTAACAGTCTTGTCTTGATCTCAACCAACAATTTTGTTATTCTGACTTCTTGGCCAATTATACATCTATTGTCTTGCTATTAGAAGAAAATGTATTGAATTAGTCCTTCCTGCAGGTTTTTATACTTACTTGGCAAATATAACTACAACCATGTGGCAGTTTAGACAAAATCAAAGAGAAAATTTTATAACAAAATGGACTTTAAATGTAGTGGAAAGTGCAAACGACAAAGCATGCGTTTGTCATTTGACTTAGTAAAACATTAGTGCCGACAACAGGAAGTAGCTATCACGTGACTTTTTATTTGTCGTTCTGAAACATGAAGTAGATTCTAATAGGAAACTATTTGGGTTAAAACGTAAAAATGTCAACTACTTTGATGAGGTAGAAAACACGAAGAAATTGACTTGAGCTTTTTGTTCATGTTTGACCCTTCTGACATTTATAGAGTACTGATTATTAGAATATGTGCGAACGCTAATCAAATCGCTAACAATCATTTGACCTTTGCCCTCCTGGGACGGAAACGAATGGTAAGAAAACATATTCTACTAAACGGCGCGTTGAAATAATTGCCAGCACCTTTTAACGATTTCTCTGAGGGAAACCGTTGAATATCGAATTGTTCTTTTAGTTATAAGATTCGTATTTATATTGCGGCCTACAGACCGTCGTAATCATCTTTGTATAAGCACTACAAAACCTTTCACATCTGGCAGCATTTTATACACCATTAAAGTCTTGTTGAATTTATTGAACTTGAGATTGTCCCTAATGGAGATTTATTTTGTCCAAATATAAATTTTCTATTAGTTGTCCACTTTGAATTTTAGGTAAATAATGAAAACATATGACGCCTCAATTAAATTATGAACTAAAAAAAGAGCATCCTTCAAAGAAAGGAATGCACCATACTGCTTTTTGCCTCAAATTTAATTTATAATAAATTAACATGCTTGCGAAATATGCCATGGGAAGTTTGACACATATTAGAAGATATTTGAAGCTTACATGCAATTTTAATAATTTTGACCTTAATTATGTAACAGCGGTATTAATATATATTTCTCTGGATGATTAACTGAAATCCAAGCAGTTTTGGATATGGGTATGGGAAATTGCGTTAAGGAGACTGAAATGGCTTTCTAATTTCTTTAATGTTATCTAGGACACTTAAGAACAATTTCATTATTCATTTAGACGTCTGTGTTTCCTGCAATCCATAAATACTGAGCATTTTATGACGTCACTAAGCAATTGTCCTTATGTGATGCAAGCAGATTTTGTTATTTGTAACGCCAACAAAAACCCAGTTGAAGTGCAGCAACCACAGAAGCCTGAATGCTAATTAGAATAGTGCAAATTGACACCTAAAAAAAATTGGAAAGCCTTTTTCGAATTCCTTTTAAGGATCAGAGACATTTAGCGGAAAAAGTATGAGTAATTTGTCTTATGGCCTATCAGCAGGAAAGGTTAAGTTAAAAATAACAAACAATCTGTGATTAATACCTAACGCTTTTCTCTACTTTATCATACACCAAATTATCATTGACCTTTCAATAAAACGACCCCCATGTGCTAGGCTCACGCGACGAACAGTGATTCTTATTGTCTCATGTGTTAAGACTATTGAATAAATATATTTCCAAAGTTCTAAAATGTTATTCCAACTGATTTTCTACAATGATAATTGGGTGGTCTGGCTTCTCGACATCTTCTTCACAATTTGTCAAAAGTGGTATTTTTCCAACAAATACTTTTAGAACCGATTACTACATTACGCGTGTTAGGCTCCTGCTTTTCGACCAATCATCACTCATTAACAATTCAGCGGGAATCTCCAAGCATAAGGTTGGCGGCAAAAAGTCGTGCACTGGACATTCCTTACGTTCTGCTTTGGGAAAGAAAATAAACATGGCTGCCAAATGTCCGAAACTACTTCTATCTGATTACAGTATTACTGGTATAAAGTTTGAATATTCACATATCTCTTCATTAATATTGAAGTAGTAGAAATAAACCTACATGGCAATTTTATACTTTATGGATGAAACCCCTTGTATATGAACTGCCTTATACACCCACATAAAAAGGTGAAATTGTCGTATGTCACGGAATCGGACCGGTTGCAAATGGTCGTCAACACTCTAGAAGGCACAATTCTTGCCAGATTTTAACGAGACTTGGTATGAATGTTTACAATTATCCAAAAATGAACTTTATACAAAATCAGTAGAATTGAAAAATATTAGTTGGTACCAAATAATGTATATACCAACTTTGTATATACATAGATATCTTCTAAAAGTAATAAAACATCAACAATGTAATAAATTTTGTGTTGTTGATATATATATTATTATTATGCCACGGTTTGCTTAACTTTTGGGTATGCGACAATCAATTGCAATAAGAAATACTTATTTCCAGAGGTTCAAATCATTTACTATTATCGTATCACTCTCGTTGCAATAAGACCATTTCTAAATAAAATAGCCTTATACCCATATTGGAAATAACCGAATCTGCAGATCGTCTGTCTTATTTTAGAGATATTATTAAATATAAGAAAGAGTGCAATAGGATTTTAATTTCATCAAGCTATGTCGAATGTTTTAAGCTGCATAGTTCTACGTCGCGTGTTGTCAAAACTTGAGGAAAATTTAAAATAGATCACACCAAGTTTAAATAAATAGACGTATTTAAAAAGGTTAAGGTTTCTTACAAAATATTCCAATTATGTTTACATTAATCATTGACACAAAATTGCGATTGAGTGATAACGAACAACTGATAGATCTAAGGATAATTAACCCGTTTTCTGTCTATAGTTTAATTGAAATTTGAGTTGAGTTGTTTATGCTTATTTCTGAAATTATTTGAGTTGGTTCTCCTCCTTGGACAAATGTGTACCATCAAATCATCAAAATTATTCCAAATTTTGGTTCGGAATTCTCAATCACAGTGGAAGATCTTCTAGTCACCATCGAGGGTCACAATCGTGCTCAGTCTCGTGACATTTGAGAAACCAAGAAAACGGAAAGAAGAAAACTAAATAGGACTCTGCTGTAGAAAGATTGTTCCCAAAACCTTACTGAATTTGCTCACCTTTTCTGATGGCCACCTAGCAACTGGGTTTGTCAACTCTTTTCATGGTGTTCATGGCAAATAATTCTTATTTACTATAACTACGAGTAATACTATTTTATCTGCTTTATTGAGGGATTTAGTTCGACAACAAAATATGCATCTTTATTAAATATCCTTATCTCGGTGTTATTGGTTAGCTAAATATTTCAAATTGTATCAGGTTTTGTATGAACCAAGTGCATTTGTCTTGCTCTAAACCAAAATTTAACCTTTCATTTAAAATATTTGAAGACTATTTTGCTTTCAAATGTGTCAAAGGGAATTTATAAATGTCAATTCGTAAAATCTTTGCAGATTCGTCGCATCATCATATATGAGACGAAAGTTTTTTTTTCGTGAGGGTAAATCCTTCAGTGATAATTGATCCTTTGAACTAAGTTTTGTCAAAATCCATGAAGAATTCCGCCCTAAACAGTTTTTACGAGCTAAAACCCATTTTCAAGAACCAAGGCAAAATTCATATTAAACATTCTGATTTCCAATAAGGTTCATCCTTAGATAATGATAGATATAAGTTTCGTCAAACTCCACCAAGAATGTGACTTTCGATACGGTTCATTCTTAGATGAAAATAAACATGTTTCCCTAGTCAGTGAAGTAGGTTGGATGGGACAAATAAATACCTATTATAGGCTGTGCACGTTTGGAAATCAGAAAATGTTACTAGCAAATTGTCCCTCAATGTACATTGCACTGCGCTGTCGTGGTTCAATGATCGACATCAATGTTTTACATGCGTGTCTATAATTCTTCTGTACTCAACACTGATCTTGGTTTTAGAGTTATTGATGATCGTTAGTGGGTAGCAGTCTGAGGTAAAGAGAAATGTCGGCAACCATCTGTAAAAACACCAGCGCCCCCTAGCGACCTACAATTCTGATAACAACATCCTGATACAGGAAAAATGAATCGGTTATAATTGTAAAAAGTTTCTATGATTGTAAAGGACACATGGAGAGTTAATTCTAAGAGGAAATGGTAATATGGTCGTTCAGTAGTTAGAAAGTTTCATACCGGTAAAGTGACATCTGAGAACTATTTAACATTCAAAGACCAACTTACAGATGTAGAGTATACTAGAGTTTGTTTCCAATGTAAATAATACAAATATTAATTCCAACACTCTACTAATGGATATTGTTACTTTTCTATAATATAATACATTAGTCTAAAATATAAGTACACACCTTTCAAATATTTGGAAGCTTTTACTGCCATTATAGGCATTAAAAGGTCAATGTGGCGATCTGAGATTAATGTTTGAAAAGTTATTGTTTTTTTTAATCTGAATCTGTCTATGATATCAAGGTTCTTATTGCTGCATATAACACTCTGTTTTAACACACATGTACAAGAAATATAAATTCAGATTACTCGTAATATGTGCTGTTACTCTTCTTCTTTGTTGTTTTCAGAAAGGTTACTTATGAAGATTTTCTATATCTATGCTATTTTGACTTACAGCAATTTTTTAATTTCTCAAATGACAGACTTACAAAAGTGACTTGAGATGATTTGATTTTTCGCTTTATTAAGCAACAAAATAATTTCCCTGATTTAAAAAAAAGTGACCCTATCAAATCAATTTTATATATCGGAAGATAAATGAACGTTTCTCGCTTAATAAATTCTGATTAAGGTCAGTAAATAAGAAATATTTCACACGATGAAATAATGACCCCACATTGAATTCCAATTATTCACTTGAAGCTTTCAACAAAATCACTAAGAACCTGCCTTAAGGAAAAATAATAGGCCATCTTCCTATGTTATTCTAACGGTTATTATTATGGCAATTGCAGACCAATATCCGCCACTAAGTAGACGTTTAAAGGTAATTGAAGTCATTTCTTCTCGCTATTTTTCAATCTAATAAATTGAATAGAAGATGCTGAAGACTCAAGGCGATGAAATGATGGTCTAAATTGATTGCCTGTTTCTAGAAATTACGGGGTCATTGCTGGATAGTTAAAATATAGTTTAGTGTTGAGTGAATTTCAGTTGCTTTTCAATATATTGTTTCATGTCATGAAACAAAATGAACTGTGCAACCATTGAAGATAGTGTCGTATATCATCTATGTTAGTTTTATATAGCATTCCATATAAGAAAATGTGAGAATACTTGAGATAAACACTTGAGGTATATATGTGTAGACTATATTTTGTTTGCATCATGAGCAAAATGCAAACTTTAGTTCTATATTGATGATATGTTCTGTTTCCATCTCTTACATTCAGTAGATCATTGAGTAGATCAGTTACATAATGCAAACGAAGTACGTTGATATGGAGCAAGTAATTGGAAAGCTTTCAACAATAAATTAATTTGGTGCTTCTATCTTAATTGCAATCCTGTAAGATATTAGGTTTATCTCAGATAACTACACATGTTGTTGAGTGTTACTTTAATGGGGCTTGATAGTGAGAATTATACTGGAATGGAAGATCTACATCTGTATTTATTGCAATCATTTGATTATCAGATAGGCCTATATCTAACAGCAACTTACTTGCCCTCATATATCAAAACTATACTTACTCTCCTTAAACAAAAACACAACATTAAACTATTACAGCAAGGATACCATGTGTGCCCTAATGATTGAAAGTAATTTTGATCATAAAGTATGCATTAAAGAAAGAGAAGCTATCAGTTGTAAAGAGTAAATCTAAACACCACAACTAATTGGTTTGTCAAACTCATTTAGAGTGATGGAGAAGGCTATCAGAGAAAATATGTAGACAATGAGCCAGTTTACAGTAATTGCTTTTATAACACTTGCCTGTAGAATAACAATCATTTCAAGAGGCATACTCTGGTATCGTGTGTGTAGTTGAAACACATTTCTAAATGTTGCTTATCTGTTTTTTTGTTTTTATTTGTAAAGGGCAATTACTAATACAAAATGTGTTAATTTAACACATTTAAAATTTTATCAATATATTTAATATGAGTGTTCCAAGTTTCGTCAGGATCGATCAAAACAAAACGGTTTAAAGCATTCACAAGGCAATTTTGACATATTTGATATAAATCGACATCTATTTACAAACTTCGTGAAAGCCACAGCCTTTTGAAATCTTGCCAATATATTTAACAATGCCAAAATTCTTTGCTACGAATATAGTCGCTAACATTAAAGCATTTATTCAAGCAGCCATGTCAATTAACACAAAACTCAAAATATCATCACATGACTAGACCATTGGACAATATGTATATACCAATTATCAAAATGTTAACATAATAGTTATTTACTAATCTGCACAAAACATCAATGCTCCACTGCTCCAATATGTTATATTCAGATTAAAAAAGAAATTGAAAGTAAATTAGAAAATAATTTTCATCTAATAGACTACCATAGATGAATTCTTATACTTAAGAATCAAAATTATTGAATTAGAGTTGAGAATAGATTAGGAAATCATTTATATAGAATGGTACAAAATATATCGATTAAAAACTATTATGAAATTAAATGGTTTCAAGAATCGTAGAAAGAGAGAGAAAAAAAATCAAATTAAGTCTATACGAATTATTGTAGAACTCGTATTAACTTGTAAGCTGATGTCAGAAAGATGACATCGTTTAGAAATTTTAGTACACAAGACGCAAGATTTGTCAAAATTAGACAAATTGTTGCACCGAAGTGTTAGAAATAGTTTATGAACTTTTCGGACGACTTGACTTTTGTATTATCTAAATAAGTCTAAAACATTTTATGCTTACAGTTTGTAGAATGTAGTCCACGTTATTTTTGAAAATCCTCTTTCTCCCACCTTTTGGGATTTTGCATGTATACATTTGGCATTTGTGTCAAATTTTTGGTCTAGATGAGCAATTTAAATTCAGAAATTGCACTCTCTTTCAGATTTCCTGAGACGATTAAAAATGTTATAGGCGGAAATGTATTTAGTCGTTTTGAGTGCAGTGACAGCCAGGCAGATGTTGATAAAATGTAGTGGTTTACTTTCATGGTCAAGGTTAATTGAATTTTTGTCAAGAAACTAAGTATTCGCCAGGCTTATAGGTGAAGTATTGCAAAGTTTTGAACGAGATTTCTGGAAAAAGTTATAAAAGGTTGAATTTTGTGATATAACATGCAATCAGATGGCAAATGAATTACCAGTCGAAATACCTTAAGGACCTGAACTGGAAATAGTAATTGAAGGGAGCTAATTCAACACTGTTATATTACAAAACATGTTTGATTGATTCAAAAGAGAATGGTTCATTATTATTGGTCTACATTTTGTACACTATACAAATATTTGGTAAATGTTAGAAAATTTATAACTTAGCGTATTCGAAGATTACATTCAGTTATATTTCGATTTAATTATACAAGGAACTGTGCTTTAAAGTTTCTGAAGGGTAACTAAAATTCTCACGATAGAAGGCCTAATATCAGTTACAGAGAATTTTTTGGAAGAATAGGAATAACACAAATATGGCAGTTTAGTTAACGATGAAAACTTTTGAATCTATGACTTTTGAAGCTGGAAGTTGGGCAGACTGGATTTCAATCCAAACTTGAGCCTATTTCAGATTTTTGATCATAATCATGGTCGATCACTCTTGATAGTGTGTGTGTATGGGCCAAGCAGACGGCTGTGAGTCGGTTTCTATGAACCAAAGACAAGTATTGTTCCATTGTAACGCTGCTTGTGCGTTGGTGACTGTGGACAAAAAAGGCCAACACAGTAGCGCTTTCTGTTATTAATCTAGGTGATATGAATATCGAACGGTATTTTAATAGAAAGTTGAATTGTAAAAATAAATCACACGCTAACTTGCCAGCAGTTCTTGTTAGCTAGTTAAAAGTGGATAGGATAAGAGTAAATGTAGTTATGTTTCAGGACTAATCCCTTTAACAAGCGAAGAACGAAGAACAACACTACTCAAACAAGAAATGATCCATTCAGCTTGGTTAAATGAACAAATAAAAAAAATTCAAGAAAGATAAACTTGTATGAAAGAGGAAGGAATATCCCTACTGGTGCTATGGTTGCGAGACCTATACCAATGTAGGAATGTTAGTATGGTTTATGTGAACATATTTCTCATTGGCTTGGGCAACAGGTCCAGTTTAATGCTTTAGATGTAAAGGTAGACAAATTAAGACACGGTCAGAGCGAAGAAATTGTCATTATTCAATATTATTCAAGATTATTCAATAGTTCTGCAATGCTCCATACGGATTCAGTCCACTAATTCATTTACCATATATATCCATGTTAAATCACAAAATTTAACCTTCTATAACTTTTTCAAGAAATCTGGTTGAATACATAGAGGTATCCTATCTACATGGGTAATTATGGGCATATGCTTGGTTTTTATGGGACAAAAATTCAGCACGAGTGGCATAAAAACCATATCCACGAGTTAGTCATTGGATATCCTATTTATCCTATACCTAATATAAAAAATATTTTACTGATAAATAAAGCGAAAGCGTTGAACGATGACAGCCTTTGGCCCCGCCCATCGAATACCCAAATAGTTATTCAATGGCCTGTTTTCAACGGGAAGCAAGAATATAATTTTTATCCAAATGAAAAATTTTGATTTTTTTTTATCTAGTATGCATCACAGACATAGTACATCAGAAAAAAGTCATCTAAAACAAATGGTTCTAATGGAAATAAGCAAATGCGTTAAACGATGACAGCCTTTGGCCCCGCCAATCGAATACCAATATGTTTATTCAATGGGCCGTGTAGAATGGTCTACAAGAATATCACTTTTATCCAACTAAAAATTTGAATTTTTTTTTTTGATCTAGAATGCATCACAGACATAGTGCATGAGAAAAAAACTCATCTAAAACAAATTTGAAATTTTGATTTTTCATGTCAAGTATGGGATAATTTCCAATATCTCACATAAAAACCTGGCCAATACTTGGTTTATGTACAAAAATTCAATATAGCATGACCATGAAATTTTTGAACTTGTCAAAATAAAAGTAAACCACTACACTTTATCAACATCCGCTTGACTGTTACTGCACAAAAAACCTTCCGACAGTTAAATTATATCAGAAATTCTGAAAGAAAAAGACATCAAATTTCAAATCTAGACAAAAAATTAGTCACAAACGGACATGCAAAAGAGGATTTCTAAAAATAGAACGGAATAAATTCGTATCATTAGCATAAAATGTTTTACTGGACTGAGTCCATACAGGACTCGGTCCAGTAATTTATTTGCCACCTCTTTCCATGTTAAATGACGAAATTCAAATTCTATAACTTTTTACAGAAATTGACATCCAATTCCAAATCTAACCAAAAATTAGTCAAAATAGGGCATGCAAAAACACGAAAAGGAAGGGAGAAAGAGGGTTACTAAAAAAAAAGTCCGAGTCCGTCAGAATGGAATAATGAATGTAGTTGCCTCCCTTTAGTGCAGCATTGTATTTGGACCACCAATTCATTTGCCATCTATTTCCATGTTAAATCACGAAATTCAACCTTCCATTACTTTTTCCAGAAATCTCGTTGAAAACTTTCCTATATGTCAGATGAAAGGCTGGCTAATACTTGATTTCTGTATCATTGGCAAAAATAGTGGTCTGAGTCATATATATCGCAAAATTTATGAGCTTCACAGTACTCTATAATAGTTGAACTATATTGTTATTTGTGTTGATATTTACTTCAGGGTTATAAGTACACGTTTAATAAAACATAAAAACTGAATTAGTTTTTACGTATCGCAGTACCCAGAGATGTAACGTTATTACAAAGATATAAATCTGTAATTTCGAATACAAAATATACAGCTCATAGTTATATAAAAATGGGAAGACTCTCTGCTGCTCAATGCATACAAGTACTGTTCAAAAGGGGTTTCCATACTCTGATATAGGAAAGGGAAGCAACTCGTTCGATTATTAGTTTTCGATTAATCTCATTGGTCCAAGGCAAATCGAATGCACGAGATTTTTCGTGCGGTGGTGTCCCCGTAGGAAGGGAGTGAAAATGTTTGTTTATTGTGCAGTTTATGTCATTATAATGCATAAAAATGTACAACGAAGATTGTTTTAATAAACATTGTCGTAATGCATCGTTTGTCATCGTCCTGTCGTACATTGTCAGTGACGTCATCCAGGTTTGTTTACAAAATGTCGATTGCTTTTGGAACAACGAGTGGTGCCGAACTGCAAGAAGACAGCTCATCGATTCCGTCAGCCACAGTTCAACAAGATGTCGGTGACAGGTTAGCCGATAGACTTTCAGTTTTACTAAGACGTAAACGAGTGTTAAAAACTAATTTAACCAAAGCCAGGTTAGTTCTTACAGCCTTACTTTGTTCCGATGACGTGTCGTCTGCTGGGTTTATCGAAAGTGTGCGGTCTGCTGTCAGACAAGTTCTACGTTCTCAAGAAGAGGTAATCGATAATTTACTTTTATTGTGTGATGTCGATAGTGATTGTTTTGAGTCTGAGCTGGACACTATTCAGAATGACAGTGCAATTATTGACATTTTATCGAAATCAACTGATTTTTTATCAAATATATCGAAAACTCCCCCAAGCTCAGCTGGTGTTATTGACAATCCAGGGGCAGGCCAAATCGACCCAAGTCCAAACCGCCCTCCATCGTCAGATTCTAACTCAGATGTTTTGAGCACCTACCAGGTCGATAAAGATATGTTTCAGCAACTGAAACGGGTCACGATTCCCAAATTTAATGGTAACAAAAAGGATTACCAGCTGTTTAAAAGACGCCTTTTACCAATGCATCGACAAGGCGAAATGCACAGAATGAAGCCTTAAAGGCCATCGAGGGTTTCCAGGCCAGTACCGTCGGATACGAAGCCGCGAAAAACAGACTTGAGGAAAAGTTTGGTAGATCGAGACGAATAGTCCTTTTACATTTAGACGCGATTAGACACATGAAGCCCATTTTGTTTCACGAATTAAAAAGTATAGAGTCGTTTTGTGATAAACTCGAGTTGTCGATCATAGCTCTTAAAGAAGCCGGTCGTTCAGAAGAATTCTACGAGAATTCGATGTTCTATTGTGTGGCGAAATCGAAACTTTCTCCCGCTAATATCGCGAATTATAAACGTTAGCGATACGAATTCGTTACATCGCAAAATGTGGGAGCTGGAGTCAATGGGAGTCACATCGTCCGCGTCGCCTAGCGTCTCAGTTGAAGTGTCGAACATTGACACGTTTGTAAAGTCAACATTAAAGTGCATCGACAATCGTTATGAAATTGGACTTCCGTGGAAAATTTGACGAACCAAACCTTAACAATAACTACGAGATGGCTCGGTCTCGTTTATTAAATCTTGAGAAATCATTGTCGCGACATCCATCTGTCAGTGCGGAATATTGTAAGATTATCAAGGAACATATCGATAAGAACTATGTCGAAGAGATAGTGCCCTCTGAAAAACATTCAGACAGTGTTTGGTTCTTTTCCGATAGCTCGGTTTGATAAGAGCATGACTAAAGTTCGACTCGTGATGGACGCGGCTGCGCGTTCGAATGGTAAATCTCTAAATGACTGCATTTTCCAGGGTCCGAAACTACAAAGGGAGTTAATTGACGTTCTGATCAGATTTCGTAATAATTATATCGCTTTAGCTGCTGACATCACAGAGATGTTCCTGCAAGTTCGAATGACAGCCGAAGATAGGAGATATCATCGTTTTCTATGGCGCGACATGGATGTGAATTCGCCCATCCGAGAGTTCGAATACCAACGCTTGGTATTTGGCAACACTGCATCACCATACTTGTCGCAGACAGTTATTCGGGAGCACGCGAAGAGCCATACCGAACAATTTCCGAAAGGCGCAGATTCAGTGTTGAATTCTATGTACGTAGATGACCTTTTAGATAGTGTTGACAGTTTCGAGTCGGCTATTGCATTGCGACGTGAAATTTCGGATTTGCTTCTCACAGCTAGTTTTCACATTCGAAAGTGGCTCTCTAATGATCCTCGCGTTCTCGAGGATATCACGGTTAAAGATCGTGTCGCATGTTTGTCCTTAGACGACGGCAGTTTACCGACACTGAAAACGTTAGGACTTTTATGGAACGCCAATTTACATTTCAAGTAGAACAGCCCCCGAATGCTATTTGAACTAAGAGATTCGTTGTTTCAAAAGTAGCTTCTTTATTCGACCCTCTAAATTTATTGTTTCTTACACGGTTCGGGCAAAAATAGGTATCCAGCTATCGTGGGTACAGGGAACGGACTGGGACGAAGAGTTACGCAGTGATCTGTGTAAACGATGGAAAATTTGGTTTTCGGAACTTTCGGACTTAGCTTTAATTGACATTCAACGATGTATAAATGGTGACCAATCTACTTCTACCGTAATTGACAAATCGCTTCATACGTTCGCAGATGCTTCGGAGAAGGCCTATGCCGCTTGTACTTATCTACGATGTGGTTATAGTGATGGAAGAATATCTGTACAGTTAATCGCTTCGAAAACGCGTGTCGCTCCTTTAAAGACCATTTCGATCCCCAAGTTAGAGCTTTGCGGAGCTACATTAGGGCTACGTTTGATACAAACAATTTGTAATGTTTTGGATATTCAGACTGATAGTGTAATATATTGGTGTGATAGTCAAAATGTTTTGTTTTGGATAACGGGTGAGTCGAGAACATACAAACCTTTTGTTTCGCACAGAATCGGTGAGATTCACGAGAAATCGGATCCAGTGCAGTGGCGCTATGTACCTACGAAGAGTACAGCGCTGATTTGGCTACGCGCGGTATATCAGCTGTGGAGTTATCAAGATGTAATTTGTGGTGGAATGGTCCAGAATTTCTAAAAGACGATCCGTCTTGTTGGCCCGTCAGTCGTCATGTGGAGCCAGTCGAGGCTCAGAATGAACTTCGTAATAATCGCATATCGAACACATTCGCTATTGTACCATTAGCTGAATTGGGTAGACTTTGTCCCTCGAGATTTTCTAAATGGTTACGTCTAATTAGAATAACAGCATGGATACTTCGGTTCGTTAATAATATCCGTTCTAAAACTAAACTAAGGAATTCTACTCTTCTAGTCGGCGAATTGTTAAAAGCTGAGAACTGTTGGTTTAGGCGAGCTTAGTTTGAGTGCTTTCAATCGGACATTAGTGACTTACGTAAGAATAAGTGTATTAGTAGTAAATCGAAGTTGTTACAACTTAACCCCCGTCTAGATGATGATGGTCTTTTGCGAGTTAAAGGTAAACTTGAAAAGGCTGAACTTTTATCGTACAATTCTCGTTTTCCTATAATATTGCCATCGAAACATGATGTTACTCATTTGGTTGTTATGGACGCCCACGAATCGGGAAACCACGAGATCGGTGTATGACATACACTAGGTGAGCTTCGTGTCAGATTTTGGATTCTTCGTGCCAGAGAGACTGTGAAAGGCATTCAGGCCAAATGTAATGAATGCTTTCGTCGTCGTCGCAAACCAGCCAATCAAATAATGGCGCCTTTGCTGAAAATCAGGTTAGGGTCACCGTTAAGGGCATTCGCTAGAGTTGGTGTAGACTATGGAGGACCGTATTTGACAAAGAAGGGTCACGGAAGGATTCGCACGAAACGTTATTTGTGTCTATTTACGTGTTTGGCGTCGCGTGCCGTTCACCTAGAAATGGCTGGGAGTTAAGATACGGACAGTTTTCTTTGTGCGTTCGATCGTTTTGTCAATCGCAGATCCAAACCTTTGCTAGTGTTATCTGATAACGGTTCGAACTTCGTCAGTGCCAACCGAGAACTGAAAGACCTTCTTTTGGAACTTGATCAGAACAAAATAGGTAATTCGCTATCTAATAGAGCTATTGAATGGCAATGGGGAACCAAACTCGCGAGTTGTCTTTCCTTGATGTAGGGGGCGCGGTGACTATTGCGGTCCTAAAGCTTAGTGTGCAATCATGGTCGACTATGTAAATAGTAAGCGTGATTTTGGTTTATGGGACCTATCTAAACTTTGAAAAGGAACTAAAATCTAAAATAGGGGAGGTTTCTGGTAGAAATAAACATTAAACCAAAAGTTACAATCAGTTTTACCCGTCGGCTAAGCTTCGAACGAATACGTCCGCTGAAAGTTTGTGAGAATCGAAAGTAGACCTAGTGATCTCATTGGTCAAAGGCATATCGAATACACGAGATTTTTCGTGCGGCGGTGTCCCCGTAGGAAGGGAGTGAAAATGTTTGTATATTGTGTAGTTTATGTCATTATAATGCATAAAAATGTACAACGAAGATTGTTTTAATAAACATTGTCGTAATGCATCGTTTGTCATCGTCCTTTCGTACAAGTACATTGCACCAATAAATATCGATAATCGCTCCAAAGATAGCCACTGCCCTTCCAATTCCAGATGAACTCAAGAATATGTGACTAACTACCTAATATTGGATAATCGCGGACATCGAATGAAAAGAACCTGCCAAAAGACCACATTATTCGCGAATACTTTTAACACAAATCACAAATAATAACGAGAAGTAACAGAAGTCACATTTGTAATTTAGAAGTTGGCTTTAGTGTTGTTGATTGAGGTGTATACCATCTGAATAAGTCGGAATCTGAGGTCGGAAGTATTTTTCATTGGTAACCATCGAATAATTCAGGAATATTGAACATCTAGAAATTGAGATGATGCTTATGGTAAATTCTGTACTTTCATGTCAATGGTTTATCCCTTAATGTGTTTCTTTCATCATAAGTGTTGAGATCCGAACCTTTAAATACGTATGTCTCTTCTTAAGAATCTGTGTACCAACGGATATTTACAATTCGTGATTGAAGTTTTCTGCAACCAATTACACAAACATACCCTTTGATTATCGTGAAAAGTCTGAATTTCAAGCGAAAACTCCCTATTATTTAAGATGCCGAAAATTACTCTTATTATGTCAGCTTGAGGTTGTCGCTCTTCCGTTTTGATCGTATCTGTATAATCGTTAACTCTAAAAGAATATTATTAGTTTTAACAGCAACTTGAAGATTTCTGGAATAAGTAATAGAAGGACTCGGTCGACCAATTTATTTGCCATCTGTTTCCATATTCAATCACGAAATTCCTTCTATAAATCATTCTAGAAATCTTGTGGAAATCTTTCCAATATGTTACATGAAAGCCAATACTTGGTTTGTCCACAAAAATTCAATACTGTATAGCATGACCTTTAAAATTTTGAACTAGTCAAAATGAAAGTAAACCACTACATTTTATCAAGATCCGCTTGACTGTCACTGCACACAAAACCACTATTTTTAGAAATAACCTTACTTTCTCATTATCTCAGAAATTCTGAAAGAAGATGCAATTTCAGACATCAAATATTCCAAATTTAGACCAAAAATCAGTCGAAAATGGGCATGCAAAAAGCCTTAAAGGAAGGTTGAAAGAGGGTTTCTAAAAATAGCTCGGACTAAATTCATACAATCGTTAGCATAATATGTTTTTGTGGTCTTAGTCCCGAACATTGAATTTGTTGATATGTCTAATCTGTGTTATCTCCCTTTAATTAAGATTCTGCGCTATCTTTTGGACTTTGCAGCTAATTCATTTGTCATCTATTTCTATATTAAATCACCAAATTAAACCGTTGAAAAATTTCTATTATGTCATACGAGAACCTAGCAAATACTTAGTTTCTGGACCAAAAATATATCATGAGCATGAAAATCTTGAAGTAGTCAAAATAAAAATGAACCACAACATTTTATTATCATCCGCTTGATGGATTGCACCGCTAATTCATTTGCCATCTATTTCCATGTTAAATCACAGAATTCAACCTTCTATAGCTTTTTCCAGAAAACTGGTTGAAGACTTTCCAATATGTTGCATGAAAGCCTGGCCAATACGTGGTTAATAACAATGAATAATCTCTATTTGAATGACCTAAAAAATGAACTAAAGATATAATAACGGCATTGGTAAATTTGACCCCGGGTTGACTCGAGAATATTGTCTCCGAGTTTAATTTTGTCTCCGAGTTAACTAACAAAAATGTGTCTCCGGGTTGACATGTACCCGAGTTGACCGAGTACCATTTAATATGCAGTTATTGGTAAGAGACCTTCTTTGTAGTCTATCTTAAACACCAATCCTTTAGCTGATTGCAAGTAAATTGACTCCAGTTGATGATAGTCGAACAAGAAATTTTGTACATCGTGAAAATTTTACTAGATAACCCCCAGACCATTTTGTCACATTTCAGATCTTATGATGAGTAAAAGTCGACTGTATGTATACAACAATGATATTTTATGTACCCAGGTGGTGGAAGATTGCTCACTGAAATAAACGAAGCACTCGAATAACCAGGACTTGAGAATATATTTGTCACTGTAAACATACTTAACTTTCATTACCCTTTCTCTGTATTCATACTATGATGAACGAGCACTGTAAGAAACAGTGCATCAGTAAACTTTGTATAAATAATACGGTTCAAATTAAGAAAACTATTACGCTAATGAGGCTTTAGAAGAGTTGTTGAAGGGAGGCAACTCATGCCTTTCAACAGAAATATTTGGATATGAAAGTAAGTGCTTGTAAACAAAGAACAATGAAGTATAACTACACTGACCGAACTTTTGTGTATATCTTCTCGATTTTGTGCGCCGGCATAGATAACATAGATTGTTTTGTGCGACGGATCGATTTTGTTCTTGCAAAACAGGCAGTCAATTCTGTGCGTTATTATGTAACAATTATGACAATCATTTGTTGTAAGTAGTTTGTGAACTGAATATTAAATATAGTGAAATGTCATTAAAATTCCACAATAGCTCGTCAAAAGCTAAGTGCGTTTATATCAATATTTATATTTGAAATTTCATCTGTTTTTTCATCACACATAAATCCCGAAGTCTGAATCTCCTTTTTTCCTCTGTATTGCATTTTTTTGCGGGGCTAATGAAACCCCAAAAACAATTGTGAAATGTGACAGTTATGATTACAGAGGAATTTAGAAATTATCGTTTTTGAAAACTTTGGAAATGCATTGTCCAAGTGAAGAGAGAGTCCCGGATATTTGTAAACATTGTATATATATTTTCTTTATATTTAAATTACACAATTAAACCCACCATAAAATTTGATAAAAGTACATTAGTCAGTGATATGACCGTCAGTTCAGTGTCATATAAAAAAAATAAAAAAGATTAAATGAAAAGTGTACGGTCCCAATTAGGAAAGAGTACAACTATAAAACCCAGGTGCATCGATGGCCTAAGACGAACATTCAACCTGGCCAACATAAATAATCCCTCACCTTCACAACGGGATATTTAGAGGTTCCATATCTTTTAAATATCTTCTTTTTATCGCACGTGTTCCGAAATGAATACAGGAGATAATCACTCTTATTCAAAGTGTATAATCGTTGTCACCTCTATAGTACAGCACTAACTATTGTACCATCAAATCATAGTTTACTACATCACAAATTAAAACTTTCTCTCTTATTGAGGAAGGCAATGGGCCGTAATGGCATTCACGATCTACCATTGTATTTGTGTGCTCGTGTTCAATAATCAGAAAGAAATGGGACT
Organism: Nipponacmea schrenckii; assembly: GCA_030562195.1. NCBI lineage: Eukaryota > Metazoa > Mollusca > Gastropoda > Lottiidae > Nipponacmea > Nipponacmea schrenckii. The sequence goes on from JAUJPP010000006.1 coordinate 7,920,395, forward strand.
TTTTGGCCTGTAATATTTTATTATAGTGTTTTTTGGGTGGTTAAGATTTTTTTTTCATGGAAATAATGTGCTTTATCACGATTTAAGAAATTGAATAATCACCTTTATGCCATTTTAATATCCAACAGAAACCTTCGAAATTTTCATTGTGTGTGGATCGAGATATGTTCAATTCTGGATTAAGGATATACGAACTAGATTTGAAGCAAAACTTTACCGCACCTTATTGCACAAATGGAGATTGGCAACACCTTTCAATGTGCAATAATTGACTCACTCTTACTCAATTTCAAACTGTCATATGCTTTGATTTCAAGACATTTGGGTCAGCTGATTTTAATGCTAATATGTAATACAACATTTTCCTTTTAGATAGAGTATCAATGAGATCTATTGAGTTATTATATAGCGTTAAGACAATTAAAATAAAAGGGTGAATTCGATTTCCCTATTTAAAGGATATTAATTCTCTGCAACATGTCTATTAAAAATATACAATCATAAAAAGAGAACAATTTATTGATCCTCCAAATATGACTTGATTGCAATATAACACCAAATACTAATTAAAATGAAACAAAATTGCTTATTTTAATAGCTCCTCTAAATCAAACATCTTCAAATTTCCCTTTGTCACTGTTGCAAGAGCAATTCAATTTATATCTTATAAAGAACATGAATAGGTAAGATTTAGAAAAAATACTTTAATAGTTGATAATAACAAACATCAAAAAGAAGTGTATAAATTGAGATGTTATTGCATATCGATATTATATCCAATTATTGGATATTTTCTAAATAGAATTATCACTGAATAAGATGTCATTTTCATATTAATCGATGTTCCATAACCTTTGTTGTTTTGTCAAAAAGAAAGTTGACCAATCAGCGTATATTTACTGTTCGTGTCTCCATAATACTGTAGACGCATGTCTTCAAGAAATCTCGCACAGATTTCCGTACTTCAAATCGAAAATGCACACAGTAATTGTGATAGAAAGACTCTAATGATTGGTAATACTACCAATGATACGACCGCTTACACACATAATTAAGCCATAAACTTATTCAGCGAAGGTTACTGTCAACATTATATTCGTGCTTCTCCATCAAACACACTTCGAGAACTATTTTTCATTAGAAGTGGCTTGAGTGGCAGAGCTCTTTAGCGTTGAAGGATCGTTAAGTTAATTGCAAAAAACGTCCTCTTTTAAGGAAGTTTGTTTTAAAACCATCAAACAGAAATAATACCTTTGATGATCCATAAAAAGCATATTGGCCTGTTAATTATACATAAATAAGCACTGATGATGGTTATGTTTCTCGATAATTGTCCTTCGAGTCTGTTTACTTTCCTAGTTGTCATTTGAAAGTTCGAAATATTCGAGATATTAATGAATCTTTGATTGGGTGGTTGATTGTAACAATCGCCAGATCTCTTATACATAAAATACACGACTAATCTTGCTTTCAATACCACTAACTATCAAGTAAATACAAATACTGTGTTGTTTTGTTTTCAGATTAAAGCCTGCAAGCCAAATACAATTTATGGAGGAAGCTTTTCACATTCGCTTGGGTTCATTCTGATTAATAACAGTCATTAAGAAAATAGCTAGAGTACATTAAAGCAATCGCTTCCTTTAACGTATCAAGAACATCAATTACTGCATTCACTTTACCAAACAATTAAACAAATTATAACTTCCAACAGCTCCCAGTGGTAAGATTATCAGTACTCATATTCACTAGTAGAATCCGCCTTATTTTCTGCAGGATTTAAATCCTTCGAAGTTGTGCAGTTCAAGTGGCCACTTTTGTAATTGACTGTCTTTTGTAAATTGTGGTTAGTAGCAATAAAACAATGTTGCCTCTTAGCACAATTTTTTAATTTAATATCTCTTTCGAAAATTAGAGGATGATTTCAGAACTAGTTTTGATGGAACGAATTCAGACAAAGAATTATTTCTATGCAGGAATGCTTTTAGAGGTTTATTCTTAAAACGATTCTGTGTAAAATCAATGTTAATACTGCTTAATTCCGATTCTCATGTTACTATAATATAGTCCAGCAAGGATACTTTTGAAAATCCGGCCCTATTTAAAATATAAACAACGGCAGTCCATTTTATTTGGTAGAAAATATATAAACTGAAACTAAACAAGCTGGATATATTCTGTACATTACAACTTACACTATTTAAAAATACAATGGAGTGCTTGTGTGTTGATTTTGAAACACCAGGAATATGCAAAATACCAAAGTTCGTTCAGATTAGGTTCTAAGATAAAAACAGAATCTCCTTTGCTGAACTCATACCACAAAAGTTCAACACTAATCATAAAAATGTTTAGTTCGTGACATGTGTTCGATGATACCGGCACTTCCCAATTTAAATCCTGAAATTGTACAATAATAATAATAACTAGAACCGTGGACGGTACCAACGCAGTGCGTCTCACATTTGACACAGGGGTGAATCGTTACCTGAAATAAAATCCCCAGACAACGCGTGGGCAATTATTCACCATGACACTTTCTAAAAAAAAAATAGGACATTTCAAGATGGCATTTGATTCGATATTTTATTTAAGAAATGAACGATGGACATACTGCAGTTACGGTGATATGAATACATTGGACACGGGACCAAATCCAACGAAGTTAAATAAATGTTAATCTCACGCGGATTTGCCACGCCCATCCACAAAATATTGTTATATCCATTATGACCTGCACAATGGTGAATATTCAAATTTTCAAGCAATTACGATCTTTTTGTCTTTTTAAAAATGTCGGTGGTAAATAGACATCGCCAAATTACGCACAGTTACTATAGAAAGCAATCTAAAATTTTCAAATTTCAAAGGCCGCAATTTTGATCAAAATATAAAGTGTGATATATATGTTTAGAAGGGTGAGAAGACACACATTAAGAATATACAAGAAATTATGTCGTATGTTAATTAGGTCATGTGGCAGAGTTTTCAAAGTTAAAATTCGCGATTTTCAAATGGCTGTAGAATGAAGGGTTGATGTTGCACGTCCACAATGGTGACATATTTGGATAGATCTCATAAAGAGCAACAACTTGTGTGCAGGTCACAAGGTCACAAAATGCATAGGTCACAAGATATGAGCCACAATTGTGAGGAATGGTTCAATGATAATAAAAACATGAAAATAATTCAAATAGGAAAAAACCTCATGCCATAAAGTACTTTTATAAAGAAATTAGCAAATATCAAGATGGCAGCTGATCCGATGATTCTGGGACAAATTTATTAATGCATAATTCTTCTTTTATTACTAATATCATATGTCCGAAAAGAAATTTCAAATATCTGTTAAATTCCAAAAGTTAAAATTTCAACTTTAGAAGCAAATGACGTCAAAACCGGAAGTGATATCGAAATTTTGAAAATAGATTTTTGGTTGCAATTAAAATGTCTTATCTACTTGTAAGTTTTCAGATCGATCGAATTAAAATTGTAGAAGTTGGAAAGGAGTTAAAAAAAGGTTGTTGGTTCGGTGAATAAGGACACCTTAAATTTACGCACAGTTACTATAGAGAGCAATCCAAAATTTTCAAATTTCAAAAGCCGCAATTTTGATCAAAATATCAAGTGTGATATATGTTTAGAAAGGTGAGATGACGCACATTAAGAATACACAAGCAATATTGTCATATGTCCATTAGGTCACGTGACAGAGCTCTTCAAAGTTAAAATTCGCGATTTTCAAATGGCTGTAGAATGAAAGGTTGAAGTTGCACGTCAGCGATGTTGGTATATTTGGATAGATCTCACAAAATGCAACAACATTGGTGCAGGTCACAAGGTCACAAAAGGTCAAGGTCACAAGATATGAGTCTTGACAGATTTGGGAGTTTTTTCAAAAATTCAACCGGAAATAACTAAAATTTGAAATCAAAATTCAAAAATCGGCTCCCACACGATTGTGAGGAATTATTCAATGATAAAAAATACATGAAAATAATACAAATCGGAGAAAACCCTGATCCCAAAAAGTACTTTTATAGAGAAATTAAGCATATCAAGATGGCGGCTGGTCCGATGAATCTGGGACAAATTTTATTAATGTATAATTCTTCTTTTATTACTAATATCATATGTCCGAAAAACAATTTCAAATATCTTTTAAATTCCGGAAGTTAAAATTTCAACTTTAGAAGCAAATGACGTCAAAACCGGAAGTACTATCGAAATTTTGAAAAATGAATTTTGTTCGCAATTAAAATGTCTATCCACTTGTAAGTTTTCAATTCGATCGAAATAAAACTGTAGAAGTTGAAAAAAACACAAAAATTTAAATTAAAATTGTCAGCGACAAAAGTCAAAATCTGAAATTTTTTAAAGTGCTATCTTTTGAGCTTTTGTTCAAAATGATGAACAAAGCTGAAAGTGCGATGGAAATGAATACAGAATGCTATTGACAATTGCAATGGTCTTTTTTAAAAGTGACGTCCTAAGTCACTTCCGGTGTGACAAAAATGCGTCATTTTACATTCACCTAGTACGGACATGCAATGTGTGAGAGATGATCATGTGAACTGATATGTGACATGCACAGTTTTGGCTGTGCGTTCTGACCAGAAAGCGAAAAAAAAAAAAAAAAAAAAAAAAAAAGGTTTGGAAAACAAAGCAGTGCGTTCGATAGAACGCACTGCAACTAGAACCGTGGACTGTACCAACGCAGTGCGTCTCACATTTGACACATGGGTGAATCGTTACCTGAAATAAAATCCCCAGACAACGCGTGGGCAATTATTTCACCATGACACTTTCTAAAAAAAAATAGGACATTTCAAGATGGCATTTGATTCGATATTTTATTTAAGAAATAAACGATGGACATGCTGCAGTTACGGTGATATGAATACATTGGGCACGGGACCAAATCCAACGAAGTTAAATAAATGTTAATCTCACGCGGATTTGCCACGCCCATCCACAAAATATTGTTATATCCATTATGACCTGCACAATGGTGAATATTCAAATTTTCAAGCAATTACGATCTTTTTGTCTTTTTAAAAATGTCGGTGGTAAATAGACATCGCCAAATTACGCACAGTTACTATAGAAAGCAATCTAAAATTTTCAAATTTCAAAGGCCGCAATTTTGATCAAAATATAAAGTGTGATATATATGTTTAGAAGGGTGAGATGACAAGAATATACAAGAAATTATGTCGTATGTTAATTAGGTCACGTGACAGAGTTTTCAAAGTTGAAATTCGCGATTTTCAAATGGCTGTAGAATGAAGAGTTGATATTGCACGTCCACAATAGTGACATATTTGGATAGATCTCATAAAGAGCAACAACTTGTGTGCAGGTCACAAGGTCACAAAATGCATAGGTCACAAGATATGAGCCTTGACAGTTTGGGAAGTTTTTTTTCAAAAAATCAACCGGAAATAACTAAAAATTGAAATCGAAATTAAAAAATCGACTCTAACACAATTGTGAGGAATTGTTCAATGAAAATAAACACATGAAAATAATTCAAATAGGAAAAAACCTCATGCCATAAAGTACTTTTATAGAGAAATAAGCAAATATCAAGATGGCGGCTGATCCGATGATTCTGGGACAAATTTATTAATGCACTACTTCTTCCGAAAAAAATTTCAAATATCTGTTAAATTCCAAAAGTTAAAATTTCAACTTTAGAAGCAAATGACGTCAAAAACGGAAGTGATATCGAAATTTTGAAAATAGATTTTTGGTTGCAATTAAAATGTCTATCTACTTGTAAGTTTTCAGATCGATCGAATTAAAATTGTAGAAGTTGGAAAGGAGTTAAAAAAAAGGTTGTTGGTTCGGTGAATAAGGACACCTTAAATTTACGAACAGTTACTATAGAAAGCAATCCAAAATTTTCAAATTTCAAAAGTCGCAATTTTGATCAAAATATCAAGTGTAATATATGCTTAGAAAGGTGAGATGACGCACATTAAGAATACACAAGCAATATTGTCATATGTCCATTAGGTCACGTGACAGAGCTCTTCAAATTTAAAATTCGCGATTTTCAAATGGCTGTAGAATGAAAGGTTGATGTTGTACGTCAGCGAGGTTGGTATATTTGGATAGATCTCACAAAATGCAACAACATTGGTGCAGGTCACAAGGTCACAAAAGGTCAAGGTCACAAGATATGAGTCTTGACAGATTTGGGAGTTTTTTCAAAAATTGAACCGGAAATAACTAAAATTTGAAATCGAAATTCAAAAATCGGCTCCCACACGATTGTGAGGAATTATTCAATGATAAAAATACATGAAAATAATACAAATCGGAGAAAACCCTGATCCCAAAAAGTACTTTTATAGAGAAATTAAGCATATCAAGATGGCGGCTGGTCCGATGAATCTGGGACAAATTTTATTAATGTATAATTCTTCTTTTATTACTAATATCATATGTCCGAAAAAAATTTTCAAATATCTTTTAAATTCCGGAAGTTAAAATTTCAACTTTAGAAGCAAATGACGCCAAAACCGGAAGTACTATCGAAATTTTGAAAAATGAATTTTGTTCGCAATTAAAATGTCTATCCACTTGTAAGTTTTCAATTCGATCGAAATAAAACTGTAAAAAAAACACAAAAATTTAAATTAAAAATGTCAGCGACAAAAGTCAAAATCTGAAATTTTTTAAAGTGCTATCTTTTGAGCTTTTGTTCAAAATGATGAACAAAGCTGAAAGTGCGATGGAAATGAATACAGAATGCTTTTGACAATTGCAATGGTCTTTTTTAAAAGTGACGTCCTAAGTCACTTCCGGTGTGACGAAAATGTGTCATTTTACATTCACCTAGTACGGACATGCAATGTGTGAGAGATGATCATGTGAACTGATATGTGACATGCACAGTTTTGGCTGTGCGTTCTGACCAGAAAGCGAAAAAAAAAAAAAAAATAGTCATTTGCAAACAAAGCAGTGCGTTCGATAGAACGCACTGCAATAAACTCTTTATTTTACATGGGTCAGAATTAGGCCCAATATACAAGGACATGGTCCTGTCTCACATTCAGCCCATGGGAAGTTGTAAGTTCTTTCAGATTTAAGGAATTACAATGAAATGGAAGAATAAGTGTGGAAATAGTGGTTTACATGTGTATAATCTACTTTCATTTAGCCCAATTCAAAATGGTTTATGTCAACAAAATTCTGAAATATTTTTTGGAAGGTCGAATTTCGTGTCTTGGACCGCTTTAAAAAATAAATAAATGTGACATATAATGCGCCATTACCAAACATAGTTTAGCGAAGATTGTACAAATATATCATGTGTCGGACGGCCACCCCCGCAATACACTTTCATTTCAAATCCTTTAATAGGTAATATTTAATAAACGGATCACTGAAAATGGCTGGCTTTTTTTTATAAATGTTCACCGTAAGTGATGTATTAATACAATTAACTTCCAATTTGACATTGAACGTCAAAATGATTTCGTGAACAGTCATTTGTCTAGCAAATAGGGAAATTAACAGATTAAAATTGAATAAAGTGATGCATCGCATTACATTGAGGGATTTGAAGAATTAATCCTATCATTTATAAATTCAAACATTCTTAGATAAATCTTTCTGGCTGCTAAAGCGTGAAAAATTGAGTCTTTATCAATATACATAATCAAACCGAGTTTCAACACATCACAATCAAAGTTTTATCTTTGTGGCATTGCACTGGTGAAATTACGTGTTTTGGTTAAGTCAAGGGTAAAGGATTTAAGGTGTTGGTTGCCTAGATGAACGGAAATTGATACTAATTTTCAAAATTCCCCTGAGGGAAGAACACTTCCTGGACCCTCCTCCAATGACTTTGAGCCTGCGGAGCTTGCCCTCTGCGGTTAAGCCGCCAAACACATTTGGACACATTTTGGCAATGGGGGAATCTCATGTAAAAGGTTGAGAAGCACTGATCTAATTCACCCGAATATTCACCACATGAACAACAAACAAGTCTTTGTCGTGATGTTATCAAAAGTGTAGTGTCTATCTATCTTAGATTGAAACGAACTATTAAACTAACTACTATCTTCCACTATCATTGATCATGTTATTGTTTACAAGAAAAGTAATATAACCGAATTTAATGTTCTGACATATAGTTAAAACGTGTCAAGATTGAAATACAACTAGAACTGTGAACAGTACTGAGAGTGGCAAACAACCCCTATGGGGCCACTTGAGAAAAGGTCACGTGATATAGCCTTTTGAATTTTTAAACACTCAAAACAAACTTTTTAACAACCATTATAAGCATATGTATGGACAGCTTAGGTCAAGTACATTTTACTTGAAAATTATTAAGGTAATTGAAGGTCAAGGTCACTTGATATAGCCTTTTGAATTTTTAAAAAACTAAAACGTTCAAAAAAATTGTTGTCGACCATTATAGGCCTATGTGTGGATAGCTAATCTCAAGAACATTCTACTTGTAAAAATTCAGGGTCATTGAAGGTCAAGGTCTTTTGATATAGCCTTTTAATTTTTTTAAAAAATCAATCGGGCCTAAAAAAAAATGAAAATGAAAATTCTGTTCCAAACAAATTTTAGATAAAGTAACAAGGTTTCAAAAAACACCAAAATCGTACAAATCAGAGAAAAATTAGCGGACATATTTTAATTTTGCTAAATGTCACCGTTCTGTGATATCACATTAAGTTTCACTTCCGGTTTTTCCTCTAATTGGGTTCTAGTTATGCCTGATAGTTTATATGTATAGCTTTTGTACTCATTTCTTACATACACCGGAGGTTGGGTCACCCCAACGTGGTTCTGAAAAAACGGAAGTTCTCACTCAAAAACCGGAAGTGGTAGAAATTTTTTTATGATGTCTTTTTATTTCTATAGGTGACTTCTCTATATTCTGTAATTTTCAAAGCGATCGGATAATTAGCAACAAAGTTATGCAATTAATCAATTATTATTATGCAATTTCTCACTTCCGATGCATAAAAATTTTAGTTATAAATACTCATTTTCTATTCTAGTACGTACCAGTCAGCCAGTAGAATGAAACTGATGTACACTTATCACCTACAACCAGATGAATGTCTAGATGACTTTATCAATATCGTATATGTAAACTTCAAGCCCTGAAGTGCGACCTTTACATCAGAAGAATTAAGTGAGAGAATTCTTGAACTGATTGTAGGCAGTACACCCCTATCAGACATGTCTGCTAGAGAAAGAGAAAGGTTTTCCATTGGCTGATGCCCTGACACTAGGAAGAACATATGAAGCAGCATTATCACACTTCCAACAGATCAGAAATATGACAGGTCAACTTGCTACTGCAACTGTACAGACAATCAAGTCTTCAGCCTCTCATGAATGTAGGAAATGTGGTAGATCACATTCACTCAAGGACAGAAAGGATTGCCCTGCATATGGTACAGTTTGTAAGAGTTGTGGCAAGACAAGTTCAACACAGACTAGACATCAAGGGGAATATCAAAGTCAAGATCGAGACGTCCAAGATCAAAACCTCTGAATACCAATAATGACACTAAAGTTGACGTAATCTCACAGAACAGATAATCCTAAACAAGCCATCCACTAGAACAGGAGTTTGATAAACTGAGATTTAACGCTATCACAGTCTCTTCACTCTGTTTCCAATCATCTAAACCTGATGAAGCTTTTGCTGATCTAAATGTCATCATACCTCAAAGACCTGGATCACATAACCTCAGCTTGAAGGTTGACACTGGAGCTCAAGCAAACACATTGCCGCCCAGAACATTTCGTTGTATGTGTCCAACGCTACTGACACCTGATAGTCAAACACGACTGACAGCTTACAATGGCACAGAAATCAAATTCTATGGAACGATCAACCTAGATTGTCAATTCAAAAACTCTTGCGTGGATAAAGACAATCTTCTACATTGTTAATGCAGATGGCCCACCCATCTTAAGTCTTCTCTCCTGCACAGATTTGCACCTACTTACTCTCCATTGTGAGATTACAGCATCAAATGGGTTGCCAGCTATCAAAAGTATAACTGATCTAATAGAACAATATCCACAGCAGTTTGATACGATTGGTTGTTTCCCTGGATCAGTTGCACTTTCTGTTGTGTTACACTTATCCGCTAAGTCTGCACTGCTACGAGATCTTCTTAAGAAAGACGTATATTTCATGTGGAAAGATCATCACCAGAAATGCTTTAAACAGCTTAAATACATTTTATTCGATATAAGCATCTGCATCTTCAGACAGACGCATCAGAGGTCTTGGAGCTACACTTCTAAAGAACAGCAAACCTGTAGCAGTTGCCTCGAAATCTTATCTGACGCTGAAACTGGTTCACTGTCATTTAGGCACACATTTTTAAGCACACGTGATTTAGACACAGTCCTTAAGGCACACTTCAGTTTGGCACACGGTCAGATAAGCATATGTCATTTAGGCACAATGTTATTTAGGCACACTTTCAATTAGGCAAACTCTTTTTAGGCACACTAAAATTGGGCACACAGTCATTTAGGCACACCTTCATTTAGGCACACCTTCAATTAGGCGCACCTTCAATTAGGCACACCTTCAATTTTTGCACACATTCATTTAGACACACTTTGAATTAGCCACACATCTATTTATGCACCCCTTAAATAAGGCCAATGTTCATTTACACACACTTTCAATTAGGCACGGATACACACATGACCAGACACATTCTGCCATCTGGTAACCACACACACACACGCATATCAAAGGTATGGAGTTATTCGTAGTAAAGAGTCATTCAACGACCCCCCCCCCCCAAAAAAAAAAACATTGAAGGTGTGCCTCATTGAAGGTGTGCCTAAATGACTGTGTGCCCAATCCAATTTTAGTGTATCTAAAAAGAGTGTGCATAATTTATTATGTGCCTAAAACGCTTTGCTAAATAACACTGTGCCTAAATAACATGTGCTTATCCGACCGTATGCCTAAATGAAGTATGCCTAAATGAAGTGTGCCTTAAGTACTATGTCTAAATGAGGTGTTCTTAAAAAAGTGTGCCTAAACGACTGCTTACCCTGAAACTAAAGTAACACACCATCCTTGGGAATACCTCATGCAGATTATTACAGCAAATATAATCTTATTTTTTCCTATGCCCTACACTAATGGAGTAGTCATAAGTCATTAAAAAAAATCTTTACAAAAATTGCAAATCATAGAATATATCTTCGAGAAGTTCCATGGAAGATAACAAGTCAGAAACGAGTCCGCTTTACTGATACCAACACTCAGAGATCGATAACACCTACAACACAAACACATCAACTACGAGATTTGGATATATTACCACGTAACATACAACCTGGTCCACCAACTGCTATACAATGTGAACCCAAAATCAAACACAATAGACAATAGACAATATGTTACTCGTTCGGGTGGAATTGTTAAAAAACCTAAAAAATTCAAACCGTGATCCGCTAGACTGTGTGAAATGGAACCAGCTTTAAAAAAAATATTAATATGTCTACTACATTAAAAGATTGAAATCTCAAACAACTCTTTATATGATTAGCATACAATCATTACAGCTTGCACTCGAATTAATAAACAACTTAGGCCTAGGCCATACAACGGTGTGGAGCAAATTGAAAAACTACAAACCGAATTGGAAGCCTTACAGAAACAGCGTGAGACTTCAACGCAAAATTCAGACAAAGAAAAAGAAGATTTCTTCAGAGAAAGCAGGCGTGAGTCATCTCGACTTCAAAGACATAGCAGAAGCTGTACCAAAGGAGTTAACCAACGCTATACCGAGCTTTCAACAGCCCACTAAACTGCCACCTCAGGTGAGATTGCCTCAATCCTTGGCGTACGTAACGATGCTGATATTTTTAAACTCTCAGCTAATAGGCCTAAATCGTCCCTCGAAGTTTCAAAAGGCAATGTTTTGCAAATTATTGATTATACATGAATTGATCCTGTACCTCAATACAGCACTTATACTTTCGGAGCAACGTCTGAAGTAGAATTCCGTGTATCGAAAGGCAAAACATTAGACAAGGTTACGATGGAAGAATGGGGATATGCAAGCACTTTAATATTAATTGAGCTGATAAAAACTGATCGTTTGGGGACAGGAGGTATAACTTCTTATCTGAAGTACACTGCTGATATTCATCTCTGGCGTCGAAATATCACTGGTACTCTGTATTACTATATGTCAAAGAATACAGAGAAGAACAAGCCGAAGAACTTTTCGCATGGGGAACCCATCGCCAGGATCTCCGGGAGTTATCCCAAAACGCGAAAAAGCAACAATCAGGACGTACAAATGAATTTCCCATCAGTTAAAAGCTCGTTTGGAAGCGTCTCTCATTAATTAAAACTTCCATTTGTTCAAAATAAGGGTCCCTTTTTGCCAGATGGTCGAGAAATATGTCGTAATTTCAATAGCAACATTTGCATTCGCCCTGATTGTAAGATAATTCATAATTGTTCACTGTGTTGGTCTTCAACATGTCCTTTGACATTAAGGTATCTTGTTTTATTACACATGTCATTTGACTTATTACAACGGAATTAGACACTTCTTCATTGCATCTTATTATGACAGCTATTCCCTTCCATATTATCCCATTCGGCTCTAGCAGGTCCTGGGGCACCTGGTCAAGGAGTTTCGCATCAAAATACTAACCAAACGCGCAACGCGTAAAAAAATAACGATGGCCCATCGTAATACGCCCGCCATTGGAAGCCTTAGTTATTCGGGCGGTGGACAAGAGTTATCAGTAAATACAATATTTTAAATGTAAAAGGCTCAAATCATGCTTTGTCAAAATCTATCAAGAAACCAGATCTCTATCAACTCTACAAATAATCAGAGGCTGATAAAGTGAACACGTTTTAAAGAACAAGGACAATAACTCAATAAATATTTTTTGATTAGTCTGATTTTCAATAGGGTCTATCCTCGAGATATAATAAACACTCACACCAAGTTTCATCAAATTCCATCAAGAAACCGGCTCCATATCGTGTTCACAAGGAATTTTAGGACAAGGGCAATAACTCATAGTAAATATTTTTTGATTGGTTTCATTTTCGATAGGCTTCATCCTTGGGTCATTACATAGACTCATTCCAAGTTTCATTAAAATCCATCAAGAAATGTGGTCTCTATCGTGTTCACAACAATTGTGGACAGGCAGACGGACAGACAGACGGACGGACGAACGACTGGTACTATGTAAGACTTTACCTTGTGGGTTCTTTATTGTGCGACCATTTTTTGGTTCTAACGAATAGCACATTGTGTTGCATTTTGTCCGTATGCTTGTGAGTTTGTTCTTTCTAAACTTTTTTTATGTGCCTTATATTGTTTTTCCAAAATATACACAAATCGCCGATTTCATGAGAAATCTGAGGTCATAATGTGGGTTTGTAGGCATAAAGGACACCACTTGCTGTATTCCCAGCCTTCAAATATTTCAATTGTAAAAATTCTTTAAGAATAAAATTTCTGTGTCAAAAAGTTTATGGTTTTCTGGGCCTTTTGTAATAAAAACACGTTCTGTGCCATTGCACATAATATGGATATTGTTAGACCTGCTAGAGGTACAAATTATCCCCCCTTGACCACAACAGTAGTTTTAAAAGGTAAAAAATAATTTTATGATAGGCTCAATGTCAATCGTATTTTATGGGTTTAAAAGTTGCACAAGATATCTTTAATGCTGTCCATACCAAAAGGTTGCACAAGATATCTTTAATGTTGTCCATGCCAAAAGGTTGCATAAGATGACTTTAGTATACCGAAAGATGGTTTTCTGGGCCTTTTGTAATAAAAACACGTTCTGTGCCATTGAACATAATATGGATATTGTTAGACCTGCTAGAGGTACAAATTATCCCCCCTTGACCACAACAGTAGTTTTAAAAGGTAAAAAATAATTTTATGATAGGCTCAATGTCAATCGTATTTTATGGGTTTAAAAGTTGCACAAGATATCTTTAATGCTGTCCATACCAAAAGGTTGCACAAGATATCTTTAATGCTGTCCATACCAAAAGGTTGCACAAGATATCTTTAATGTTGTTCAACTTCTAAGCCAAATCAGGAGTCCAGCGAAGAAAAAGTCCTGTCCAATTTTTATATATTTCACAAAGCACTCGAACTGTTAAAACGGAAGAAATACTGATAAAAATCAATAATACAGCGCATATGATTAAAAATGTAATGATTATAATAGAGTCACTTTCCATGGCGTTGAATTTTCCAAAATGGAGTTAAGGGTTGCATAAAATTATAGACAATTAGGCCCCTATGGCACTTTCCATACCTACAGCATCGAGCGAGTGACAAACGCATGCGCAAAGAAATCAAATATCATTGGCCGATTCATCTAATACCTTAATTTGTATTGGTTAATAAAGAACCACACATGCGTCGTCGATAATATTCCTCTTCGAAATGACGGCAAGTCAAATTAGTCCTAATATACGGGTGCATTCTATGGACAATATACGGAATAAAATTTTTGTGCAACTTTTGCATGTGAATTTTTTAGCCCCAGAAAAACCGATTTAACACAAAGTCGGACAATTTTCTTATGCAACTGGTCGCATATGCAAAAAAGTTTCACAATCCCACATTGGACGCAAAAAATGGCCCTGAAGGTATCATTAGTAAGAACGGACAGACAGACAGACGGACAGAAGGCTTCATCCTTGGGTTATTACAAACACACATCAACTCATCAATTTATTTTTCGATTTGTCTGATTTTCAATAGGCCACATCCTTAAGTAATAACAAGCAATCACACCAAATTTCATCAAAATCCATCAAGAAACACACTCTTAATCGTGTTCACAACAAATTTTCAAAAACAAGGGCAATAACTCATTGAATATTTTTCGATTGGTCTGATTTTCAATAGGCTTCTTCCTTGGGTTATAACCAACACACTCACCAAATTTGGTCAAAATCCATCAAGAAATGTGGTCTCTATCGTGTTCACAACAATTGTGGACAGGCAGATGAATGTGTTTTCAAGAACAAGGGCAATAACTCATCAATTTATTTTTCGATTTGTCTGATTTTCAATAGGCTTCATCCTTAAGTAATAACAAGCAATCACACCAAATTTCATCAAAATCCATCAAGAAACACACTCTTAATCGTGTTCACAACAAATTTTCAAAAACAAGGGCAATAACTCATTGAATATTTTTCGATTGGTCTGATTTTCAATAGGCTTCTTCCTTGGGTTATAACAAACACACTCACCAAATTTGGTCAAAATCCATCAAGAAATGTGGTCTCTATCGTGTTCACAACAATTGTGGACAGACAGACAGACAGACAGACAGACAGACGGACAGACAGGGGCGACTACAATATACGCCCACATTTATGTGTGGGCGTATATAAACTGGGTAGGCCCCAACGGGACACAACTCCAGAATTAGCAGACATTAAGTTATCTCCCTTCTCGAAGTGAATAGCTCAGACTACGTTCCCACTCTGTCATGAAAAGGATTGCGTACGAAGGGGAGATTTTTTTTGCCCGTGGCTTCATCTGAAGTTTGAAGATATGTTTTACTGATGTTCTATAATTTGGGATTCGCAAGACATAAGCAACAAAAATAGTTTTAAATTAGAACTGTGAACAGCTCCGAGCGTGGCAACTGTGCGTTATCCCATGGATTTCGAACATTTTGAAACTTCTAACCTGCTAGCTTTCAATTCCGGTACTTTTCAGCCTACAATTGTAAGCGTAAACTTTCCGCTATATAGGCAATTTTTTCTACTATAAGTTTCTACTATCAGTTCCTTATTAGATTTTTGTACATGTCTAAGATTTCGGTAGGATATTTACATAAATTCCAAACTAAAATTTAAGTAGGTAGTAAGATGTCAATTTGTCATGAAATTTAAACTCTCTATATTCAAATTTAAACATTATTTTGTAACTTTGGTTGTAATTAACATAGAGAGAAAATTCAAGCTATGTGATAATTTGCTAATTCACAGCTTTATAAAGAGATATTTTTTGAATTTGTATGCAAAAATTTTACAAAAAAATAAATAAATTTTATTGGCAATTGGATTTTTTTTCTTCTCGAGGGATGCAAATTATTTTGTATAGCTAATGTACTGTTTTTGCTTACATTCTTGAATTACATGGGATGTAGGGTCGCCTGAAATGAGATAAAAAAAAAAACGGAAGTCCCCACGCCCAAACCGGAAGTGATCAAAAAATTTTGATGATATATTTTTAATTGTGTTGCGTATCTATCTATATCCTGTAAATTTCAGATCGATCCGAACATTAGAGCCCGAAAGTGTAACATAACCATCCAAAATTGCAAAATAGTCAGATTTCGGTGGGCTATAAAACCGGAAGTTAATATTTGTCATGCAATATCAGCACATCTATAGACAGCTGAGGTCAATGACATTCTACATCTCAAATGTCAAGGTCATTTAAGGTCAAGGTCACGAGATATAGAGTTTTAAATTTTCAAAAAATTCGAACGGGCATAAAAAAAATTCAAATTCGAAAATCAAAATTCTGTTCCCAACATTTTTTAGATAAAGTATCAAGGTTTCGATAAACACCAAAATCATAAAAATCGGTTAATAATTGGCGGACTTATTAAATTTTTAAGAAAATTTGCCATTTTTGAAAACTGCGCATGCGCAACATTCAATTTAATTTTTCTTCATCTCAGGGGATTAAAATCATTTAGTATAGCTAAAATATACTGATTTTGTTTAGAATCTTGAATTACATCGGAAGCAGGGTCGCCCGACATGAGACGAAAAAACAGGAAGTCCCCACGCCCAAACCGGAAGTGATCAAAAAATTTTGATGATGTAGTTTTAATTGCGCTGCCTATCTATCTATATCCTGTAAATTTCAGACCGATGCGACTATTAGGGCCCGAGCTAGCTTGAAATCTTATTTGCATATTATGCAATAAGCCACTTTCGGTTTAGCGAAAATTTCATGTTAGATATTCATTTTTGATTCCAGCCCATATAAAAACCATTGGTGGAAACAGGAATAGTCTATCTTTTTCCGAGCTTCTCAAAAAAAAAAAAAAAAAAAAAAAAAACGAAAACAAAGCGTGACAAATTTTATTTGCCACGCAATTAATACTTGGCTCAAGTAATACAATACTGATTTGTCACTGACACCATGCATAACTTTACTTCGCATAAATATATATTCAAACCACTACAGGACACGTCTTCTTCTGACCTTTCAAACCGCTGTAACTAAAGTAACAGCCCCTACTTGTGTTGATATAAACAGAGTATTATATTATACGAAGGACCGATTTTATAGAATGATCTAGGTGAAAAGGAAACATTTACTAATAATTATCTTGACTATTTCACTATGATTCGATTATATACGTAATTGATAAATTGTTTTACCCTTTTCCAATAGGTACACCAAATATTGTTTCACCAACGATTCCATTTTGGTTTGAACTTCAATATTTTCAAAATCAAAATTCTTAATGTCGGGGGATGAGTAAAAATCCTTAAAGCTGGTCTTGAGCATGGATAAATCCTAACTCCCCCTCCAAAAAAAATATAAGAAAATAGAATAGAGCAGCGTTGGGTAGCCCTCTTGCATCACTTTAACTGATCATTTAAGCCCAGTTTTGTCAAATCAAAAAAGAACTGCCTTACCAACAAATATTATTATGTTTTTGCGATATCAATGGCAATAACTAAGCGGTTCTCAACGAAGATGGACCCACTTTTAATTTCAGTATATCAAGGGCTTTTGTTTAAATTCTTCAAAATACCCAAATTCAGAGTCCTTTGTCTAATAAACTTACCCTCTAAAAAAGGTAAAATTGTTGCCTCTGACCTGTTCACCAAGCACTTTTTACGTATTTTCAGAATATCAAGGGCTGCAACTGTTAACCTTCGTCGTTATTAAAAATTTTGAAACGTAAATAATTAAATTAAAACTGACCAAACTAAGTTAGAGTGATGTACGTGTTTTATTTGAAAACCGAGAGACTGAAAATAACTCGTGATTAAATATTTTCAATAGGTTTATTAGTTAAATAAACGATACAAATAATTACTAGATTAATTATATTTAATGCAACTAGTGTACATAAAAAGATACACGCCTTTATAATAAACCATTCTCATACAGGACATAGGGCAACCAAAGTTTGTCATGCAGTTTCATACTAATATGAAGTGAAGATGCCATAATTAGCGAATGGATGTTTAACGGGTGTTGCTTTTGAATGACTTCATGAACACACGCTTTTTTTGCCTTTTAAATCCCACCATATTACTTCTATTTACCATGACACTGTTGATTTCACTACAGCAAGATGTGTAATTATTATTGTGTCTTTAGGAACCATGTTAAACACAAAAATGGCAATTGAAATAAAATTGATCAACGTGTGTGTATTCATCACGCCCAAACAAATCTGACCCCGGTCGAATTGGATTCGATTATAGGATACTGGCAGGTAGACACTGACCGTATGACTAGTGAAATTCTCAAATTACCTCTAAGTTATAATTACCGTCATAAAAAATCGAAATGAAGAGTAATTAGATGATGTTTTTAATCTATGATCAGATATAATTTGATTCTAATTAGGGACCGATTAAGCCAGTCTTGAAATTGTCTATGAAAATTATATGGTGTGTTGTCTGATTCATAATAATAGACATGTGGTCTTTTATTTTCAGAGGTTATTGGCATTTGAATAAGAACGTCTAATCTTTTGAATGGAACACTAATGGTTGTATGTTCTCTTCAAAGAAATCAATGCTATTAGCACAGATTTTCATATTTTTATTTACTATCCTGTTTATATGATTAAAACCAATCAGTGCATTCTCAAGAATAAAAACCTCTTACACTATTTCAACATCTCGAGAAAACAATGAATACAAAACATTTAAGTGATGTCACAAACCTTTTGTATTCCTAGCATACATAAATGTATGTGGTCCAGCCACAGGTAAAGCATTTTGTATGGTTTATTTTTGTATGAATCTAAAATATTGTACATGACACTACATAAATATAAATGAAAGGAATATAAAACCATAAACTTGGAGATGACTGCGAGCAGAGGCCACATGATCAGATTAACACTAATGAAATTGAAACATGGATTGTTTCATTGAATTTGACCAAGACTACAATTTGATTTTAAAATCCATTAATAAATTGTTGACTTTTTGGTAGATGGGAATATGTATTGGTTATAAAAGATACTTACTGAGTTACATACGTACTGACAATAAATTAGGTACTGAAAGGAACAGGATTTTGCGCGATAGAAGCTATATCTATTTGTAAATTAGATCCTATTGTTTTTCTAGCTTATGTGCTACATATATTGAATGTGAACCACCAAATCATCGCTCATGGTTGGTATTAAATTCCAACCAACTATCCAAGCAAAAGTTTAATCCTATTCGTGATATACGCATATTTAAATATTATGAACCATAGACTAAAAACTATTGCATCTAGGAATGACCAGTGAATTTAAATTGTATGAGGTAAAAAAAATACCGATTGGTGTGGTCTGATGGCTTACCATGTAATCTTATTACAAAGAGATACCAAAAAAGTTTTTTTTGGTTCAATTTTGAGCCTGGCGTATAAAGTCCATTCTGAAGAAGTGTTTCCTTGTCAATACGAGGCTTCTCTTTAAAGAAGAAACTTAAATTGTCTTGTTATTCTTGCAGATTACGAAGTGTTTTGAATTCACATAATTGAATAGTATCCGTGTCTGAATTTATTCACACTTCTAGTGTCCTTATCAATCTTCGGTTACCATTGTATCAACTATTCGCAATAAAGGCTATTGTTTATCTACATTTACATTCTAGAAGAGCGTTGGGATAGGCAAAACTAGTGTTATTTTAACGAATGCTAATTGAAAACAAACTTTGCTTCGAGTATTCTGTCGTTTCACAGGTGGGCTCAAGAAACAAATCATAATTCTTTCTTTAATGCTCTTAATCCTGCTTTAAAGTTAATATCATCCTTATAGTTTAACTCTTTATTGTCAAGCACACGTATTAGAACTCTTAGCAGGTCTCGCCCAATCTCGAAATATCTCGCCATACCGACGATAATTGGTGAAATTCCGATAACAACTTGTAATAACACGATGTGTTTTTTGTTGGCGATTATTTTCTGTTTCTACCAACTTCGACGTAGTCCAGATGGCCTTTTAGATCTCTTTTCCCACAACAATTGAATCAAATCGTTTGGTTGATATATCTGGCTCGGTTTTTAAAGACGTGTTTAAATGTTTAAAGCCTACTTAAACGATATTTAAGTCGAAAGGAATCGCTACAATTACGTCCAGACCACGAAATAAGTTAGACCTCTTTTTCTCGCGCCATTCATCATTCACGTTATCAAATATCGCCACGACATTAATGATACAATTATTACAAATGGCCATGGCTAATGTTTTCTCTTAATCTTATTTGCAATCGGATTCAAAGGGTGGAATGGTAAAGTTAGCTAACATATTACTTAATAAAAAATCTAATGGTTGTTTCTATATGATTCATCTTTTGTATTCATTGTATTGAACTTTCTTGAAAATGAATTTAGAATTCAAAAAAAAAATTGACATTTTTCTTACTTTTCTGTTAAAACTACCCCAAAAAAACTAAGCTAAAAACAAATTGTAAATTGTTTAAACTTGATCTATCGGTGGTCGTAAGGGGAAAAGTAGCAAAGAAAACCCCATAGTAGTTTCAACAAATCAGTAACAAATGTTTAGTTTTATGGGTTGCATTTCAAGCCAGTTATGGTGCGATATCCATTTTAACTCGTGTTTATGGGGATACTAGTAAAGTGCAGAAAATAGTTCTCTCGATCTATTATGCACACATTATGCTGTGGGTGTGTATTATTCAGTGGCTGTACATACCAACCTTTCTCTTGCTGATATCTAGTAAGGGTGGTAATGGAAGGGTGTAAGTTTGAGGACTATTTATAGATAGCTATTTAAGTTGAACGAATATTAAACTAAACATGGTTCTCATAGGATTCCAAGGTTCTAGCAGACATGATAATGATCATGTCATGGTAAAAGCATATTAAAAGGGTTAGAAACACGGGGTTCAACGAACACATTCGCAAGTGTCACCCAAGCTTCTTCCAGTTTGTTGGAGGCAAGAAAACTAAAGATTGACTCAGACACAGAACTAAAGATTGTGAATGAATGGCACGCCACCTTGATTTTTCCTTTTACTAACGGTCACTTGTATTCTGCATCCTCCTTCCATAAAAAGCCACCAAAAATGATTTTAAATTTACAACCAAATTAACCACCCCTTGACGCAGCCAGTTCATTGATACCTCAATTCATTTTTAGTGTAAATAAGATTAGTTGTAAAAACCATCCACAATAATCTAAATAAACTTTGGATATTTGGCATGTAATTTTGTCTGTGCCAGCTGTCAACAACTTGGCTTGCACCATTTCTGCCCTTAAAATTTTTAACTTAGTTTCCTTTTGCTTAATGATTTTGCTTTCTGTCTACTCTTCCCGATGGTTCCATAGGTTCCCTTGTAAGATGGTCACGTTCAAGGCTTTGTTCTTTGTCGTTTGGTAAAACATACACACATGATCTTACTCAGGCAATCTTTTGTATTTCAGTCCAAAGGAACATTCCACTACTACCATTTTCCGTGTACCTTTATTCTCCGCCAATATTCCGATTCCATCTGTGTCAATAAGTACTTGACCATCCTAAATAATGCTTTGGTTCTGGTACTATTTGTCCAATAGATATAGGAAGATCAATATTGTGAATGTCATTTTTGATTTCATGGCCATATTATGTTGCTGCAATCAAGTACATAACCACAAAAAAATGTTCAGGTTAAGAGCTTGGAAGTGGATTTTGGATCTGCTTAACGTCATAAACATCGCATTTCATGAAACTTATGCTTATCAGTTTTAGGTCGGGTTCGACTTTCGATGATTGGTATTGAGTTACTTATGCTCTTAACTAAATGAAATACGTGACAACTGGCTTGCAATAGTTTAAAATGTTTTTTCACACGCTACAGGTATTCTAGTCTCGTATTAAAAGTGCAGAAAATTATTACACCAAGGCCTCAATAAAAAGATCTACCTCTCACCCAATCCACAACCTTTTCCCAAAATATTCTACTTATTCAAGGTTGTTGCTGGACTGTAATTTTCCGACTCATTTGTTTTTGGTTTAAACCTTCCTTGTTTTTATTATCATGACGTTTTAGTGTCTACATGAATTCGTTTCTGCTGTTGATCGTAAAATTGGCATTTCTCAACTTCAACACACTTTTATGATATTAGGTCTTTTATGATTTTAGGTGTTTCAGTGGTGGGTTACTTTACGAATTTTATGTATAAGTTTTTCTACTAAAAGTATTGAAATTCTTTTTCTACATTGCAAGCCAACACATTTTATTTCAAAGTACAAAACCTGCCAATCCACATACTAACAAATCGATTTAAAAACGGGCTTAAGTCCTTTATGTCTGATCTCATTTTTCTGATGGGTGATAATCTTGTCTAAAACTGGACTCAGTACTGGTCAAACACTGCTATTTAAGAGATTTTGGCCACGTGGTTGACGGATGACCATTAACGATTAGACGCGAAGAATGTCAGGTAAGGTGTAGAATAAACAATATGTAATTACTAATAATTAGATGATAAAGAAGAGGTAATTATACTGACTATTGACTGACTTGAACATGTTGTGTAAATACCAGTAGACCTACGCTCGTCTTGCTGTATAAATTGTCTCAATACGACAGATTCCCTTTACATTTAAATTTTCTAAGAATAATTCCTATCCACAAACAAATCGCAAAGAAGTCAACTAGTAAAAGGAAGCACTTTCTGTCCAATAGCGACTATTTTCCTAAAATTGATAAATTTGAATATTACTAAATATTGGCTCGGTGAACTCCCTTAAAAGATGTGACACCTGCAGAATGACCAAACCAAGTGTAAATATTACTCTACAGGTTGATTCTTTATATGCTAGATATTTTTCTATGCGAAAAGTGGGCGAATAAATCGGTTAAAGTAGAATTTAATAATCTATCTAATTCAAATAGTTAAAGTTAGTTGATTAGGTGTTGCATCTCTCTGTTAACAGCCATCTAAATAACGGTACTAATGTGCCAAGTGTGCTTCTTAACGGCCAGTATTTACGTTTAAAATTTAAAATATCACTTAACATTTCTCAGCTTCGTAGAATTTGATTTTTAAAAATATATTTTAGACAATTTGCCATAGGATGACAGTGTTCAGTATATTATTTCTTACTATTCTTCAGTTTGAAAATAGTCATAATGTAGCACTTTCGAGTCACCAGAAGCGTTAACATGATTATTTCAGATGAAGTTTGAATTGAACGAAAAGGCGTGTACTTTTTTTCAATCAGGTTACTATTCAGACACTGAACATCATACAAGTTAAATCTATGCCGTAAATCCCATTTGACCGAAAAATCGAACCTCTCATAAATACGCCGCAAATAAAACTTTAAGTAGTGACGAATTTGCAAAGCCTCTTCAATGATAGATGGTGATACGCCACGATGACGTTTAGAAAGACGACGGGTTAAAGGTTACGTCTTAGCCTTAAAACAAGATGGCGTCAATCTGTCAAGTAGCAGACAACATTAGCCGTCTGACTTTGATCTTTTCTGAAACAAGTGCTTACTAATACTATAATACGACAAGCAATTATGATTAACAAGGGAAAAATTAGAGTTAAACTGAAAGAGGGATAATGTTATAAAATACATTCTTTGTTTGATGACAGCAACATATCGACAGTGTCTTTTGATCTTTAACCAATAACAGGTAATACGTGGTATAAAAATGGCTAATGAAACAAAGCCTTGTTCACGTAATCGGTAATACAGTAAAATATCATCATCATCAACATTCTAATGGTGAGAATTAGCAACTTTTTTCCTTTCCTTACCAAGAGAGGCATGTTTATAGAATATTATGGAGAAAACGGATATTACTATATTGACAATGAATAAACAAATCACAGGGCATTATGACAAATGGAACGGAACAGCAAGCTCTGATGTAAGAACTTATTTGGTTAATTTCTAATGTCAAATTTTATTGTCCATTTTATGTAATATACATGGCGCAAATAAATTTCTCGTTAGATAATTATTACCAATATAAATTATTATTGATTTAGCGTATTCAAATTAGATTCTGTACATGACTGAACATTTGAATCACCTTAAATTTTTAACACAATGCTTCCGGTAGATGTAAACTCGACTGACGGACTGGTGGTCGACTCTATTCATTAACTGATTAAGAGGCGAAAAAGCAAACAATTAAAAGCTGGGGATTTATTTGTATTTTATCGTAAATAAGTATGAATTTGCGACAATCTATTCATGACTGCCTTTAATGGACTCATTGTGGTTAACACCCTATTAACGACAGTTTCTCGCTTTTCTATTTACTGTACGTGCTAAATTATAGGAAAGTAAATTCTATTGTAATCATTAGTAATTCAAGTGTTATTAGCTTAACCAAACTGTCTGTCTTTGATAGGAGAATTATTGGTTTGTTCACAAGAAGGTACTATTGGCTAATCGTATGTATGTAAAGTAGCCTAGTTGAAAAGGGAAAGAAAATTTAATTGACACAGGTGTTTCTTACACACCTAATGTTTTTCTCTGTGAACTTTTAGCTAAATCATATTGTCTATATGTCGTTTAAAGAATGACGAATTTAAATAGACGAACAATATGAAATCTGACAAGATTCAAGGGTATTGAAAACATCAAGATGGAGAATTTTTAGTCATTAAATGCCTATTAAATATACTTTTATCAATTAACTAACTAAAATAACAAAATAAATGCATGCGAGTGGCAATTGGAAGGAGACGCATAGACTTTTGTACTTGGAATTCTTGCATTCTGAGCGCTTACCATTTAGTGTTCAAATAAGTAGTATTCTTTCATCAGTAACGGATATAACCTAGTTTGAATGGTTGTGTGTAATTGTGAAACCGGAGTCTGAGTCACAAAGCCGAAATGCTTTCAAAAAATACTTATTTAAAGGATTCATCTAAATTCATTATAAAACAAGCTTGTTACACCTTAACGTGCATAAAGGCAGTTTAAAATTACCCATGTGTCAGACTTATAATAACAATTATGAGTTTATAATGGTATTATTAATGTAAAACGTAAAATTAAAAGACTTGTGAAGACTCTTTCATGTCTTTGTAAACGAAATAGCATGATATACAGATTAACAAATTTCTGCAAATAATTTGAAAGATATTCAGCTTCTTTTGAATAGAATTAATACTTGAAAGGATTTGTATACCCGTACTTGATGTTATTAACTATGTTTTTCTTATTATTCTTTCACGATGAATATCCCAACTTTAATTTAAAGCTAAAACACCTAATTTCAATCTCTTCAGGCCCCCAGGCTATTCTTGTGAATAATATTAAACTTATAAACCATATTGTAGGATCAAAGTAGTTTGAGAGTATGTATTGAAATGAGTCCTCGAATTAGCACTACTTGAGAGGGGTTCGGATTACTTATAATAATAACTCTTTAGTATGAGACTCAATATTCCAGTTTCTTTTCATCAATAATCTATTTGAACATTTGTTTACAAATCACACTAATTTACTGAACAAGTCATTGCCTATTCAAGATGGAGGGTGGATAAAAAACCGTATAATTATACAGAAGCGCTATAATGCCTCGCGGCAATCGAGCGCACTCAGCCGATACACACCTTGGTTACAATATGGCGGAAAATTGTCGTCTTGCAAATGTGACGAGACATTTGTATGGAATAGGGGTCGGGACCTACAGATGACTATTTCAGAAAGTTGGAGATTAAAAACGACAATTAATTGCCGTAGGGTTGTGAGAAGATAGGAGATAAAAAGCGTGCTACCTGCTTCATATTTCAAATTAACGTCACAACTAAGCTTTATAGAACGACGACATCCGACTGTAAATGGCTCTTTTTAAAAGTTGCTACAACTTGCCTCAAGCAAGTGTAATGAGGTATATTCTTTATGAAAACACCAAATTAATGAAATAATAACAAGATTTGGTCCCTTTTCCATACGATCCCTGTTTATTCTTGTCTTCTCGAGTCAAAATCTCCTTGCAGATGTTCTTTATTAATGAAAGTTGATGGAGGTTAAATAGGCATAAAATGTTAATTTACATATAACAAACATCTAAGGGAACAAAAGCATCTGAAATTGGATAGCCTTCTTAAGTTAATATAGCCATGTACACGGGTGTCAATATTCTTAAAAACTTCTTTTTTTTTTTTTTGCTTTTTTCCGCTGCCTAAGAAACCTTATTCAACTTTTAAATTGAAGAATACCAAGGTTTTCAAATTGTGTCACACTCATACTTAGAAATTTCTATTTATTGAGTCAAAATGAAGTTAGACATCCGGATCATTTTTCAATCGTCGAGTTTCGATCGCTCAGTTCAACGACCAGTATAACACAGCATGGGTGGATGCAAACGGATCACAGATCTGTCGTTGGTGCCCTCGGGTCAACTACAACTCTCATTTGGATAGATTCTTCCAATTGCCAATAGACTCTGCCCGCTTCAATGTAGACCAAAGCTCTCTTTAAAATATGTTCAGCTATCACCATAATTATTTCTAGAAGACATGATATATTGGTATGTACTCTAAAAAAAGATTATAATACTAGGCTAATGGTCATTTAGTTACCTTAAATTACATATCATAAAACAAGATAAAAATATGTATCGAATAGGAGACAAGAAAAGCTAGTGTCCAGTCAGGTGTGATAAACATAGGCTGAAATTACTTTAAAGAGATACTTACATGGCTTATTTACATGTTATTCAGATATATTATTACTTTTAATGATAACTTTTAACAATAAATCAGTTTCAACAAGTATTAGATAGAAGATATATTTTCTTTGTTGATATCATAAAGTATTACAAATAAAACGTATTTCTTGATATTAAATACAGTTTCGGGTTTACCCACGAATAAAACTAAAAACAGCTTACCAGCTTACAGACTTTTGGAAAGTGAATGGTCATAATTTAATACTAAAGTTCATAGGACAAATGACACAGAAGGAGGATTAGCTCTCAAACGTTTACCACCAAAATGAACAGTTAGTTAATGAATCATATACATATACATAAGAACTACTAGTAGTGCATTAACATACCCATACATAACCATACATTGAATACAGGAAGATATGTTTGTTGTCCCGTGCAATACATCAAGTAATTGAGCAAGAAAAATAGTTCATGCACACTATAAAAGTCTTCCGGGGAGATTTATATATCTAAAAAAAAAAACTTTAATGACACTATTGTTCATGACAAAATAACAACCAACTAACTAACAATGTACTATAGACTTATTATTATGTTTTATACGGCCATCTGAAATCCGGAGCGTATATTGCCGTAACATATGGCCATCCTCACGTCCACAATTGCTCGTAAACACTCTAGAAGGCACGATTCTTGAGAGATTTTGACGTAACTTTGTGTTAAAGTTCGTAACCACCAAAGGATGAACCCTATTGAAAATCAGCGAACTCGAAATAATATTTAGTATGAGTTATCGCCCTTCTCGTAAACAGTCTACAAGGCACAATTTCTGACCATTTTCCTCGAAACTTGTGTGGAAGTGCGTTAAAACTCAAGGTATATAAAAAAAAATATCGAAATATATAGCTTTAGTCTTGACGGATTTTGGCGAAACTCGCTGAAATTGTATATTATTACCCAAGGATGATCCTTTGAAAGTCAAAAGTACCGAAAAATATTCAATATTTTTTTGCTTTGTTAGAAGGTACAATTCTTGACAAATTTTAATGAAACTTAGTAATATTGTACATTTATCATCAAAGAAACGAAGTGCATCCATTATCCTAATGCTTCAATTAAGTGTTTGTTCCACCTTAGGCCGTCCCTCTCAGATACCAATTTACATCTCCAATGTAATGGATGATGATGCCCCAACCTTTGCCACTGTTACGAAGTGGGCTGTAGAATTCGAACATTGCAGTAAAAGCCATGGCAACGAAACCACAGATCCGATTACATATTTGACGACCTACGTCGTAGTTTTTTTGGCGGTTTGTAAAGTAAGAAATTCAAAGTTTTGGTCAAGGGAGATAATTAGAAAATTTAGATTCCATTTGAAGTCGTTGTCTTTCAACCTACCGTGAGAACCGAGACCGGTAATTCATTTGCCATATGTTTCCATATTAAATCACGAAAATCAACCTTCTATAACTCGAAATCTGGTTGAAAACTTTCCAATATGTCACATGAAAGCTTGGCCAATACTAGTTTCTTGACAAAAATTCAATATATCATGAGCATACAATTTTCGAATTTGTTAAAATGAAAGTAAACCGCTTTGACTGTCACTGCACACAATACCACTATGAGTATCTCAGATCTCAGAAATTCTGAAAGGAAATGCAATTTCAGACGTCAAATTCGAAATCTAGACCAACAATTTGTCAAAAATGGGCATGCTAAAACTGCAAAATCGAGGGAGAAAGATAATTTCTAACAATTGCATGGACTAAATTCATACAATCATTAGCATAAAAGTCTCAGCTCAGTCTGTAACATATCAGTTAAATGTGGTCTTTAGAAATAATAGGACGATATCAATGGCGTGTCAAAATGGCGCTAGATCAAATCTCGCGAGAACGTTATTTGATAGAGATGTTGTAAAGATTAATCGTTGTTGTGGTCTTAGGTATATATCAATCTATTTCTTCAGATATAGTGATGTGGAAAAGATTGACAGTAAATGGCGTGTTTGGCTCTCTCATTAAATGGCGGTGATCGTTTTCGTAATTACATATCAGACAATCAAAGATGATATCAACAAATAGAGTATACTTTACACCCTGAACAATAGCTCACTACCGCAAATTACGGCTATTAGCAATATAATATGTCCTGTGGGCTAACATATCAACTCAACTATAGTCAAGTTTCATCGATGCTGAAAAATTCCTCTCTTCTCCTGTTATTATTGTCTTTATGTTTTAGCTGAGATGGATCTCCTTATACTTGAACCCTTCATTCCTCATTAAAGGAAATTCTATCCCTGGTGTCTGTATTTTTCTTCTAAACACTCATTGTTCACTTTGGGCAGGTTCTCATATTTAGTTTGCTTCATTAACTCCAATTTAACACGCATTACTAATACTTAAAACTAGAAGGATGAATTCGAAAAGGGGAACAGAAATTCAAATGTTCTGATATAGTTTTAACTTACAGGAGACCATTTACTTGACCAATAATTATCTCTCTTTCTGCCAACAATATTACTCAGATTAATCAAAATCCCGCAGAATTTGCCAGATAAAATTTGAGCGTGTTTTCAAGAATAAAGGCAATAACTTATATTAGAAATTGAATTTTCAATAGGATTCATCCTCGGTTGATAATAATCAGTTACTCCAAGTTTTGTCAAAATCTATCATTTCATCTTCGAGTATTACAAATACTACATCAATCTATAATCAATCTCATATAAAATCACAGGAATATTATATTAAAATCCCGGTGTACTTACCTGTACTAGTTTAAACTCTAGACGAACGTATCAGAAGTTTTTTTCTAGCTCATGGGTCGTCGTCTCAATTGACCACCTTAGCAGATACGAGTTTGCAAGACACACTTATAAAATGAACCCTTTTAAACATACAATGGACACCATAAGGTAGAAGATGTGTTGGAGCGATTACTTTAGTCTTACATTTTGTTTGGATATAAGATGTAATTTCCGAACAACGGAACTGTAACATAACAACATCTTGGTGCACTGATATGTTTTTTGTGGAATGTTAGAAGAAATTCAAAGTAACTAAATCTTACCAATAGTTAGTTTTTCTCACTGGTTGATGAACTGGCTGAGTCTTGAAGGTACAAGTTGCACTTCTGAATACTTTTTTTTCTAAACATGCAAGGATTTATTAATCAGATACAACAATTTCTATCGCATGTTTATGATATTATAATTTGCATCTACCCTTATCTAAGAAAAAATCCCCTAGTCTAGGGATTTTACATACCATGAAAACACGCTGCCTTGTTGTTTAAAATAATAAAATATGTATTAGCTTATGATAATTTATAGTCTGTAGAACTGTTTAGATGAAGAATGATTGTAAACTTAGCGTACATAGATAAATCCGAGTGTTCAACTTTTGATGTAACTAACTTTTCGTTGAAAAAACACTTATCAGATATTGGTCAGGCATTTTATGTGATACATATAAGAAGGCTTTATCAGAGGTTGGGTGGATTACTCTTTTATGTTCGAAAGTTTAAATGTATAACAGGAAAGTAAAACGAAATGCAATTTTTCACCGGAGCTTACTACACAATGAGAATTATGCCAGGTGATAACACCATGTGTCGCAGCCTCCTTGTTACCACCTAAAAAGCTCGAAAGAAGTGTATATGACTGAAGGGTGTATAGTTTTTTATTTGCTATACATAACCTTTACATGTAGTAGACTTTTCACCACTTTCATTGAATACCGTATATCTACTTCCGTTTGAAATCACACCGGTACCTAGCATCTATAAAACAGTTTAGTCACCATAAAGTTTGATCAACAAAGTATTGTATCGAAAAAGGTTTGTAATGACCTTGAGAAGGAATGGTTTTTCCATGAACGGTAAATTGAGTAAATGAATACACTCTATATGTGATGGTACTTTGTTGATAAAAGCATTTAATTGTACCGTCTTTCTTTATCGTGTTAGTTATCCCAAAAATTTGTTTTCTAAATTATATCCTATATATTCATGAAATACCACGGTAATACAACATACCCTTGTCTACCCCGTCTTCAAAGGAACGAAATCTTTATAAGTTAGCGGGGTGTCTTGTGTTTGATGAAACGTATTAGTAGGATAAGCATTCAGAATGGCAAACTAGTCCTCCTTTTTGACTAATGTATAAGATTTCTAATGAAATAAAAACATCTCGAGGACGTATGAGCCACGGTTTAGAAATGAAATGATCTATGTTTACTTATGTTTTAATTGACCCCTAACACAAGTAATTCACTCTTATAACATTCAGGTAAATAAGCGAGGTGTGATTTTTAAAAATTTAATTTGTAGCCAGCTACTTAAAAATCTGTGTTAAAGAATAAACAATGAGATGAATTGTTGTATTGAAGAAAGAGGTAGGATTAATTTTGCCCATGGCGAGATCATTTTATTCCATATATTAAGAGTTGGTTATAATCTTGAGGTCTTTGACACATAAAAGAAATTTCCCTCTTTGATATTTTTAACATGAAATAACATTGAAAATGAATGTTGACCAAACTACTTAGAGGTTTTTTTATAACTGATTTAGACTAAGGGTTGTCTGTGTTATTATGTTAATAAGAATACATACCTGTTAGATACAACTTGACAATTCAACTTCTTCAGAAGTAAGAGAAAGGTAATTGCGCGCCTCAAGTATTTATCGGTTGCATTAACCGACTGTTGTGTAGTTAATAACTTTGAGCTAATACAGTGAATTAACTGCGTTTAAGAAAGAATTATTGAAAACCTTGAAAAATAAATAGTTGATAGAAATCAAAATAATGTTTAAAAAAATATATGTTACGAAAAATATTTGCATACATTCCACAAACTTAAATGTAGATCGTGTTAAGTTTGTTATTTATCGCCATTTCCATGTCGGTAGGGAAGTCTTTCAAAATTGCGCCATACATTCACATGACATACATTCAGCTGTCAGTATATCAAATACTACTTCCGGTTAAGCAGGAACAATCTACGGACATTGTTCAATGTTTCAATAAAACGCATTACTACTTAATTAGTTTCCATTTGGATCTAACAATATTGTTCAAATTATTTTTCATTAAAGGCAGTCAGGTGACATTTTCCTCGACTAGTCAATTTACTACCGATAGGTGTCGCTGCGGGAGACATTTGTAATAAATCTCGTGAGAGCCGCCATTGTTTCGTAAAAGTGACAAGAACAAGTTATTTGCATTTAGGAACCATTATAAACCTGCTTATCAAACAATTTACTCTTTTGTTCATTAATGGAGCTTCATATCAGATTCAAACTATTTCCGATTATATCTTTTATCGGTTTATTACGTCTAAAGCCTTTATACACAAGTTATGTTATTTCACTGCTAATCTCCGTTTTAACTTCGCTCAATTTAGGTTTGAAGTTTACTTGTTCCAAATGGCATTGGAATAAAACAAAGTAGTCGAAGCGTTAACTTTTAATTGACGTGTGAGGCTTCTGTGTTCGAGGTGTCAATAACTAGCTAAAACATTTCATGTGTTTCTCGTCCGTAACGCTTCTTTACAATACTTTATGAGCTAGGAGGGTCATTTCCGGTGAGTAGTGCCACAGCACCGTCCCAGTCAATCATATATTGATAATAAAGATAATTAATATAAAATAAAATAATAAGTGAACTGATCAGTTGAATAGACTTGTTATTGATAAGATCAAATAATAAATAATTGTTTAACGAATTTTCTACTAAGCAAGTAATTATAGTTCATGTTATTATTAATTGTAGGTTTAAATGATCAATAAATGTTGCTTTATTGTTTACCATTAATTCAGTCTTCTCTACTAAGTGAGGATTAATTCGTCTCTTTGACTGTCAAATGATCATCAGTGATGCCTAACAATACATTAATTTCCTTTTTAATAAAATACTAATATATATGATATTAAGAGAGGTTTTCTTTCATATACAGCTATACTTTTTATTTTATGATTTTTATGACAATAAAAAATGCTACTTAGATTAATAGTCAATATGAGAAATCAAGGACAAGGGACAATATTTTACAGATCAGTCGGAGTAGTCTTTTTACGTGATATGAGAATGTAGAAGATAATTAATCTCCAACATAGGTTGATTTTCGGGGAAGGGAGGGGTTGAATCTCCCAGATGTACAGGCCTAGGGTGGAGCAAATATTTTATTGAGAAATAGGGACCTGGATCTGTTTGATGATTTTATTCTCTTCTTATCTGAAATTAGAAAAATCTCCTGAATCGACCATCTTACTGAATTGTTCGGAATTATAGTCATACAAAAAGGTAGTTATTGAATTGAGTTATGAAAAATTTGTATTGAAGATATTATCAACTGGCGTTATGGAATCAACACTTTATTTGCTTCATTCTTCGTAGTCCTACACTTTTTTATCTTATGAAGACAGACGCCTCTCACGACCCCCATAGCAAAGGATCGTCCATGAAAATGACTTCAAATTATATTATAGAAATCAAGACTATATAAACTTTATAGACAACTATTCGTTTGTATATAGAGTATACGTGTCATTCTCCTCCAATTTATCGAATATTATTTGTGGTATGGTATAACATACCAACTATGCACTCTTCAAAAACATATTATTATAACAGATAATATTTTATATAATGTATATATTTGTATATGTGTAATTTTTACAAGGTTGTATTAAAATGGTCACAACCAAAAACTGTTCTTCATAGATAAGCAGGATCAGCAAATGAAAAAGATAACTTTTCAGTTTCAATATTTTATTCTATTCAGTGAGTATTTTATTGATATTCTGACATCAATGCACAATCTGCGTTAAAGTGTAGAATCAATAACTGATGATTAATAAAAATGATATGATATGTTACAATATTATTAATATCAATAACTGATCTTAATAATCTTTTATTATATCCTAATGTTACAATTTCCTTTAATATCATCAATTTATTAATTAAAATCAATTCCCCGTTCTAATAATATTCCTACAGGCAAGGGGAACAACTCTCGTGAATGCGAATTCAAACTTGCTTTCAGAGCAAAGACGATAGATGTGAATAAACACAATTTGGATTGCAAATGTACAAATGTAGAAATATATCACTGTAAAACAAACAAACATCACAAAAACATTATTTCTCTCTGTGTTACCAACCATAATAATATAACATATTGAAGCATACGAAATCATAATGATCGCCTATCATATTGTGACACGATAGCAGCGAGCCTCCATTGATAGCCTTAAATCATTTTACCGCTTTTGTGTGGTGTATTCAATTCCTAATATGGCATAAAACAGTTGCACCTACATTCAGTGAATGTATTCGCTACGAAACATGTATAGTTTTACTCCACACTATTATAAGTAAGTGTTTTGAAACTCGTAAAGTGCCCGACTTGTGGCTAAAAGGAATAATTAACCCGATCCCTAAGAACGATAGTGGTAGGAAGTGGGACCCAATATAGGGGAATAACTTTATTATCTATATCTTCAAAATTAAGAGCTGGATCTCTTCCTCTAAGAATTGAAACCGGACGATTTTTGAAACCCCCCGAGCCTTTATGTGATAGGATATGCTTATTTAGTGATAATAACCAAGTTGAGGATGAAGAACATTTTGTTTTAAACTGTAATTTTTATAACCATATTAGAGAACCATTATGTACAAGAGCCTGCCAAATTGAACCTTTTTTTAACTATTATGATAATGTAAATAAAATGTACTTTTTTATGAATAATCCGGATATTTTACCTCATTTTGCATCTTGTGTATATAGAATGTTTGATTGTAGACAACAAGTTTCACTGTTAATTTAAACTGTATATACTTATTAATATATTATAATGTCTCCCCCCTCCCCTCAATTTTATTTCTCTTTTAAGTTAGACTGTTGAATTTATTTTAACTGCTATGTTTTATAGTGTCTCATAAGTCGTTTCCGGCTGGCATCTTAATTTCGTGTCTGTTTTTGTTTTATGTATTTGGATGTATTTTTGTAAAGATGGTGGCACTGAATAAAATAT
The DNA here is from genome assembly GCA_030562195.1 of Nipponacmea schrenckii. Classification (NCBI taxonomy): domain Eukaryota; kingdom Metazoa; phylum Mollusca; class Gastropoda; family Lottiidae; genus Nipponacmea; species Nipponacmea schrenckii. Next base: position 7,955,354 of record JAUJPP010000006.1, read on the forward strand.
TATTATTATTATTATTATTATTATTATTATTATTATTATTATTATTATTATTATTATTATTATTATTATTATTATTATTATTATCATTATCATTATCATCATCATTATTACATTAAAGTCTCCTACTCTGTAAGTGAGTGTAACATAGTAACATAATACATTTCGCCCATTGTTTATTGGAACTATGTCAATAATTAGAAACAAAGCAAGTATTTGTAAATAAAATAGGCGTTAAGGATCTGCAATGATAATAAATGTACAATGGGCTACCAGTAGTAACAATATAACATTAAATGTGTACATTATTGGCACAAGTATCCCCAAAGGGATTAATTATGATCTTACCGATTTAAGAGCTATTTTCGTCATATTTCTTGTGCAACTTGACTCAACCTTGAGTATATCACCAGATACATAATATTCGCACAACAGTAAACAGGAAATGGTACATGTATTGCACAAAAATGATTGTCTTCTTTCACTTTTGACTTCTTTCACTTCAGACTCTGTTTCCAGAAAGGTAACTTTAAGACCCAATAATTTGTGCTGTGCTTCTTGTAATGTATATCTTATAAATTTCCGTAAATATATTAACTTTGTCCCTACATTTAAATTAATTATTAATTATTCATTTACAATTTTAATCCACGTTGCTCAATTATCGTAATTGTCATTTTAGTTTTGAATTTCATTCATTATTTAGTTTCGTATTTCACACCTACTTTTGATAATAAAAACGTATCAAAACGTCATTTGTCTTCTGTCGTCTTTAACCTCAATTTGCAGGTGTTAAAATTATTCATTACAGAAGTCAAACAAGAAAAATGGTATAATTAAGGGATTTGGATACACTGAAATCATTTGCTTTAAGGTCAAGTTGTTTGACCTCACGTTTTCAAAATGGCGCAGCATGTTTTTGGAAATGACACTCGATAATCGTTTCTAATTACAGTGTAGTTATAATAAGGTTTGAAAAGAACATTGATGTTAGTAGTGAAAGATGGTGATCCAAGTATTACAAACCCTGTCATGTTGATATATCTATCTTCAACTAGGCTTTAACACTTACAAACCACCTACTGGGTAACGTCTTAAAGTTACACCTTCTTTTTAAGCCACACCTGAAGTTTCTTTCTAGTATAATAAGCCAGGTGATTTGTAGGAGTGTTGTCACTGTAAAATATTTGTTGACATTTTAGAAAGGTATCACAGTATTTTATCCAGTTATTTTTTGTTAATTATAGTATATGAATAATTTTGGAAGGGTTATTCTGGAAAAAAACTTCTTAAGTCAATGTCTTATACTGATTTTTCGTTGGTATAAAACTAATCTTTACATTTGTGATGAATGATCGTGTTTATGTTTATTATGTATGATTCCAATGTGTAATAAACAGAAATAATCAGAAAGTATGTAAAAGGAAAAGGCGTCAAACAAACAGCTTTTGATAGGGAGTTTTTGTCTTTTAGAAAAATAAAAAGTTCTTTGCACGCATTCTTCAACTATTTAGTTAGTGAATTGCTTTGGTATCTGCATGATAATATGTTGCTGATATACTTAATTTTCGTCATTATTTTCCAAAAATTGTAATTTTTTTATGAATACACTTAAATCAAGTGAATCCGTGATGAACCTTATTGTATATTATTTGATATTGTTTGTTTATGTACATGCCTTTTAATGAAATATAAAACATTCACACCGTATTTGGTCTGTTAAAAGCCGGTAATGATCTCTTCAAATTAATTGTAAAATATACAGGAGAACAATTTTATACCAATAAATAACAGCAATTATTCAGGTTAAAGGTTCATTTTACTTTATTAAAAAGAACGATTTATCCCATTATGATGGTAATAATCACTTAGCAATTATCTCAAACACTACCTTACATAGGATCTTTTTTATAAAATAGTATCCGATAGCTCACTAATTAATGGCTTTTACCTGCCCAATTATTGAGACTAATTGTCGCAATTACTAAATGATAAATGATGCTTTCTCTCCGTTCTAAACAATTTAATGAGTGAGATGATAGGACACTCAATCTTGTGTTGTATTGAAGAACTATGGGCGGTCTATTGTATAGCGTTTATTATTAGCATTAGTTTACACCAGTTTACCAATATCAAGTTTAGAATTTCTCATAATATATTGTTTGATGGCGTCACTTTTAACACACCTGGCTTCCACAGTTTTCAAATTTAAAATAGTTCCCATAAGTGCGAAGAAAACTGAGACTGGAATCAAAAGTTTTCTAATCGTTTGTCATTAACCAATCTGACTTTGAAAAGTTGGCATGACGCTTCGTTAATTTCAGTTTTTTTGGATGTGCATACCAGAAAATTAAAGGCAAATATTTTTGAAAAAAAAAACAAGTAGAAAAATGTAGGTTGTTTTAAGTAGTTTTTTGGGGCTAAGAGATATATTTTACAAACAAAAAGGGGAAAATTTGTTTTAACCACATCTGTATCTTCTGTTACTTTGACCATCATCAGCGAAAGTAAAGTGCAAGCAATGACTAGTGGTTGTTGTTGGACATAGTTGCGTGTTCATGTCTATATTAACCAAAGAATATAGCTAACGGTATGTAAATATTTATTGAAATTAGTGCACGGGAATATTTGGTATCAACTGATTTTTCTTGCATCTCGATTTTTTTTTGTTGAAATATAGTAACATAATGATATAATGATATACTATAATACCTATAAAATCAAACTTCTATTAATAATCATGCTCTCTAATAACATTGGACCACTTTTGTACAAAAAACGTGCACGGCTATGGACGTTTCAATACAGAAATAATGATCAAATAAGAAAGATTATCAAATGGATTATATTGATACGTATTCGATGAAGGACATTCATACTGACATGTGGCCAAGTTAATCTCTTTATTTGAAATCTTGACAAGCAACTGCATTATGGGTAAATGGATACTAATATATACTATAGAATCCAAATAACTACCTAGATAAATGTCCAATAAAAACTTGAAATCTTGACAGTGACATTGACAAAACGATAATTGGATACGGTGATAGAAAATGGTGATATTTGAATTGTAACTGATATTGACACATTCTTTACTTTAATTACAGGTGTGACTAATTACCTAAAAATAAACAAATTAAGATCAATGATACCGCTAATTACAGGTGAGATATAGAGAAAGGTAAACATACATTATCTCTTTTTATAATGACACAGACCTAGGGGCGAAATGTCTTTAAGTTTAATGAATAAGTTAAGTCGTTTGACCTGTGGTAATGTTGATGGTGAGTGCTATTCTAATTATTAGCTATAACTTAACCGTGTAAATTATATTGTCAATAACCTACATCATATCTTCATAGTGTTGTAGGCGACTGTGATATAAAGTATATAGGTTATATTAAAAAGTTTTAGAATAGCGAAGAAACTTTACCCCCCTAAGTAAACCATATACCATGTTCGACAGTAGCAATTAAGCATCCTTAAAAATCGTCGCATACGCCTACTCATTACAATTTCGAGAATTACCAAAACTTTTTAAATCGAATAGCTATTGCAAAAATGATTGTCATTTTTACTTCTAAATTATTGTTCGATTTTCAAAAGTTCAATATATAGTGTACGCTAGTTTACAACCTTATGGCACTGACTGAGTATCTATCTGCTATTGAGTTAATGTCCAGTTGACAGAATAATTTGTTGTTCAACGCCTTCTAGTCTAATAGTGTCAAACAAACTCAATTGTCGTAAACGGGGTACATGGTGTCCATAACCAATTTTACTGTATTTATCACAACTTGCCAATATAGGATCGTTTGTGACAATGTTGATATTTTACCGTTAGGAACATGGTTATCTAGCAATCTAACAACATTGTAATGATCTATGACCCATTTTAATGTCAGTGTCACCTCGTGCCAACGGTCATCTAGGTAAGTTATTTACCTCGGTGACAAGTTAACATGTTTATTCACATCATCCAGATTGTTGGAACAATATCGGTGATATGTAATTGAACTATCCAGTTAAGAATAATTGGTCAAGCACTATTTTTGAAGAAAGCTCTATTTCATTTATAAAATATTTGACAATACCAGGACCATCAAAGTTTGGTTGAACCAAAGGAAATTTAATAAAGAATGAATTTCAGTTTCTTCCATCTGAACTATAACACAATCTTCTTCTTGCAAATTTCAATACTTCAGTTATTGTGATAGGCCCGTGTAATTTTTGTTCAAAACTTCTATTCCCAAAATTAAACATTGCTAATAGAACATAAGACTAACAAGGAATATAGTTTGTCAAGAGAAACTAATTTTCACTTTTTAGAAATAAAATGTCACTTTGAACTCGACATTGTAAAAGCGTTTTCAATCATCAGATGGCATAAAGCCTGAACCACTGACGATGATGGATAAAATGTTTTCAATTGTTTAAGGTAAAGATAATCTCACTATGATCTTGTCATTTTAACTATTAAAGAATATTTAAAGTCCCTTGTAATTATCCAATTAAAGAAGACTTGGTGTGCCAACACCTTGTCAGTGACAGCATGAAGTCAGTAGTGACAAATAAGGACAATAAGGTAAAATGTCAATGAGAAGATACCTGGATAGATGATGACGGATTGATTCATTTACAGATTCTTTAAATACCTTAAGTATTGATGACAAGTCAAGGTTATTTTCAGGTCACATCGTTTTTTATAGTCTTGGGGCTGTTTGTCTTCTATTTTACAATGATTATGGAAGCAATGTCTTTTTCGAAATTACTACATTATTGTTTCTTATATATGAAAATTAATAAAATATATTTTTATAAGGGTTGCTTTTATCTTTTCTTTTTTAAAAAAAATAATATGTGCTTTATATCACCAATAATTGCTTCTGCTCTCTAATGAGTTTGAATTTAATAAATTCATACTTGAATATCTGTATTCGCATTCTCCATTCCGATTTCCCATCTAACCTACTAATTTCTTTTCAGCCCCTTTGCTTTGATACATAGTGGGTTCTTATAATGATAACTAGATCTAGGCTGGGATGGAGCCCTGGTATCCTAGATGTAACTCTCTAAGTAGATCCGGTTCCTCTAATTCACAAACAGAAGTTCACGATCAGACTTTGTATAAAGACCATTGAAAAAAATACAAAAATATGTTAGACGTAAATGTAATGAAAGAAAATAGGAATAATCAAACTTGGAGAGTTGCTATTGCACTATTCTTACATGATTTATCTTAAACTCATTTTAAAAATATTGTGCGCACCAAATGACCGGAGGTTAGAACAAAATATGTTTGTTCAAGCTTATTCAATGTAGATTATCCATGTAAATAGTGCACCTGACAATGAGGGTCGATAGATTATAAATTTGCCGGCTTATAATTAACCAATGTATTTAATGTAAACATTTGAGGATGTAATAAAAAGGAATTTATTATAAGGCACCAAACTATTGTCATGAACTTTTATGATCCTTCGTGCCGTGGTTGAATTTACAACGATCCCCAAAGATTCTTGTGAGTTGTAATCGACTAGTATGTAGTTTAATAACTATAACGAGTTAAATTTCTGCGTGTCATATTAGCATACACTGACCTCATCGTTCTTCAAAATCAAAATCACCGAAAGGGTGTAGCCATCTCTTATATATGTGGCTCATTCGAATTTCAACAAGGTAAGTACCAGAACCCTTATATTTAATCTAAAGAACTCTGGAGTCAAAACCATATTACCGTATTACCAGTCGTTAGTGAAGTGGTTTGAAACAGAAATTGATTCTAACGAATCGGAGCAACAATTTCGAATTAAATGTGCCAAATTAAAACCATTGCAGACGTTATAGACGCATCATTTGGTACAGAAAATGGCAGGAGGATCATCAATCATTGGAAATATAACTTATCATTTTAACAGCGGGCAAACAGACGACCAAGTGTAAAAGATACACGAGTAAATAAAAGAAAACGAAACATTACCAGTCATTGGTTTATTAAAAAATCATCTCCAACAACGCCATACACAGACGAAATGTGACGTAAACGTGCTGAGTTCGTCATTTGACAATGGAACAAGTGGCTTAATGTCTTCATTAATGACTCTGTTAGTATTTTCTGAATAAATTTGAATAATTTGAATTGATTTAGTTATAATCTCGTTTATTTTAATATAATATGACACTGTCTACTTAACACCAAGGTGGTATATTGGTTTATGTTAATTATGGCCAGAATAGTAGGTTATTATAATTTATGACGTCATTTGATCTTAGAACGTTTGTTAAAATGGGAATATACCTTGTACGAAGAACAGTTTATTCGACAAACAATCGTACATGAAGGAAATATTTCTTAGATAATGCCAAAATCCTAACAGAAATAATAAAGTGTTCCAAGATTTTAAGAAGAAATACATTATCTATTTCAAACATAAGCTAAATTGACTTAAAGTATATACCAACAAGTGACATAAAGTTTATTCAACAAATACGAGAAAAGAAGTAATTAGGGATTAAAGTAAAGAAAATTGTTTTTCTGGCCAGGTGTGTGGTTGGTTTATCTAAAGATATATGATCTGAATTCAGTTTAAATAAATATCATTAATTCTACATTCAGGATAAAACATACTCCAAAAACTCTTTTCTTCTCTTTAGATACAATTATTTTATCTTTTTATTCTTTGATGACAGTAGGTTTCCCAACGAACGAAAATGAGCAACACACGCTGTTATTGAGCTTTTCTTGAGAAAAATCCTTTTGATAAACCTAAACAATTTTTTTTATTAAATGATATTACTGAGATTATATTTTGAATCTAAAGATTCAAATGTAAGAACTGAAACAATGAGTATTCCAATGATTACTGTGATCCCAGTTATAAAGTGTTGTAGGGTGTGTACGTAGGAGTCCATGTACATCATATGAAGACATGTTAATCATTAAATCACAAAGTACACAAATAGTTTCTCAGCTTCTTAAATAACCTTTTTGTTTGATCAAGATATCACGGTTCAACTTTTAAATAATAAAGGCTTATTCTTTAAGCAAAACTCTAACTCAAGTCAATCTATTATTTGTTTTACTGCATTGGACGTTCAAAACTACCTGGAATACAACTTGGAACTTCGACCTTCATGCGATTTGTGCAAAAATATGAAAATATGTGGTAATTGAGAAATGAAAGATTAGTAATAAGTTCCTCAAATGTGATACTGAGTATTTACAAATAGATAGGACAAGCTGGGTTTTTTAATCTGTATTTGATCCCCGGATGTTTTAAAGAGTCATCACTTGACTAAATCTAGCTCGATTGAGCGATAATAGTTCAGCTGATATCCAAAAGTCAAGAAGTTTTTCTTTGGGCATATTCTGTTTCTTAATGAAACACGATCACACTGTGAACATTACGTAAAGACTGAAGAACAACTATGAAAGCACGATCGTAAAACATTGATCTTCTAATGACAGATGGTACCCATGGATTTGTTAAGTTTTTTGGGGGTCAAAAGGGCAAAATATAAGCATCAAAGTTTATTCTTCTACGCATGAGGCCAAATTTAAGTGTGCGTATTATCAGCTCTTTAAAACGATAAACACTCTACTTGTAATGCTTGACTTTGTTCAATCTTGTAATTAGCCAAATTGCCTAGTGCAAATACATGATTTAAGGTGTGGATGAGGACTCTCTTATCAAATAATTGAGATGCAGGTCAGGGACTCGCTCGACCTAAAGGCTAAGGCAAATTGCCCCCGTGTTCGCAGCCCGATAATTTTGTCATTCTTTATTCTATTAAGACAATGAACGTGATTAGGTTAGGGTTGATAATTACAGGTGAAGTTGGTGATTAATTCTAGAGAGTAAACCAGTCAGGATATAGTCATGTTATAGAGTACAATATAGTCTGATATATGATGTAGATAATGTTAATTATATTCCTATAATGCCTGTATTAATTTGATGCAATACCAATTTGAACATCATTATAACCAGTACCGAATAATATGAAACATTTGTGTCCTTTTGACCACCCAGAGTGATCAGAGTCATAGTGGAAATGGATTCACTGTCATTTATGCAGAAACATTTGAAGCACATATCAGACACATTGCATTTAGTGACACGTTCATTTGGTCTCAGTTCATATCTAGGCACAGTGGTATTTAAAAACATTGATATAGGCATGCCTTCAATTAAGCACACACTTTTTTAGACACATTATTATTCGGCACAATGTCATTTAGGCACATCTTCATTTAGGCACACTATTTAACGTCACCTTGAAATAGGAAACATCTAGCCAGTGGCGGGGCATTGAGATTTGCACTTCAAAGGCACATGAATAAAAATGGAACAAGGGTAAAAGACCGATCATTCTGCTAATGTGCCTAAATTAATATGTGCTTAATTGAAGGTGTGCCTAAATAACGCTGTACCTTTAAGAACTACTCCTAAATGAAGTTGTGCAGAAAAGATGTGTGCGTAAAGTACAGTCTAACTATATTGTGCTTAAAATGAAATAATGAAAGGACTATAGCTGAGAACAGCGCTATGCATGGAATTCAACGTTTTTCCTCATAGTTTTAAGGGCCTTTGCCTTTGTTACTTTAATACCTTTACCCCAGTGTTCTCACAGTTGCTTTTAGTAAATAGTATTATAGCACATACAGCATCTAGTTTGATTTCATTGTAATGTGCTTGAGATTAAATTTCTATGCCTTTATATTCGTTGTCCAAATTATACTTTCCGAAGTATGCATGATTGAAAATATGCCATTTTAGATAATGAAGCTGACCATTGTGCGAAAAGAATTCAAACAGAATTATGTGTAAGTTCACATCTATAAATAAATATATAAAAGAATATGCATAAACAAGATCTGTGAACAGATTTATTTACTAGTATTCTTATTAATTAACTGCCGAAAATCGATCCATAAATAAGCCCAACAGACTCGATACAAAATTAATGCGCATTATGCAATAGCTCATTTCCGGTCTAGCACACATTTTGTTTATGATATTCATTTTCGATTCCAGCTCATTTAAAAATGTTTGGTCAAAACAGAAATACTATACCATTTTCAAATTGAGCTACAGAGCTTCTCGAAAAAAAAATTCTTATAATAACAAAGCTTTGCAATGGATACTGTTTGTTTATATAACGGAACACGGTTTTATTGTATACTTATTCAGAGTTTTATTGTACATGGCTAGAGATGGGTGATGAACACTTATCGGTTATCTGTTCGGGTCAGGCTGTAGAAAAAGGTTATAAGATCAATGTTAATCCAATAATAAAAGTTGAAGAGTAGTTGTTTTGCAGTTAAATACAACAGTTTTGGTCACCATCGGCTCTAGGCGTGAAATATGAGAGGATCTTTTCTTAGGTTACCATTAAGTTTTCTGCAATCAATTTTCATTTTTGACAATGGGCTTCCAAAAGGATAAGAAAATCCTTAATAAATCTCATATCCCAATTGACAAACAAGTTTGAACGTATGTATCAAAAATATGAATTTTAATTAAAACATAAGAAATTTAATACATACTTAAAGATCTTCTTATCATTATTAAGCTATAAATCTACCCAATTACATATATAATTAGGCCATATATAAATATGATTTATTCTTATCTTCTCAGATAACATCTAAAGTGTACATAAATAACAATGTGTTCATTAAGGATTATTCATTATAGTTTCTCAATTGAGCCATTTATGCAAATAAGCAACCTTATTGTATTCTCCGGCAATCGAAACACTATGAAATATGTTTATAATGAGGTCTCTGATTTTTACAATTTATTTAAATAGCATCTTACTACCGTTATCCTAATAATGTTATTATGACACTAGTCTATACTTTCTGTTGGTGTTGATGCTGGTAACATTATTGTATGAAATGTTGTTTTCAAATGATTATATATAACATCATTTCGGTGGTCGAAATATTGCTATTATGACAATGACGATATCTTTCAGTTAATAATAATAATAATAATAATAATAATAATAATAATAATAATAATAATAATAATAATAATAATAATAATATTTGTAATATTAGAGAATCAATATGATTAGAAACCACCAGCTGATGATTCGGCAAAGTCTTCGATTAAATCAGATCATGAAACATATGCATATTCGATTACCTGCAATTTGTTCGCCTTCTATTAGAACCAAACAACATACACTATAAGTCGTGTATTATTGAGACCATGGATGTTGTGTATGCAACGAATCTAAATAAACCTTGACATATTGAAATTAATCGGTGAACCTATTACCTTTGTGTTTGTTAAATCATTTTTTGTTCCCATTATATAAAGATTGTCTAGAATTCAAAATCTATCTTGCTGTCATTTTACAGTGATTTTTTGTGTTTCTTCATAAACCGTTTAAGATATATTATCATTTAATATCCTCTTTATTCTCAAGAATCTATTGTAAGTTATATCTATTAAGGTAGACTATTAGCATTAATAAGTGTATTTTGATTGGAACATTAATTGGTAATTTAATATGTTTCACTGAATGAACATTCATTATTGTACACAAAGAACACTTAAGTGTTAAAGGGCCCATGCTACCCATTTTGGTTAAATTTATATAAAACATAAAACCCTACTTGGCGCCTTAGTGGTCTGGGCAGAAACGTAACAAAGTTGATTTTTAATATGCATGCTATTACATGCACAAATCACACCCAACTTTTCCATATCTCAACGATTGTTCAAGAATAAAAGTCATGATTCGTCAATGCCCATATATATATATATATAAGCTGATAAGCTGAAAGCATGCTAAGATAATGTGTATACTAGTATATAAATTGAATATGGATTAAATAACAACTTGTTAACAACTCTCAGAAATGAACTAAAAGTGTTTCATTTTACCAAGAATTGATGACAACCCTTGTTATATATATATATATATCCAGACAAGAATGATCGTTAATACATAGAATGCATTTTTATTTGAATGCGTGATTAGAGTACGTTCAATCCATCTTTTTCTAAGTAGCGGAAGAATTAACATTGATTAAGACAAATTATTATTGACAATCACCGTCTTTTACAGTAACCGAAGATTGCCGGAAATAAACGAAGTGAAGACAGATCGTGCTTGTCTTCTATTTTCAAATCTCGTAAAATGACGTTTAAACAACGTAAAACGTGACAAATCCAGGCAACACGAGTAGAAACCATTTGTCGTTCCGGTTCATTGCTTCCGGTCTGTGAATCCCCAGAGTCTGTAAAGGATTACGCTTTATAGAACCTCATATCAACTTACATTGGAGGGATTTATATTGATGATACACTTTCCGCCTAAATCTTAATTGTCCGAATCGTACGACTGAATTTACGTAATTAACGTGTCTAACAAGGCGACATTTTGTTGATAAGATGAGCATTAAACTATTATCGGCCATGATGGTTGATAGCACGAGATCATTTTCTAATATTATTCACTTCTGCACGCGATATTCTCGGCATTCTAAGGAAGTACAAAGGAAAAATCCTGAAATGTAACACAAACTTTTATCTAATTAACTTAATGAGACATGAGATCAATTAATTTTTTAACTTTTAAGGGGGTAAAGACAACGGTTAAAATGCTGCTAAGTGTCCTGTAATATTAATCAAAGAATCTCCAGGAAATTAGGTTTTGCATCTAATAGTCCTAAACAAGACTGGAAGATTTCAGCACGGTATTCTCCCCAAATATACTTAAATATCCTTTCATTAAGGAACCAATCAGTTCTTCATTTTGCACCAAGATTTAAAACCCTGGGTAAGTCCCAATCCTAGACATCAGATGTCCGTTTGTAAGTTTCAGGAAGTCATGAATATTCAGTCAGTGTTTAAATTAGACATACTATTAATTCATCATGATTAACTGTGATCAGTGGTTGTCTATCAGATTTTAATAAACTAGAGAATATATCACTCTATTAATAACGAGTTGGAGGAAATTACTAAAACTCAAACAATGAAGCAGACGTTAGAGTCTGTAGGGTTCTGTCGACGTCTGGACAAGGGAGGCCGGAAAACGTCGATGCGGTACGATTGAGTTTCTCATGTTTCAATTGTGTATAATATGGCATAGAGCACTTAATTTATCAATAAGAGAAAATTAATCATTCTGTGAGTCTAATTAATTTCCGTGGCTTCATAAAAAACGACGTAGTTGTAGAAGAGGAATTGTAATATGATATAATGAAACCTTCTGGTAGCGCTTCACTTGATATTAGACTATTATTTTGTGCTGGAAAGATCTTAGAACAATTGTATCTTTTATTAAATGTCCATTAGCTTCGATTATTTCTAGTGTTTAACTATAAATGACCATGAGATTGTTTTTAATGGTTTACTGGCGAATCGAGCTTTGAATGGTATTCAAGTTTGGAAGGAAAATGTAACATATTTATTAAGCTTACTTAATGGGCAATGATTATATGACTTCTCACCGTGTTTAACCTTAACTCGGCCGAGAAGTACACAAACAATCCTATTGAATATTAGAAAGTGGATCACAAAGAAAAACAGATTGGTGGTTGAAGGAATAATAAATGAACATTACCTGTAGAGCTATAAAGTTTGACTTCCTTCTGAATTAGCTTTCTTGAAATATCATTTGTCATTTTGCACGTGCTCAGGACTGCACAGTGCTCACGTGTTAAAAGCAATTTATCATATAAAATAAAAGAATGATAATATTACCAGTAACTGATCTCCGTTAAAAAGAAGAATTTAAAAGCAGATGGTTGTTATAATTATTTTAATATGAAGATAATAAAAAATACAGTAATTATATGCATGTTAGTAATAAGATCAGACTTCAGTCAAGCTAATTGGGCACAGTATCAATTTTGTTTCCTTCAAAGCTTGTACATTTTAATCATGTATACGTTTAAAGTCTTTAAATGGCATTTAGCAATTGTGAATACGATATATATGCACAGCTTTATGGAACAACAATCACTGGTTGAAGTTTATGCGACGTTTCGGCGTGTTTCCCCCGCCGTCCTCAGGCACAGAATGACAAGACATATATATATATATATATCGTTGCCAATCATGTCTTGTCATCCTGTGCCCGAGGACGGCGGGGGAAACACGCCGAAACGTCGCATAAACTTCAACCAGTGATTGTTGTTCCATAAAGCTGTACATATATAACATGTATACGTTGTTTGGTTGTAATTTTCCGCAAATAAACGAAATGGCGTCAGGAAATATGAATTCATGAGTTTTTGCTAAAAGTCCAAAAAGAGTTATAACTTGAAGATTCATAGTTCATAACTCTGAAAATCTATAAAGAAAATTTAGAAAAATGAATGATCTAGGAAGCTTTTCGTATGGTTTTGGAAAAGCTATTTAAAACACATTAACAATTTTAATAAATTTTAAGTAGTAATTAACTTTTCGAAGCTCTATCTTGAAGTCAAAGTTTATTTGAAATGGTTGATCAGGAGTTTTGCTGTTCGGAAATAGGCATTCATGTGTACTGATGAGCAGTATTATGAATTCGTAGATTGTATGATGAGTGCAAGTTGGAATGGATAGGTATGGTATGATAGGAGTAATGCTAGTTGATATAGCGGTGGGTATAGTATGATGGAGCTATCTTTGAATTCATAGCATATAACTTGAAAATTCAAGATACTAACTTGAAAATTCAAGATACTAACTTGAAAATTCTAGTTACTAACTTGAAAATTCAAGTTACTAACTTGAAAATTTAAAGAAAAAGAAAAATTGAATGGCCCTAATACGCTTCCGTATGGTTTTGTGAAACAGACTATTTAAAAAATCTACCAATCTAATAAAGGTAATATAATTAATGCTTTTTGAAGCCTTCGTAATAAAGAATCTTATTTGACTCTGCGGCTTCTCAATTTACTTTCAAATAGCATTCATGTGTCTTGCAAATGATTCTATTGCTTTCATCAAAATAACAGTCACAGCAAAGTACACTATATGATATAGCGTGTAGTATGACTGCCAGCATTTTTTCATGCAATATCTTTAAAAATTGTGACTTAAATAAGCACTGAAATTAAAACAACATGTATATGACTCACTGTCACCTCTGTGGCCACTTCCGTTCCTGGAGCTTTTGCGAATTTCAAAATGTCGATAAAAATTGTAAATTGTTCGATTAAATTACTGGACTATTTGAGCTCCGTTTATAAATATATGTATGCCCAAAGAGCAAATTCATTAATGAAAGGATTGAAGTCAGTGACATGAATGGTAGGATCGTTTATTGATATTATTTTAAAGGCGATCTGTGATCGGTACGTGAAGTAAACAAAACCCGAGTGACTTACCTTGTCTTTATATTAATATACATTTTCACTATTATCAGTCGACTTGCAAAAATCTCAAATGTTATTTTTCGGTAGCTTTGACATATTTTGCGAGTTGAAACAACTCAAACGACGAATGTTTGATTAAAAAAAATTTTTTTTTAAAAATAAGGGGGGGGGGGGATTTTTTCCCGGTAGCCTATCCTGCCAGCCTATCCTGTCCACACGCACCTGTGATTGTTACGTGGCAAATCGTATGCACCCAAGGATGGACAGATTATTCCTATAGAATCATCTTCGGCTTGTCTTAATAACAGTTTTATGGTAAAAATTGACAATGCTCTATTATTACTGAGTTCAGTAACAATTTCCAGAACTATTCAAAGAAATCCTTTTTAGCTACATGTCTCTCATTAATTAGAAAATTATGTAGAATAAACTGGTTTTTATAAAACAAAATTCACAACGCACATTATATGAAATACGATATAATATCTGTGTTATACTCTAAGTTTAATTCATTATAATTGTGTAATGAATCCTATTCATAAATATCATTTCTACACACAAAATTAGATTATCTTATTATTTATTGGCAACAATTAAACTGATCAAAATACAAATGAAAAGTAATGATATTTTTGTTCTGTAGCAAAACGTGTTCTTAAAGTAATGACAATATCTCATTAATAATCATTAATTTCAATTAACACATTCAATCCAATGTTATAATTACAGTTTGTTCCTGGAGATTTTAAAGATACTGTACACATGCTTGCTTCATTTGATTTTAGAGAGGGTTACTACACAGCATACATCTATATATATGGGAAATAAAGGTTTTGCGTCCTCTTCTGCTCATATGATACAGTTGGCAACAAAAATCTCCTTGTTTTAGATTCATAAATGCCGAGTTAATTAGTGTACACAAACGGGATCTAACTCCTTTAACACAATCTAGAATATATTAATCACACTATAAATAGAAATGGTAATGTATAGAAAAAACAGACAATCTACATCATGGTGATATATAATGTTTAATCAGAACTAGTTACTGTCACAATCAGCAGGTAGTCTAAGAATTCAGTATTTTATGATGATTATTTGAGGAAACATTCTGAATAATATGAGATATGGAATTGCCTTAATCAAGTTTTAAACAATATGGTGATGATATTTTTTAGGACTAATTTCTAGGAACATTGGAGAATTCATATTATATTAAACTATTAATTAATAACAGACAATATGGTCATCAACTTTCAAAGAAACAATTTCTTCCAAAACTTATTATAATTTCATATTTGAGGGTCTGTAAAGTTATAATTTCTGACTAATTGAATCATGTTATACAAAACAGATTCAGACTTGATTAAACTAGAATATAAATGAGTTAATCTAGAAAATTGATTAATAAAGCAACATATATAAATCATAATAACATATTTCTGTTGGAAATAAAAAGTATTTCTGCAATGATATCTGGCTCATGAACATCTAATAATAATAATAATAAACTTTCAGTAAAGTCTGCTTTCTTCTACTATTATTTACTATTCTTGTCTAGTTTGAATATATATTTATAGAAGCAAGACGATTATGATCAAAGCTGTCATAATTAAACTTACCCTTCATTGTAAAAATAACAAAGCTTACGATTCGAATACAGAAGATGGTAAGATGGTAAAGATTCAAGTCAGCAAATTCTCTGACTAGTTTGATCGAGAGAGAGACAGAGGGTTAAACACCCAAGGAGAAAAACTTTTATTGTGAGAAGATAACTCTTTAAAAGTTAGAAGAGATAATTAAAGAACGAGCAGAGATACCCTTTATAATGGCAGGAGATGAATATAAGCCTGCATAGAGAGAAAAGATAATCCTGTATAGAGAGAAAAGATAATCCTGCATAGAGAGAAAAGATAATCCTGCATAGAGAGAAAAGATAATCCTGCATAGAGAGAAAAGATAATCCTGCATAGAGAGAAAAGATAATCCTGCATAGAAATAAAAGATAATCCTGCATAGAGAGAAAAGATAAACCAGCCAAGTGAGAACAAATTAATGATCTTCATAATGATAAAAATAAGCGAAATAGCAAAATGAATTATATAATTAATACTTATGCATAAACATCATGTTAAATTTTCAAAAATATGCACCTTTATTGTAACCATCAGTAGACATTGAAAAATGCAGCAGTGACAGTCAAGACTTCCAACGCCCTGTTCAAGATCTGAAGTGTGATGTCTCAACAAATTAGAGAGGACAGAGAAAGACAAATTACATGATAGTTTTAAGTTGCGTTATAAACATTAATAAAATCCCAATAAATTTCTCCATTATTACGTTATAATGACAATCTAACGTGATTGTACTCAGTCAAATTGTGTAGCAATCGACATAACAATTACCACAAATTTCCCCAAATTACCGTCATGTTGTTCGGTGTGTCTAGAAAAGCCACTGAGCTAATTATAATATGGATGATTCTACAGTTTCTATTGTTCTACTTGGTATTTAACTGGTCAGTGACAAGAACATAAGTCATAGATAGAGGCGGACATTATCATTGGAAGTGTGACTAAGTAAACTTAATACTTTTCGGAGAGGGGTTTGACTAAACAGCTTAAAACAGAAATATGCCACAATGTTTAGCTAACCGAATAGGGTGTTTCATATAAATATCTATGAAATTAACAATGTTTTATAAAATTATTGATTACAAACTATCTTTTAGATTCAAGAGAGGTAATCAAATCTAATTCTCAACAATTACCCACCAACTCAACTTCTGATTTGCTTTTAAACTCAGCCTTATAAACACTGGTATTAAATCGATTACCACGGTCTTGAAGAGGGCTGATTAGAGTGAATGATGACTACAGATTATAGGATTCAAACTGTTATTGCCTTGTTTTCTGTTTTACTTGATTTGTCGACGCACGATATCCTTATAAACCCATTAAATATAACATTCAATTCAATTATTACTGATTTGTAATGGAAGTGATTCATATAAGTTTATTATTGAATGTCTCTCAGGGCTATTATTTTAAGAGTCATCTTTAATACAATAAAGGAAAGCTTGGTAAAATAAATCTTTAGTAACCCGAAACATTCAAGCTTCACATATCCACCTACTAGCGTATCGATGGCAAGTTTTTTACGTTTTTCAGAAACGTGAACTGTCGCCCACTGGAAATGATAAGGATTTCACCAGGAAGTCTTTTTTACCCTTTCAAATAAAATGTAAAGCATTCTGTTCGTACCTCCGCGCCCACTATACCTCCATAAAATTGCATTTATACATAAAAAATATCTAAATCTAATCACACTCTTTTTCATCATTAATGTCAACAATTGTTCGTGTAATGTATGTAGTGGAGATTCATCTGTTGTCAAAATATAGCACTAGACGAGCTCGGCTAACTAACATTTGGCATTTTTAAATAATATCTGTAAAAACCGTAATCTTAAAATGCTCAGACTTGAAAATGTTTAAACTTGGTGTATGCATCAGATATTATATTAAATGTCAATATAAAAAAGAACTATAATACAAGTGTTAAAACCATCTTCTACGAGGTGATATCACAATAAAACTTCATGTCAACCAATATTAATTCCTCATTTATTATTTATATGTCGTTTTTCATACCTCATAATGGATTTCAAATGAGATATTTGTATCGTTATTCTTGGTATGTGTTCTAATACAAAACCCGATTGAGTGAAGGAGATAAGGGGCAGGGCCGACCCCCTACTCATCGTTTTACCAGTCTTATCACGACCGTAATGAAAGGAAAACAAGTATTTTAATGGTCGAAGTTTGACGAGGAGAGTTTTTTCATAAATATTAACTGGACGAACAATAGGCTTTGTGAATGGGTCAAACATATAAACGATATTGTCATTGAATTTCGTGTTTCACTAACGTGACACTTATCCATTAATAATTGCTGGTTACTTGAAAAAGTTAAAAACGTTTTAGTTAAAATCTCATACAATGAATATGAAATGATTGATGAATTTTAAAAGTAGGTTTTGTAGATGCTGTATGAAACTGTCCTATTTACTTTTTTCGTCATTTTAATTGCAATTTGACTTCATAATATAGATAATCGTATATAATAATTTGATATGGATCCCTAGTGCCAATCAAGAGCAAATTATGTTGTTTATTTTTTATAATCATGTTTTTTTCAATAATGTTTTAAATAACGTGTAAAATTATGTTTGAAATATATTTATCAATTTACTACCATTTGTATTTTTTAACTAAATAGGTCATCAAAGAATAACAATGAGACAGCTCTTTTTTTTTAAAAAGAAATTGGAATACATAAGATTGTGTTTAAAAACTGCGGATTTTAGTGTTACCTGCATGACATTGACCATCTCTGCATCGCGTTTCAGTAAGACAAAAAAAGCCATCCTAAAAGATACATGAATTTTGTATGGCTGTGACTGTTTCCGCCTAGTACACCAGCTTATTGTTATATTATCATATTTTATTAAGAAGATGAACTTTCACAATCCTTTGGGCGGACATCCAGATTTAGGGTATAGCTTTTTGTAATTCCATGTCTTCTAGTCGATATATTATATTTTATAATTACTCCAAAGTCTATCTATTTTCAATTATTCTGATATTTCATAATAAGGGTAAGCAAACCTAAGCAAGTTTTTGAGTATAATTAACATACCTTTTCTTATAGGAGATAGTAAATGTGAAATTTCCCAAAAGTGTAGCTAGTTTTCTGGCATCGATCACATCAAAAGGGATAAAAGGTCTTAGAATGAACATAAAATTTAGAAATTTTAAACTTGGTCAATAAGAGCTATACCTGCTGTCATAAATAACATAAAAAATAAATAAATAGCCAAAAAACTAAGTAATTATCCATAAAGATGCATTTAATTATTGAAAAACGCTTAATAAATTGATTGAGCGTTTTTCAGAAATGACTAAGTTTTGTGATTTTTCCAAATATCAGGTATTTTTCCCAGTCATTAGAACACCTCTACTATCTTTTGATATAAGTATTACCGGTCCAGTTATGGTATATGTATGTATATATATATATAAAAATAAGGGAACCCTTTTTTAATATTGTTGTGCTATCTGCTTCTCCTACGAATCCAAAAGAGACAAAACTAACTTCAATTTTATCATTTATTTAAATTATTTTCCATACAATTTCTCGTTGAAAACAGGGAAATAGTACATTGGTAGGTAAATTAAAAAAAAAAACTGTCAAATTTAAAAGCCACAAAAAGATGATATGGGATTTCGCATTTAAGATTGAGGTGGGGAAATTTTATGATCAATTATAATTAAAGCTCAATATTCAAAATGTTAGAATTAAAACTGAGAATCAATAACAAGTAATATATTTATAATAACAAATATTTAACATTATATTTTAGTATATACAAACTTACAAGCTGTTTAGTATTATATCTGAAGCTTATCCGTATACGCTTGTCACCACACAGGCATTCGTTCGCTGTAGCAATGGTAAGTGTAACAATGTACACGCATTTCACACTAAAACTGAATTCCGTTCATTTGGGGTCTTGATATTTACCTATTTATCTATGAGGATCCAACAAGGCTCATATTCTGGAGCTGATATAGACGTCCATGATACTGAAAGTAAGTGGACGGAACGCGATCGTGCATCATTTCTCATGACGAACAAGATCCATCAAACCCCTCGGAATTCGTTTCTTACTAACCGGAAGATGTCTTCAGCTAAAAGAGAAACTCTTAGTTGTCGATCTATGTGAACCGGAAGTATCACCAAGAAACTGAAATTACCACAGAAATTTGATATGTCACTACGATTCGCATGTCACTGATACTTCTTCATCTTCAGATTCAATATGACTATCATCCATATCAATATCACTGCCGTCGCTATCTTCCATACCCGGACCACTGGGTGAAGACGAACCCCCACCTTCTTCCTCTGCTTTCATTCGCTTGTGTTTTGTTCTTCTGTTTTGAAACCATACTTTCACCTGAAAAATACAATATTTCTCAAATTGTAGAAAGGCAAATGAAATTGTCTTAAATTCTGT
Organism: Nipponacmea schrenckii; assembly: GCA_030562195.1. Lineage (NCBI taxonomy): Eukaryota > Metazoa > Mollusca > Gastropoda > Lottiidae > Nipponacmea > Nipponacmea schrenckii. Next base: position 7,975,767 of record JAUJPP010000006.1, read on the forward strand.
ATGAATTACTAAAAAAGACCTAATAAAATATACATGTAGAAAGACTATTTTGTATTCGCAAACTTGTTTCGAATTGATCAACTAATAATTTTAATGAACTCTTTATTTAACATGGGTCAGAATTTGGTCCAATACTCAAGGACATTGTACTGTCTAACATTCAGCCCATGGGACCAATACAATAAATGATATCAAACGCAATTCATTTGGCTTGCATTTATAGTATCTGGACAAATGATACTTCTCTATTATTATTTTCGGTAGAATGTAAGGCAGATTGATTTCTGAGTCCAGTATTATCAAAACAGACCATGTCGTGCCGTGAGAAGTTACCTCAAAATACCAGGTGCGATGAATAACAATTTCAAATATTTTAGGTGAAAGAAAATACAAATTAAGGGGCTAAACCAGGCCTGAAGTCACAAATTTTCTGTAATTTGAGATGGTCTATATGTAATTGTAAATTGTTGCTAATGTCGTGAAGCGTAACCTTATTACCAGATATTTAAGTAGAGTTTTAGAAGGATTGATTGAGACACGAAGATAAAAACATCAGTCATTGATATGTTCTTATATTACTGTAATAGCAGGTCATAGCATGATTGTCTCGATGAACAAAGAGAAAAGTTGATAAAAATCGCATTAGAAATTAGTAGCAATTACGCCATCGCTCGCAAATCCCTAAACACTTCTCGTGTTTCAACGCGAGACTCGACGAAGAGTCAACTAACGTTGATAATGTTTGGTGTTAATCGAGTTGGAGAGAGTTTAATAGCTCTTCTTCACGCATACACATAATATTCAAATATCACTGACAGTTTGTAAACCCGCTCCCCCTGCAACCCATCGCTTCATTAAACACGTAATTCACATTCTTTTCAGTTAATCGTTTATTATGGTGTTATCTGTGTTATGCTGTGATTATGTTATCATTACAAATCCCTGTAGAACATCTCAGTTGCATGTGGTCAGAGATTAAATAGCCTCTGGCTCTTCCCTGTGGACAAACAGTCTACACGCTTGTTATCCTTCAAACAACTCTTAATCGAATTCTTAGCCAACCGTGCAGTATCGCACAAAAAAAATAGGGTCGCCATCTTAACCTCAAACTATGGTTAAAATAACTGCGGGCTAAATTCTATCTCGAAATATCATTGGACAATAATAAGTGTCATTAAGTCTGAATTGGCAACAAGATAAACCTTAGATTAAACCACTTTAGAAACTCTCTACACCAAATTGTTTAATCACTACTGAATTTTTCATTGAATCAACAGATACCTCCGGGACAAATTTACTCTTGAAACCAAACCATATTTACAATAAATCATGAAAATTTGCTTAATCAGGAGTCCATTAGTCAGTTTGGTTCTTAAAACGACGATAGTAGTGCTAACGTATTGAAATAATACTAAACTATCAATAGTATTCAAATATGATGATATCGATATTGTTACTGTGACTTAAATCGTCTCATAATATTTCATTTCTCTGCGTGGAAATTAAAAGCCATTTCATGAGGAAGCAGTATGAAAAGCTGAAATGTGATAGTTTGAATACGTGTCTGATTAATGACTGTTTTTAAAATAATCTAAGTAATTTGATAGTTGTATGATCAATTTAGAATTATCGTCCTTGTTATTATCTGGCATCATTAAAGACTGAGAGAAAAATTTAAACATCAAATTTCGCATCATATTATACTAGCTATCAGAGATTATCAAAATATAACAAAATTGGAATACAATTGAAAATGATGGTATCGTATTATACGTCGTCATTCAACATTTAACAACAAAATAGTCCGAGTTGGTATATTTATTTTGTTCTCGATAAACTCTTTATATCGTTTTTATGAGGTTTTTGCTGTTAGTTTAATTTAATGATGATACTTTTAATGTCTCATCCACAACACATATTAATAAAAAACTTTTGTTCAACGGATGTTTCCTTGATAAGGTTCAAATGAAATAAACAGCGAAAAAGGAACTTTCTTTTATAGATTTAATCTAAGATTTATTGAGAAAAACTGGTTTTTCTTAGTGATCGTTTTTTATTTCAGCATATTCTATATTAGCAAATAATATTAAAGCAGAAAATTACTATAAAGAAAGTTCTACAATTTTTTGTTGATCTATAGAAATGATATATATTTTTTTAAAGTTTAAAGGAAAACTCACAAAACTACGTCAATTTTGAAAGACACTTTATCCATTTTTAAGCGTTTTTCAATAATCAAATGCATCTTTATGGATAATTACTTAGTTTTATTTGGATATGTTAATATCTTTTTATCTTATTTTTGGCAGCAGCATTACTGATGAATAGAGCTCTTTTTGGCCAAGTTTAAATTTTTCAAATATTATGTTTATGCTAAGACCAATTATCCCTGTACAGCATACTAACCTGTGTTTCACTGAGTTGTAATTTACTAGCTAGTCCTTTTCTCTCTTGACCAACAACATAATGATTCTTCTCAAATGCTTGTTCTAATTGTAATAACTGGGAAGGAGAAAATGCTGTTCGATTTCTCTTTGGTTTTCTGTATGGATGGAATAATAAACCGGGATGTGGGCCCACTGAAATAAATTTAAACAAAATACAAAACAGGATCTGTAAGATTTTTTTTAATATAATATTATTAATTAGTATAAATTTATTATTAGTGTTTATATGTCTATATCACTTTTTCATTTGTCCATCATAACAATTTTTTTTACCCTAAAACAAATATTTTCCTTTATTTATAATAATCATTTGAATAAAAGATTTTCATTCAGCATTATAACTAAATAATAGACAAACATATATATATTTTGCTTAAATTTTAAGGAATAATGTAGTACTTTCCTTTAAAAGCACGCCACTTTGACAAAAGAGATAGCAATCATTATTTTCCAATATCACAGTCATTTAAAGAATATCTGTATACCAAATAATGGAACAAAGGGACAAAACACGAGTTCTTTCAGCCCTATACACGTGACTATTGATTAAAAAATATTGAAAAATTATCCTTTTGAATAATAATAAAAGTTTTGATTATGTGTCATTATGTGAAGTATAATAGTATAGTATTGTAATTAATCTGAAGATATTTTTTTAATATTGACATAAATTACTGGGCATTATCAAATATTTAGCACGTCAATAAATAGCTTGTTATTAGTAGATTTCAATTTATTTCACATAAAAGTTTAAATTTATCCAAGATGACATTAGTTTCAGATTTTACCTGCCATTGTCAATCTTATATGGATCTTCAAATCGTTGACAAAATTGCCATATTCTTATTTTTTCTTGTAGTTTTCTTTGTTTAATATTTCCATGACTATATATTACGTGCGGAAGAGTAGGACGTAAATTTTTTTAGATCATTTCATTTACAAGACTATTACAGGGATCTTATAATGATTGAATGTGTTTTGATTTTTTTTTCGTCAAAATTGTGGTAATATTTTTGTTTTCGTCAGTAGATAATAGTAATTATGGATTTCAGTTAAAGTTATCTCTATGTGAATCCAATGAACAAGGCTTTTTAGTAAGACGTGTAATTATGATTGCAATGGCATTTGACTTCCTCAAGAAAATACGTCTTTCATTTTGAAAATTTAATCCAAATTATAACTCCTATATTGATCACAAAACAACATTAAGGTGTGAAAAAGGGTTTATATTTTCATTTTGTTATCAACAGAAGAATAAATAAATGATTCCGATCTTTGATATCGGGATATATATTTTCGTCCAAAACAAGTTTCACAGTTGATTTCAGTGCCGTATACTAAATACTAATTATTATCATTACTCGAGCAAATGAAGGTAAGGAACAAACTATTTTCACCTTAAATTATAGGTGCAAATGTAACTGGATCTATCATTACACAATATTGCAATAAATTTATTTTATGCATATGGCCTATATAAAAGATAATATCTTTTTCATTTATCGAGATAAAAAGCCCACTATCACGCTTTTAGCTAGTAATAAAATTGACGTTTTTGAATACATGTGTTTTCCCTATTTGTCAGTTACTATATCCCAACATTTTACACAGTGCGGTTGTATACGATATTTAAAAATTAGAATAAGTTAATGTTATGACAGATATACAAGTCTATAAATATATGTACCTTTTAAAAACACTCTCTCGGTAGGACATATAAAGATACTATGATAGGAGGATATTTAAAGATTGTTTAAAATGGAACTTACTTGGATAACGAGGATGCATGAAACCAGGGTATCGTGCTAACCATTGTTGGTGTGGATGAGGTATGTCTCGACCTAGTCCATACAGTAAAGGGTTAATAGGTAATGATGATATTTGATGTGTTTGAAACGGTGAAGGATTTACTCCAGGTAATACACGATTACACATTCTTAAAGGTTGAAATAAACTGCTTTCATTATGTCCGTTTAAATTAGTAAATAAATGTTTTAATTCATCACCATTGTATCGGTTACATCGGTTCTCCATTTCAGGAGAACCGGTTTTGTCAATTCTTGGAGATTCTGGTGATTTGGATCGTTCCCTCTCATCTGGTCTTCCTATTAAAGCATCTATTGAAAATCCGTGAGGTTTTTTCACTCTTGGTTCCATAGCCATTGTTGCCATTTTCAGATCATTTGCCAAAGTCTCAGAATACACTGTAAAATGTCCTTTGGTAATAACTAACACAAACACTACTTGAATTGATCGTCTTTAACTGATATATAGTGAAGTTCGTCTGCTATAACAGATGTTAATGGCGGCTGACCAACAAGACTACTAAATTCCTTGTGGCGTTTCGTTGCCTTTAACACTAAATACGTTGTAGCTTTAAGCGTTAAACAATTAAACATCGAATAAAATTCATGTTGTGAAAATTACTTCTTCATCCTCCTATGTCTTCTTTTTGTCGTCATTTTGACAGGACACAGCCTTCCGGATTCTAAGCCAATCAGAATGCTCTATTGAAAAGTAGGAGTGAGGCGGTAAGTAGCTCTGATTATGATTGGCTTAAAAATTCACACGCGTTGTCGATCTATATCAAGATATTTATTATGAACTAAAGAGTATTAATAAAATGTGTAAAAAACAATCGATGACATAGAAATTGGGAATTACTTTCACTGTTGCACTTTATGAATTTTCTTGTTCTCAAAGAAATGGCCACAGCTGTACCACATTACCACAACGCATAGATTTTACAATAAAACAATAGGCGTGAAATCAAATTTCTAAATAAGTTATTATAGAAGGGGTCAACTAAACACGGTCTATGGCTATTAGTTTTAAAATATGATTTCATATCAACGATAATAAAATGCAGAAACATGTGTTGCATGCCCTTAGAAAATGCAAGCTATTTAGATATCAAGAAGAAAATATTAATAGCAAAATAAATTATTTTCTGATAGAAGATATGTGTTAGAAAACATAATTAAATGCACATTTAATTTACAAATTCTACTTGAAAATTATATTTAAAAATATCTGAAATTGTCAGGTTTTATATCCGATTGTATATTAGATTTTTTGTCCATGTATTTTTGGGCAAGAACTGCAGTATTTTTTCTTTGGTTCTCTTTAAAAATTCCTGAACCCTAAAATGTTTGTGTCATCAATCTTCCTTCATAAAGCATTTACCAGACAATAAAGAAAATTAGAAGTCGTAGCTGATCTAGAAATGGAACATAGACTTGAAAATTCTTTATACAAAATAGACAGTAATTGATGAGTTTAGATCATTTGGATCGGAAACTGCGAACAATCCGCTTCCTTTACAGACGGTAGAAAAAACACGTGAGACTAATTTGCAGCTAAAGGGTTTCTTTAGTTTTGGATTGGTAGGGGAGATAATTTGATGTGTTTATAATCTTGTAAATGTTGTTTCGTCTGGAAAGGCTAATTTTATATGACGACAATAACTGTTGTAAAACAGGTCTCTTTTCTTAAACATCACACCTAAATACCATTTATCTAGGAAATGTTGGCTTAATGACATTTTAGAATAAAATATTTGTTACCAAGCCATGTATTAACCATTTTATTTCACACCAGTTTGATTTGCGATGATAATGGAAAGAAATTGAGGATGATAATTCGTGCCTTATAAGTGAAACTAGTTATTACTGATAAATTGATGGTAGTTATTATGCACTACCAAATATAGCTCCGTAATTGTCAATTAATTTAGCAAAGACATTTATCACAAACTAAATGAGGTAATTGATAAAGTCCTATATGGGGCATAATTGTTAAGTTATTGACCCAAGAAAGATTTGGTTCAAATGAGAAAAATCATTAGAAAACATAGCTTGATTGTTCTAATCAATGATATTAAATTAAAAGTGCTTCTCTTTAAGTAAGTTGAAATATAGACAATGAGGTCGGGCTAATTTTAAACTTGCTTATTATTACGAATCTCCATTTAGCCATAGAATTAATTCCATTTAGTAATGTTTGGAGTCAAGGGATTCCATTTCGTTGTGATGATCAGACACATCTATCTTTATCATTAAGCGTTTTGTTTCTTTGTACACTTTAATTCCCTTACATTGGGTTTTCATACGAAATACCAAAAATAGTATACAAATTGTTGAGGTATTCATTATTAGTAATGTATTGAATAAAATGTAACTATTTCACTATACCTCTTAGATCTATATTCAAGAGTTTTATATCATAAAAACACGAAAATAAGTAGCTTAGTGATTCTAACACTACAATAATAGGCTGAAATGAGCTTCTCGATCAGTGATAAAAGAAAACATGATAGAGTGTTTTCATCATATTCTTCTCATTTTACATAGTCTTTGGTGAACCTAAACCCATCTTCTTTATAATTTACATTTATAACTACATATATTTAATATTTAACAATAAATACATACGTCAATCATCTAGAGCTGTAATAGTGGCCCGGAATGGCTTAAATATCAAACTACATCAACCGACAAATATCCTTTGACTTTGATACAAATTTATGCCTTTCTTGCAAATGATAGCAATTACTACAAGTCGTGGCAAGCTAATTTATCAGACAAATTGCCGTGAATTTTGTCATCAATCTTCTACTAATTTACAATTATCGTAAAAATACACGCAGGTTTTACAAAGAACCTAGGAATTAGAGAAAAACAATGTCAAGCGACAAGGCGTTTAATGCCGCCTTACTGTTTTACACCCGTTTAGATTAGAATTTCAATCGTATATTTTTATAGCTGAGATTGAAAAATATTAAAATGTTCATTGACCTTTTTGGCAAACAATATTATTTGAATAGACACAAATAATTATTTTCCATTACATAATCTATTAAAGCTCTTCAACAATAGTTAGTAACAATAACGTCTTGGGTTTTTACCTTGAAGAAGGGCATTATTTGGTTGCAGGATGTTAGATAAAGTCTTATCATAGCCCTTGTCATTTCAGATTTACATGACCCATAAATGTTTTAAGCAGGTAAAACACCTAATAATCTCATAATCAAGACTTCGATAATGAGCGTCCTAATTAGATATCTTTTTTGGTTGAAAGGAGTAAGTTCTATAGATCATTGTGTCAGCACATAATTCCATAGCCTCTCAGAAAGTAAAAGATATAGAAAAAATGAAATTTCTATTATTGAATTCGTTATGAAGGTGAGAAACTTATATCGGTCAAAACCCATAATATAACCCTATTCACTTAATATTAAATCAAAAACTATTACCCTATATTTCTTAATAATAGAAAGTGTAAATTGAATCTCAGCCTATACAATCCTACCCGCATCACGAATAGAAGTATAATCTAATTTATAGTGTATTTTCATTTCCAACATTGATAACAAAACTGGTAAAACATGCTGTTTTCAACAATTTATAAACTAGATTAATTTGTAAATAAAATTAATTATTATTAACCAAAATATCCATAATTATTAATTTTACATATGTAAGTAGTGTACATTTAAAAAAGAAAAAATGAAAATGTATGCTTATATTTATTGTTTATATCTCTTCATTTTTTCTAGTGTCTACACCTGCTGCATCATACGAAATTTCAAGTCAAAATCATAGGTGTGTGATTAGCAAGCAGTGAGCAAGCATTAATCTCAAATATAATGATTTGGAATATTTTGAGTTTTTTGGTGGGGTTTTTTTTTTTTTTTTTTTGTTATTTCTTATTTTTCGAATCATAATGGTTGTGTCCAAGATCTTTATTTTAATAACCCATGACACAATTCACTATGGGATGGCGACCTAACTCTAGATATCCTGTATAAGTTTATATAAAGAAAGTTGGGGGAGGAGTGGGATGAAACCAACACCTCAACTGTTAGTTTGATTACTAATTCCAGGATACTTCTATTTAAGTATTTAACAACTTAGTATTATTTAACAAACTACAACAAGTTTAAACTACTGTCTTTAAGTAAATCAATTAGCTAAAGGAAGATATGTGTATACAGTTCCTTTAGACAAGATTTGTGAAAACGTGATCGTGGAAAAGAAGTTGGACACGACGATTATGAAGGGTAAATACATCCAAATAGTTTGAGTAAGTCGATAAATCGTTAAACAAATTATACCTTTTTAATGTAACATTATAATTAATTTTGTCATCTAACGTCTATTTGCGAATTGAAGGGAAAAGATAATAAATCAACTTCCATATTATGAAAATATAAATGTTCAATATTTATGAAAAACATCTACAAAACACGAAATACCTTTCACTTCTTTGACCAAATTTACGCTAAGTCACGAAGATGTTCATTTTATCTTCTAACAAGCTCTAAAATTCTCATTTAAAGTATTTTCTCTGTTTATTTTCCAATCAGAGGCGCATTAAACCCAACAAATGTTTGAAGTATCTCTTAATTGCCTTTCATAAACGCAAATATTAGCAATAATAACAATCACTGATCGGTTACTCCAGACAAAAACCACCAGCCATATATGATTGTTGACTCGATCAACAGGTCATTAAAATAATCTTTGTGTTGGGTTGTTGAAAGGATGAGAATATTCAATAAATCTCGATTAACTAGTCAATTGGCCTGTAAATTCTACACTTAATCTAAATATTGCCAATTTATATAGAGCAGAATTAACTGAATAGCAAGCCTGTTATTTGAGATATCAACTAATATCAAAAAGCATGTTTTTCGTTGAAAGTGTATCCGGTCAACCGACTATTTAAGAAGTACGACGAGTTCGTATCGTGATAAAATAACCGTTTTTGCAATATGAAATGATATTTGATACAAAATTAATGAAATAAACGAGTGGTTCTATTGACAGTTGATTTTACTAGGGATTTTAACTACTTGAAATAGATTACAAGTGAAATGAACACTAATGATAGAATAAATATTTCATAAGTGGAGTTTCTAGGAAACATCCAGAGCCGAGGCAACAAAAGCCAGGGCAGCCCCCTTAGAGACACAACTAGTCAATGCTAGTTTCTTCTCATTCATTATTACAAAGTGAGTGGACAACGCAACTGCTTTCAAAATAATTTAAGATTCAAAAGCCCTCTTCAGGAAAACCTTATTTATCTAAATGATGATACTGAGATGGTTTTAAGGTATATTATCAGCTTGTTTAGATCTGACTGGAAAGCAAAGAAATGTTTAAAAAAAACAACGACCGAAAACTATTAAAAGAAGTTTTGTCTCAGGAAATGTATAGAAACTCTGAGAATAAATACAATTGAGATTGAGAGTATATAATGTGGAGATCTGTAGATGTAGCTCTGTTGATAATACACATATAACCACGAGACAGTTTATGAAAACGTTTAATTGATCACAAATATTTTAAAAGAAGTTCTGATTTTATTATTAGTTTTTTTAAGAGACGTAGTTATTGTTGTCATATTATAAATATCCTATTGTAAAAGGTTTTAAATGAAATTTTAAACTCGATTTTACCAACAGCTTGCGTTTTATTACAATGATTAACATTTATTGATATTGTGAAATACATTTACTTATATAACAAATCAAACTTTTTGTTATTGACATTTGTATAATTTCTTGACTGTTATTACTTAATTTATATCGCCGGTTGATATATTATTTTGAAACGCCACCGTTTTCTGTTTACTTCAAACAACTTGTCAGTACAGAGACTAATCATTATTTTGCGATCTTCATTTTCTATAAATTTGTCAAATAACCGTCTGATTTTTTATTTATAAGCTTTACTTCTTCTTAAGGTCTAGGTTATAAATATTTGAAAATAGACCCTTGTAAAATGGTGCACATTCAACTGTCTGCAATCCATATTCATACCATCATTCATTCCATTCTCATCCTGAATTAATATATAGTTTTTTTTTATTTTCATTTGAAATTTAAGTCACTTGAAAGTCTTTTACTTAGGTCTAAAGTAATCTTAAGGATGAGGAAACATGTTTTGAACATTCAGGTTTGCTATTGTTCGACAAAAAAAAAACACATTTTGATTGGTGCCACTCAGGTAAACAGTACAAACTATTTTTATATTATTAAATACAAGAAATTGTAATAAAGTTACGGCTGCAAAACACTTAACTTTTTTTTACATTATGTGATTAAATCACATATTTTTCCGATTTTAGCACAATAATAGTTGCAAGCTGTGTCATATTACAATTAATTCCTATCGATATTATATGGTTATTGATGCAATTTGTGGCTTAATAGAGCTTTATTTCATTTTAAATCGGATTTAAAAATCATTAGAATTTGCCGCAATTCACACCAAGAACACAAGGCGACGAAAAAATACTGTGCAACAGTTTGCAGTCATCGTCGACGAACAAAATGTTAACAGTTTTATAGAAATTGAATTTTTGTTAAATCCTGGTCGTAAAACTACCTTTGGTTCAAATGATCGAGAAGGTGTAATGGAATTTTACGCTACTCCTTTCTGTAAAAAGTTGTTCTAATGGAGAAAGACTGTACTAAGGGTAAATTTGTCAGATATGAACAAGCTGTTTTCATTTCATATGCCATTTTAACGGTAAATAAAATAGACATCAACAAACTCGAATATCTTCATATTGTATAGGTAGACTATCTTTCATTAAGCTGAATATGTTCTCTTAATCCAGAGCTTGATCAGATACTGCTAGGTTCGAAATGTGTTGAAAATTCAGATGTTTTGTGACTGTAGTGTAATCCCCTCCTTTTTAGGATAAAAAAAAACTGCTATAGCACAGGTTCTAATATTTTATTCAGATCTGCAATCATGGTGTATTCAGAGATTCTGCTAACAAGAAACAAACAAAACCACGATACAGATGTGAAAATGTCACAAATCATGATGGTGCGAAGATGTGTCATAATTGTGGTCTGTTTTTTGTGCTTATTCAAAACTCTGTCATAAACCTATTATTAGTATGCATGTGTTATTAAACACAATAACCAAAATATTGATAGACTTCAACAAAAAAACAGACTTATGATTTTTATTACAAAATTAATTCTCTTCAAATATATTGCATTTTTATTATTCTTATTTGAAAAGAATATATTTGATATTGAAAATATATTAAATTTATGCAGAGATTGCTTTTGGTGTTTCACCAATTGTATATATTTTATGAAATTATTGAGTTTTATATTGACTTCAAACAGTAAATAATTGACAGAAATAAAATAAAGGATTTAAATACAGACTTCAGTAAACGATTAATGTGATAAGATACCAAACGTGTAGTATCATCTCTCGAAATGATGACCAAAACAGATCATTACTGAAACACTTTGAAATTAAAATTTAATTGGAGGCTATTAAGAAAAGGACTATAATACAATTATCTTGAATGTTCTTTAATTAAAATGCGCATTACTACTTTAATGTTGAATCGTTATCACCGTGTAAATTTAGGAGGAATTTCTAATGTTCAATTAAATGACGGCCATTTTCAAATGTTTTCTTTGACATGAACTTGAATGATGTATAATATTAGTGAATAGACATCGCTTAATTATTTTGCCTTTTACTGTTTATTTCTTTGAACTGGCTAAAATTATGCTTATTTTTGTAACTTTAAATTCTTACTTTGAGACATTAACTTTGATATCATCGACAATTATACATATCTATCAACACAGCCATCGTATCATTTTCTAATGTAACAAACGATATTCTCCAGATCAACATTGATAAGCAGATTTTGACTTTTTTATGCAACAGTATCCGCATTCAGTTCTGTTATTTTGATAACTATAAACAAATTTATTTTACATCCCCTTGTCAATGTAATCCTGAAGTGACAATTAGGGGAAAGTTCAGTATTTAGTTGTGGGGTTGCAAAACATCTCCGTGTGATCTTTGAAGAGTTCGAACTTGCCTTGGATAAGATTTTCAGGGTGAAGGGTGATTGGCGAGTAATGGTGAGGTTAAAGGACAAGGGATGATTTTCTCGTCTCTGCTACTTAGAAAAAATGTCAGGCTGATGCTAATCTATATATACCTTAACGGATTTTGGAAAAATACTCGTAGGATATCTTCATTAAACAGACAGCTAGAGTAAACGTCTTAAAGGTTGTTCAATAAAGAAAGGTTCAATAGGCCTATCATTGATTCACTATGGCTTTCATAACCCATTACACTATCACCATCTTGCTTCTTTAAAATTAGTATAGTCTGATAAAGTAATTGAATTATATTATTATGATCCTGATACATGAGTTAATAGAATAATTTGATATAAACTAAATAATATTTGAATCTAGATCGAATATAGATTAGATGAGGTGGATTATTATTCTAGATTAATTACAATATGACTAAATATCAATATTTAAGGTGTATTTTACTGTAATTGTATCTAATCTAGTCAGATAGCATCTGTAAATATGAGTATTATTTTATATCATTTATTGATCAATCTGTATCCTTCATTAATTTTCATATTCTCCATTTCAGTATTACAGTTATGATACTGAACATTTAAAATTACCGATGTTTAGTTCTGATAGCCACTCTAAGATGGATTACATGAGCTAGAAATATATAAATCGCATAGACATTTCATATGATAAAATATGGAAAATTTTTTTTTTGGGATTTAGGAAAATAAGCCACATATATCCCCTTTTTATACACCCACATGAATATGTGGACGTATATTGTCGTCGTCCTGTCCGTCGGTCAGTCAACATTTGTTGTAGACACTATAGAAGCTACAATTTTCTATGGATTTTAATCAAACTATGAGCATTGGTATTGATAAGACGGCGGTCAAGTTCGATTTGGACGATGTTTCGATAAACGGTTTTTGAGTTATTGCCCATGCCTCTATATTTGTTGTAGAAACAATAGAAGCTACAATTTTCAATTGATTTTAATGAAACTTTGTGTGAGCATTGGAATTGATAAGACGGTGGTCAAGTTCGAATTTGAAGATTTTTCGATGAAAGGTTTTTGAGTTATTGCCCATAGTTACATCACGTCAAATTTAATCGTGGATGCAATAGAGGCTACAATTGTCAATGGATTTTGATGAAACTTGGAATGAGCATTGGAATTGATAAGGCGGTGGTCAAGTTCGAATTTGAAGATTTTTAATTAACAGGTAATGAGTAATTGCCCTTGACTAAGTAAACTTGTGTAAGATTTTATTGTGGGTGCAATAAAAGCTGCAACTTTCAATGGATTTTGATGAAAATTGGTGTGAGCCTTGGAATTGATTAGACCTCAGTCAAGAACTGCGTTTTCCACTTGGAATTGTGAAGTAAAGGTAGCTTTAAAGCCAGCTTTATTGCAGAACACGCTGTGTTTCCACTTAGTTTATCTGGTTTCCGAACCACTTTAGTCTCGATCAAAAAAGTGGCACATTCTTGACAGGTCGCGATGTACAAGACGAACAATGTCGCGTGTGGTGCCGTAAAACTAGTACTTCTCGATTGCCGAACGAGAAAAAGCCGACTTTTTGCGTTTCCACTTGTTAAAAAAGCCGGCTTTAAATCTAGTTTTCATTTGGCCCCCGATAAATTGCCGAACGCAAAAAGGGAGGTTTTCGGTTCCCAAACCGTTATGGTTCGACAATTTAACAAGTGGAAACACAGAAAAGCTAGCTTAAAGCCGGTTTTTTGGCCAAGAGGAAACACGGTTAGTGTTGAGATTGACGACTTTTTTTAATGAATGGTTTCTGAGTTATTGCCCTTAATAATAAGAATGAACTTGTAGAGCGCCGAAATGCTGCTCTACCAAAAAGCAACAGCAAAATGCGTAACAACAATTCCTTGAATTATTCATTTTCTATTTGAAACATTGTTTTTAAAGGAGCAGTCGAATATGTTACTTTGAGAAAAAACGATTGAATAAATGTAAAATGCTAAGCTGTATATTAAGATAACGGTTTCTATCGTTTTAACAGCCAAAGTTTCTATCTGTATTGCTCTGACATCAGTTCATTTGTACAAAACAAGACAAAATTGAAGTATTAATCAAGAACAGATCAAGATATCATATCATAAACTAATAAAGTTTACACTTATTTCCTTTCACGCGTGAAATTACTCCATTTGGACCTCATTTTCCATTCTACTGATACTCATACAAATCATTCAAGTCACGCATCTCGCTCTATACGCTACATCCTGTCAAAATACTCGCCGTCAATTCTGATCTCCTCTGCACCATTATAGTCTTGATTACCAGGAACGAGTACAGTTCATTTTATTTTCATTTGTGATAATGGAGACTAGAGTAATAAATTGCTAAGATTTGTTTTATAGAGTCGATATTATAGGTTGAAGCGTGAAATTATTAAAGAGTAATGTTCATTTAACATCTTGCCATCTCTTTCACAATAACTGTCAATAATTCTAAAGTAAACACTTCTATTTCTATGACATTATTTCTACAGTTCAATACACAGATTCCATTTAGTTTTATAGTGGTCATAGTATCAATTGTACTAAAAGACAAATACTATCAGGAATACCACAAGAGATCATGGAACCAATTAAAACCAATATTTAATACATGAATAAACATACTCTTACTGGGCTTTGCGGCTTCTGATCTCTTGTTATCAATTAAATCCAAAGTCGAAATATTTAATTTGCGATTTATTATCACCGTTGGTAGTTGAATGGATTCAATATGATGGCAATACTTAAATGAACTGATATGTTTCTATTTCAGTGATTCTGTATATGTGGTTAAATCAACAATTTGCCTTCCGAGATTAGATTATCTTGAAATAAGTGAATAAGAAAATAGACGCCTCTTTACATGGAGTACATACTTTTCTGGAATCCTACCTCCTCCCCATTAGAGAAGAAAAACTAAGTGGAATACGTCTTTATAGCCGATCGCAGCAATTGCACTGACCTTTTGGCTGGCGTTTTTCCCCCTATCAATTTTCAATATGTATGTAAAGTACTTTTATGCCTGTTAATCTCATGCACATGTGTATGTATATGTGTTTTCACAGAACATAAATTGTAGCATCGTTTATGGATGAACTGCTCCTTCTCCTTTGTTATCGATTCAAAGGAAGGGTTTATTCGCCAGGAATTGAGCGGAGGGTTGAGTCTGGCTTCTGTAGCTATAGTAAAGTGTCGTTAATAGGCGACTTGCGTACGAAGACCATAGTCGTAACCATTCGTGATGTCTGCTTTTGCTGTGTGTGCGCTTGTTGTTCTGTGTTCTACTGTTGTTGTTTTACCCGTGTGTGTTAGGGTGTATTGAGACGAGTCTCAATGAAAGCACTGGCCTAGGACACAGAATAATAGATAAGCTTATCGATTGTGTGAGAATTAGTCATTAGTATGATTTTAGTTGAAAAGAGTACAAGTAAACAGGACATGTCCTGATTTTCCCATGTCTGACCCTGTTATAACACCTTTTTTTAAATTATTTTTATTATTATTAGATGACTTTTGAAAATCGATAATGCCATTTTTAGTGTTTCATTTCATTTATTTTACACGTTTGGCTGAATTTTTAAGACAAAATTATCCTTTGTATTTACTGTATTTTGAACCAAATGTTTAAACATCATGCGTTAAAAGTTTCAAATTTGATGGATATCAAGACTGGGGAAATAAAACCAAAAATAAATCTTTTAAGTGATATGTTCCATGAGGAATTTAATAGCAATTTTCCCAAGTCTCAATGAAATTATTTACCACCTATTGATCATTTTTCTTTTTAACCCAAAATTAAAATACCTTGTTTCCAAATCTTTATTTAAAAATTACCAAAAAAAATATATTTCCCAGACTCATTTTTTTTTTTTTTTTTTTTCTATTTATTGTATTGTCAATAAAAATAATATGGGACTGGTTATTGAAATCTACTTAAAACATTGGAAGTGGTCATTGTTCTTTCTCCTCCATCATTTCATTATTCAGCCGGTCCGACTGATTTAGACGTTTGATATGCATCAAACTAAACATTAGGATAGTTAGCAAGCAAATGCCACATACTTGAACACAAGTCCTTAAAAGAAGAAAAGGTTCTAATAACAAGATTTACTCCGCCAAATGATAACAGTATTCTGGCCAGTTGAATACAAACCAACCTTTATCAGACACTCAATAGACGTTGTGTATATAATTGAGAATCATTGCATTAATCTCTAAAGCGAAACGAAATCAATTGAATTTTTTAATTACCATCTCCTTCTCAATGACCACTACTTCAATAGTTGACCTTTAGGTAAATCAAAACAAAATAGACTTGACTTCGTGTCACATTTATTCAATGATTTCAACCTTATCAAATTTTCAAGTGTCGTGCATTTATTAATCTCATGTTTTCTCGCAATGTCTTGTCGAGCATAAAATATCATTTGAATATTTCCAGATGTCACATGAAAAAGTTCAATTATTGTGTCAACTATTGCTAGAAAATATAACAGTATAGTACCTCGATTATTCCACTTCAACTTTGTTCTTAAAAATATATTGTTATCGCATTTACATAATATAATGAAAATATGACGTCATGGTTTATTTTTCCACAGTATGTGTTTTAACTCCTTTGCAGTGAGTCAATACATTTTTATAGGTTAATTGTATGTTAAATAATATTTTTCATACTAGACGAAGTGATTAAACTGGTGTCATAAAGTACAATTGACAAGAAAATGTGTCATCGTGCAGTCCAGATGGGATAATTTGCATATTATTAATGCTATTATACACTAAAGTGGAATGTCACACACATAGCAATGTTATGATATACCAGATTCTATACAGCTGAATTTGCATAAATAATCCAAGACAATGGGTTAATTTCGTGTCACCAGTTGATTGCCAAAGTTAACAAGTTATGTTTACTGAGATTTTAATATGAATATAAATATACTTGTATAGTCAATTTGATCATACATTCTATACTCTACTTCAAACTGCCAACAATTTATTATGTTTTTATTTTCTTGGCATTGTTATAATTAATTTGATTTTGAATATAATTAAATTTCAGGATGTTACTTTGTATTCGACATTCTGTCATTGAAGAGCTTGCTTAGAAAGCTATATTGTTTAAAGCAATTTTTTTTTTTTTTGTGAGTAAAGACTGGATCCATTAATTTAGAAATTAATTGGATTAAATATACTCTTCTCTACGACAGGACGTTTTCATTGGTCGAATATCAATTTAATAATTGAATCAACCGTGGTTGCCAGTAATTTGTTGAATGTTTCATAGTAAATTTCCAATGGTTGTCGAATGCTTGACTTTTTGGTGAAACCTTTCATTATTCAAACAGTAAATGCTATCTTTCCGGATTTTCTTTCTTTTGTCTGATGCTGATGGTTGGTTTTCTAATTGTTAGTTAGTGAATTGCTGTTTGGTTTTAAAGCCATTGATTGTTGTGTTGTAAAAATAATGATTTCTTTTGTTATTACATATATGTACAGTTCTGTCTGAATATGTTCTTTAGATTTCTTTAAAAAAATTATTGTTTAATGTCGATATAAAATCGATAAATTTCCCAGAGGTCACAGACAATAACGGTATCTAATATTTAAAAAGTAGTAAAATGGAAGTTGCCGAAATTATATATTGTGAAAAGACAACTATAATATGATATTGGTACGTTGCTTCAACCATAATTCTTTGTCTTGTAGGTTTCCCCTTATTGTAACCTTTTTATGTCCATCATATTGGCTGCTCTCTTTAAATAGAACCATCTGCTCAAATTAGCAGTATATGATCCAGAAAGCTCTTCTAAAAGCGGTAGTCCAGGGGTTAAACGACTCCTAAGCAATAAATAATTACTAGTTAATCAACAAATAAGAAATCAATTTGTCGGTTTAATCACAGGTTTCGCCATTTTAAATCACAACCCAATTAAAAACTGGTTGATCTTTTCAATAGAACTTGGTGGTAGAATATAATTGAGGGCTTAAAGAGCATCCATCACTTTAATTGTTAACGAGGCAAACTATCCTTTACTTAAATTATCTAACACCTGCCCGTTTCAGTACCCAGGGATATCGCTCAGGGTGGGGTAAAATTGATAGCGAACTGCCCCATTATAACACATCATGGCTAATTGGAGTAAGATTTATTTCACCCTTGATATTATTGCGATGTGGTATGGAACTTTGAGACATATATACACAATATAATTCATGCGCGTACAACCTGAATTTGAAATTCGAATTTGTTGTTTTGAAACGGAATATTCTTCTTTTAGAGTATAGCTCGATGCATTGTGGCAACTATTTGATGTTTTCTTTACAAAATACAAAAGTAAGACTTGAATAGTGGCTGCCAGTCAACACACTAGCGGTCACGCCCTTTAAGATAATTTACACCTATAGCTTCTGTTTGTGCAACCACTACACCATTTTTAACATACAATACATTGGACCAATTTTTTCGAAATGTATTCATTTGGGACAAGATTAAGAACCGTCACAGTGAAATAGAATACTAATATGAATAGTGACAAGAAAAAATGGCAATAGATAGTTTCATGTTACTGTTTTAGTTTATAAAAGTGAGATATATGGCTATGTCAGTGATCAAATAGATACACGTTCACCATAATTGTAATTTCATTGAAATTTACACGAGGCAAGCAGTACAGCTTTGACATTAATATATCACCCCTTAAATACCGTCTTTTATTAGTCTCAATAAAATCATGTACCCATCTGTTCAAAAAGAGATTTGATAACTAAATAACATGTAGTTATGCGATGTTAGTGTGATATACTTGATAAATATTGTATATAGATATGATATAGAACACATAAATCTTTCACTTTTCAAACTCGAAATTCCTTTATTATCAGAAGTCAGGTAATTCTAGATTCTTTTAGAATAAAATCATACAAAAGCCTTCTCTTGTTTTTTGATCATAAAAGAAAAACCTTGAGTAGTAAGATAAACAGACTATGTTTCCGTTTTATGCGATAATGAACGAAATTAGCTTAAATAAACCTCAAATGTTTGCAAATTTTGTAGAAAATTCATCTGATAACTGAAAATTGTTCTTTAAATTTGAGATTTATTTATTTTCACAATTCACAGTTTTATTAAAAGAATAGATGATTTTTTGTCTATTGTCTATTTTTTCATTTTATAGTTTTTATAAATCAAAGTTCAAAGTCCTATAGTCTAACTACAGGCTTATGTTTGTTGGTGCTTGGAAATATCCAAATATTGTAAAAAGCTAATATCGTTTTTTTACTTTGAGTTAGATAAGACTGATCTTATGCTAAAGCTCAGTCCATCATAAATAATGTAGTGGTGTTGGTGTATATGAAAGGGTGTAAGGCGATTCTAGAAGTTATATAATTTTATAGACTTTGCGTATGAGTGGTGTTATAATTATGTTCGGCGTTTAATCGATTGAACGTCCAAGGAATGATACAGTCACTTTTTCTGAATTCGTGTTTTAACCACTTTTTCATGGGTATCACATTGACATAAATAAACACAATTGTATACCATATATTTTTATTACAATGAGGTAGAAGATGATCGTAGCACTTAAATTATAAACAATGCATCAATTGTATGATTCAACTAACGAACCAGAATCATTTGATTGAAATTCAAATATGAGATAGGCTAAGTTGATCTAATTCTGTTTCTAAAATTTCATCACATGATAGAGTCTCTTAGGGCAATTTGAATATCATTAACAGTCCTAATTGCATAGAAGAAACGGTATTTGTTAAAGGGATAATAGGTCTTAGAATAAACATAAAATTTGAAAAATTTAAACTCGGCCAATAAGAGCTCTATTTATCAATAAATATACTTGCTGCCATAAATGACATTACAATATAAATAAATATCCAAAAAAAATTTTCCAGATTGTAAGACATTCTGTTACTTTATGACGCCAGGTAAGTTCACCGAAGAATATATACTAATATTGACCCTTCTTGAGAACTAAGATTTTATGATTATGCTAAGACGCACTATCCCTTTGAGTTGTACCTGAATTTAAATCAGTCCAAAGCTTGCTGTCGGAGAATGTATATATAATGATGAAACAGATATTGATTTTCATGAGAAAATTAGTGATTAAAAGCGGTTAAGCTATAAGAGTGCACTCATATTCTCAAATAATTAACTTCAGGCACAAAAGACATGAACAAAACAAAAACTTCAAGTCATTAATTAGTGATGAGTAAAACACAAAGTTTAAATATTCTGCGTTAATCAGACAAATTAGTTGGTTGTCTAATATCAGTGGTATGTGACATCACATCTGAGGTATCCTGTTCATCATCTGATTTATCTGAGAGAGAGTTATTCTGTGTTTGTAGATCCTCTTCATCTTCTTCACCCTTTCCCCGTTTGCATTTTGTTCTTCTATTTTGAAACCAGACTTTAACCTGAAAGATAGATTTTTTTTATAAACTCAATCGACGTTTAATAACAGAAAGACCAATTCTCGACAAATAAACAAGTTATTTCATTATTCCTAGCTAAATAAAATATGTTTATATTTAACAAGCAGTATTTTTATACTAAATCAAAAAGAATTTACGAAGGGCGGATTGTATCCATATGGAATTCAAATGTTATTTCAGAAAATTAGATTCCAAAGGGCTTGCATTTCAAACAATAATGTACAATCCATTAAATTTCCAATTGTTACTTCAAATTTCATTTCAGATAGCAACAACGTGTATCATTTATCATTTCCGACAGGTTTTATAATGTACATACAATAATGAACAGTTGGATGTCCCGACAGAATATTATCGGCACTGCTCAGTGATCAGTAGAATGTATTTAATTTGGTCTGATAAATCACTGCAAGAGCTTACTGTTGTAGATTCGAATTTCAGGGCTTAACAATTTATACATGCGATATAATGTAAATAAAGCATGATTTATAACTTGGTCTACAAGAAAAAAGAAATTAAATAGATGTTAGTAACGATATTGTAAAGTACTATAAGAAATGCGTTGAGCGTTGAATATGTGACAAGTACCTTTAAAAAGAGTATAAATGATCTTTTGTTCAGATTTTCCATTAGCTCTCAAATTTTCACTGAAAGACTGACTTGCCAGCATGAAGACTTTCAATGTAGTGAATTAAGCAAGTTTGGTGATAATTAAACCTGTCCGTGTCACATTATTACCTATCTCAAATTTGACAAGTTTCTATAGAACATCACAATGTGACTTTCCATACACGTGGAGGGTAAATGGCTCTCTTCTGACACATGAACAATCATCTCCTATTAGATGCATTTTCATTTGATAACATTTTATAACACATATGGCGAGAAACCTGCCACCAACAGCGTTTAACATATTAGCTTAAAATATGTAATTTTAAGGCCAAATAACTTAAATTTATTCTTCCTCGAATGAAAATAAAATGTTGAATAAATCGAGATATATATTCAATGAACAAACCCAATGATTTCAGGACTTATATGGAGCATGCTATAAGGTTATGAAACAAATACTATTTCTTATTAGTAAGAATGTTTGAAAAACATATCTGATCTCAATGACAATGTAAAAATAATATGCCATTATATCAATGGTTGTCAATAATGTTCAGTAATTTACCTTCCGAAAATCTACTAATATCACATATTTTTTTTTAAAGTTTTTTAAGTTTCAGCAGTTTAATACATAATTTCATTTTTCGTGCCCTATATACAGGGAATACTAAACTTTCCCCAGGATAAAGCAGAAATGTTTCATAGAAATATACCAAATATATCAAATATTTTGATAAATCGCCCCATCGTTTAAATTACGTTTACTGTTATATGTATTGATTACAAATTTATAAACTATAAACTTACGTTATATATTTTGAAGCATCTCGATTTCACTTTGATCGGGTTTAATATTCCCTATTTCAATATGATTGGATTTGTGGCCTAGTGGGGGTTTGAAAAAAAGACAAATGTGTTTCTTTTGGACGCATGATGTTGTCCCTGTTTGATGTTAACGCAACCAATACTCTTAAGTTTGAAAAGGCTGGCAACATATTATTCAGGCTTTCACCATAAAATTCGAACGCATTCACCGATTGTCAAATTATTTACCGTGTGGCTGTTTTCTGATGTAATTGCTTGAAAGAGATCATGTCGTTAATAATTAAGAAGGATGAGTTGGTAATTGAAACTCTTAGTAGAATCACCTGTCTGTATAGATTGTTAGTACATTTTCACAAGTAGTCCAGATTATCGTTTTTCTGATCAAAGGTCGTATATGAGGGATTTGTTAGTACTATAACTATCGTTGAAGCAAACACAAGAAGGCCCTTTACACCTTTTGTCAACCTTTAAACACCTCTTAACGGACGATGATATTCGACCCCTCCTCTCTCAATTGGGCTAATTTAAATCTAAAGATGGACTTTTATGTTGCAGTTAGAACCCAAACGACTACGCGTGCTTATAATTAAGGGGATATTAAACAAGCTAATATAGAGGTAATGGAGAAAGTGGCTAAACGGGGTCGAAAATTTCAAGATATCACGTACATCAATCCTTGTAACGTGCTGCGGAAATACGCCGATCGGGTTTACAGGGTATTCATTTCACAATAACTTCATTTAATTTGAATAGAGTATATTATACTTTTCTAATTTGTCAACGATCGTAGCTCCAAATTGCTTGTTTGGTTATTTGTTTTTCAAGAGGCGAGAAAGTGTAACTATCTTCAGTACTGAACACGTAGCGTAGGTCAGCACTGACTGTTAAACACTACTTTCTATTAAGGGTGTTTAACAACACGAATTAGTGAATAGAAAGATCAGAGACAAGGTTAACAATTACTGGAGAATGAAACTGATATTAGCCGAGAAGCCATGGCAATAGCAAGATGTTTCACGTACTAAATTCCTGGCTTTGTGTTAGTGATACGTACAATGAGCTGGGTTAGTCCGTCACCTAGTTGTTCACTCACGTTCTTTTATTCAACCTTTACACCCAGTTCAAATCATTCAAACTTCACTTCAAATCTGTTCCCACACTTAATAATATTAAAGCCTCTTCATAAGAATGGGTTTCTTGTAGATGTACAAAGAAGAATCTGTTACTAACAATTTCCCGCTAATGTTTTTCCTTTAAAATATTTGACTTCGTAACTGAGAAATTATCACAAGTGTATGTCCTGTTTATTTTTAGAAGATTGTGATTGTGCAAAAATAATACCTATAGCTGGTAATTGAAGCTTGACTATTTAAAGAGCTACTTTGAAAATGTTTTGTTAACGTTTTTATCTACGATACTTTAAACAAAATGTTGAAAATAGAGATTTCTGTACCATTGTCACAAGAAATCATATCACAAGGTGTCGAGAAATGTCTTTCCACGAGATTCTTGTGCCATTCGTGCTAATGTGTGTCCAAGGGTGGCCACTGAACAGTTATGGTCTTTTTACAATATAATTTTTGTTAAGAAAAGACCACCAGTGATATTTTGTCAATTTAAAGGGGCACAGGCTTGATTTGTTTCGGACAATCATCCGACAGCCTCAAACACATGAAATCTTTTGTTTAGCTAATCAGACATAGTCTACAGAGCTTACCTTTGAAATTTGAGCCTTCAAATCCATGGGTATACATATTTATCCGTGTTTGAAAATCATAATGTCTTAAGATATTATGAACGTCCCGCCATATTGGAAAATGAAAGAGTTTTAAATAGACTACTGCGCAGGCCCACACTGGTAAAACAAAAAGAAAGTACATGTAATAACAATTGTAGATTTTATCAACAGGACACACAATTTTCAGACTGACTGAAGACCAGCCGCGTTCAGCACGGAAAAAAATAAAAAGTGAAATTTTTGAGGTATATTTCAAGGTATTTTGCAATTTTCTTAGAGCTTGAGTATTTCTGAGGACTGTTTAAATGTAACAAAGGCCCAAAACGATCACTAAAAATCAAGATTGTGCCCCTTTAAACTCTTGGTAAAAGTGTACGTGTCTGTGTTCGGGTCCTTTCTGAATGTGGTCAATGGTGAGTTAAAAGTACTTATATAAAACAGCTCACTGATATATCCATTATAACTTAATACTATTAAATATGTCATTAAGATGTCCCTTATTGAGACAACTTAAGCAACAACAAGAAAAATCTTATAAGAGACTATTCTAAAGTTGTGACGAGGGTGGGATAATTTTTACTAGCTCAAGTACCCATTAATCAACCAAAAATTCTCTTATACAAATAAAAGTGACAATTTAAACGAAACATGTCTGAATGCTTTTCTGTTTTGCCAATTATTCACTTATTTAACATGCCCCTATTAGGCAATTGGTTTTTATTTTTTCTATCGCCTACCGCATGTTCATTGACAGGTGCCCAAATAACCAATTGTTATCTAAGTAGATTTGCAAGCACTTGTGCCTAAAGATATATATACTTGAAAATGAAAAACGTATCCCCGAAACTCCTACACATTTTGATGAAATACTTGAAAATCTTTCAATAACACATAATTAAAATATTCTATACCTATAGAATGACAGTGTGTACAGGTTGTGGTATAAAGGATCTAACAGAGGCAAAAAGTAAAGAAAGAAAATAGTAAGAATGAAGAAGTGCTCATCATGTTGAGTTTAAAAACTTTTGAAAAATTTCAACAAGATGGAAAAATAAACAATAGTAAAGTAGCAATGTGTCATTTAAAGATATGTTCAAATTGTGAGAATGAAATATAGGATGACTGTATGCAGTCCTATTGAATTTAACCTCTTGTTTTATGTTGAGTCTCTCGTAGCATGATTCGGCCTGGTAAAATCAACGAACTGTCACCAATTACAGAATGTTAGGTGTTTATTTTATAATAGTGAAGAGATTTTGATATCTTCTTGTAGCATTTAGTAACGTCTTTATTGTTCTGCCTATTCTTTACAAGTCTATGTTAAGCACGTTGAGTAAACTACTAATTACATTCACTAGTTTTAAATGAGATTAATTCACACTATTTTCTTCATGTGAAAATAATTTACCACTAATTCTGCGTTAAAACCAGACCTAATTTCCGCTTAAGCCATAGTCGAAATATTTGGAACGTGCGTCCCTTCAAATACAGAGTCTAACTTGAATCAATACCTGAATACACAGCGGAATTTTCATTAGAGAGACACATTACGCCTGATATCTAACCAAGCTTTGGCCGCGTGTATACTGGTTCCAATAAGTTACAGAAATTTGCAGAGGTAAAGCACGTGCAACAAGCATAAGCGTGCGTATTACTTCCGGTGACATCGTCAAGACTGAAAGCAAAGTTTCGATTTTCAAGATGGCGCTATGAGTTTCAGAGAAAGACAGGAAAATAGGGAGAAATGTAAATATTTTGGTGGATTAATGGTAAACTTATGAGTGTGTAATAATGAATAGAATAGAGAATAATAACAAACTAATAATGGCAATATTTTCTATAATAATGATGAATCTGGCACCACTGTCTACCGATCAATTCACAATACTTAATTATTCAATATACTTTTCTTCCCAATTCCCTCATGTCTATTGAATATGATTCAATCGTGCGATATCTTTTAAAGAATAATCTCTTCCCATACATAGATGGTATTGTTTCGTGGGAAAATTAGAAAATAGATAGTTAATCTGCAGCAACTAGATGAAAAAATTCTCTCTTGATTTATACATTTAATCATTGAGAACCAGAAATCTTACAATAGTAAAATCATTTAGCATTTCAAAAGTAAAATACGTCAAAATGCCACAAGGTACTTAGGTTGTTGACGAATTCCTTTTAAAGCAAGAAAAGGTAGCAGGAAGAATTGATGATGAGGTCAACATCCCAATCTAATGTTCCTGCAAAATGATTCCAGTAATTTTTAACAAAGATTTGCTTAATAATAATATAACTGATAACAAAAACATTCGTACATTTGTAAATAAGTTTGTTAAAACAGGGCTAGTTACGTCTGTAGAGAATGTCTTTCTATTAGGGTTTGATGACGTCATTATTAACCATGACGGTAATTTGGGCTACTAAAAACCAATAAAAATGATACTAACCTGAGTTTCCGTTAAACTTAATTTCCCAGCCAAATCTTTTCTTTCTTGA
Source organism: Nipponacmea schrenckii (assembly GCA_030562195.1). NCBI lineage: Eukaryota > Metazoa > Mollusca > Gastropoda > Lottiidae > Nipponacmea > Nipponacmea schrenckii. The sequence continues at coordinate 8,002,252 of JAUJPP010000006.1, forward strand.
CCAACAACGTAATGATTTTTGTCAAAGGCATCTTCTAGTTTTAATAATTGTGATGGTGAAAAGGCGGTTCTGATTCTTTTTGGTTTTCTATATGGATGGAATAACAAGTTAGCATCGTGGACACCTGGAAATAAACAAAACACAATATCCATTCATACACGATGGTTACACTGGAATGTGTCAAAGTACATTGTGCCATGTTATATATTCGTGTGAATAAATCATTTGTTTGCTGTGCATTATGAATTAAAATTGATGGTTAACAAAGTAATTAATCGTTTTAGTTGGTGCCAGTGCCAGTAGGTCCGTGTCCAAAGAGGTACAACTTCGCAAAAAAGTTTCAGTTGCTGATTTGAAAGTAATAGTTGTAGCCTAGCCTATATGCATATTGACACAAAATAATTCAATCATAAAAATTGTGGTGAAATTCAAAAACTATTAAGCCACGAAGACCAAGACCAGCTGTCATGGAGCTGAAAACCCAAAAAAAAGTACATTAGAAAGTTGACGTTTAAAATTTCGGTTGATTTAATAACGATTTAGATCTGACACACAGCGTGGAAGATGGTTGAATTTCTTGGTTCACATGACTTATTTTGATGAAAAATTATTTATTAGTAATTAGTAACATACGATGTTAGGTATTGTAAACCATTTTAAACTAATGGCTTATAAATTTCTTACCAGTGAACCTAAAATGTTCTTAATGCCTCATTACGTCATGACAAAACACTTTAAGATATTAGACGTTTATTAGATGCGCACACAGGTATTTTCACAGCATTTCTCAACTCGCAACTAAAATAATGTTTAATTCTGCGTGCTAAAATCTATTATCACCTCATAATGCATACACAATACAATTTCATCTTGAAATTCATATGCGATATTGTTGACAGAGACGTCATATATTACTTTCATATTTTAATATGTGTCAGATTAAATTTAAAATTACTGTTTTGCATCTGAACTATAGTAGTAATACGTCACCATTTATTTCAAGTTGCACCTAAACACGTCCTAAAACAACCCCGCGTTTATTTGGTTCAAATAACACCCTCAGATAATGAATTATTTATTGTTTTATGGTGAAAATAAATCTAATGAAGCCAGGTCTATCTGGAAAAGTCAGACCACCCGAGTGGGAGTAGGTACCTTCTTATCTCACATCAGGCGTATTTTTCATCTCATAATTGTAACGTTATCATGTTTATCTGCAACGTTACAATTTGTACCTACTCCTTTCTAAATAGTTAAACTTATCATTTTGAAATAGTTTAAATAATACTGAAGAGACATTTAAATTCTGAAACGATGCCAATAAATATTATTTTGCCGAACTTGATAAACTCGAATTCAACTTTTAATCAAAATGTATATATAACCATGGCTAATATTTCTTTTTATTGGCAGAAATATGCCATGAATAGTGTTCACATGTGTCAAATGAACATAAATATTATCTTATCAAATTTGTTTAGTTACAATCAAACTAATAACCTGAAGCAGGGATACCTCTTTGAAATTAATATTAACTATTGATGTAACACGGTATCCAAAGACTGCCCGGTCAGTCTGGTAGTCATTATGTGGTCACTTTCTTTGGTATTTTTGTAATGTTATCTGAAACAGGTACTTTATTATCAGACGAAAATCTAGCAATGGCAAAATAGAAATATTAATGCAATTAAGTATTGTTACAGTAAAACTTCAGGATACATTCAGCTAAGTCCTTTTGTAAGAATATGTGCCAAATGGTTTATTATTTCTATGGGTATTTATCATTGATAGTAATATTCGCTTTTTTATCAATTTTTGTGTAAAGTTAAATGGAATTTGATATATTATTGTAAAGATAAAATATTTAGGTATTTTCTTATTAAAATTTCAATGAGTCAAGTAAAAATTTCAGATAATTAGTTTGAGTTTCAAATGACGGCGCCAAATCTGTTTCATAATAACATATACCTACTACGTTTCTGTAGTTTGTTTTCATTGATGGTTAATGTAATATATTGATGCTCATTTCTTTGATTACAAATTATTTAAATGCGTAAAATTCATTATTAATAAGAATACACATCAATACCATCATTTTGAAATTTCTTCTCAATATTGTGAACTAGAATGTTTCAATAATTTCGTTGACTTAATTTTGATGAAATTTGCACGGTCTAGTATTTTAATAGATATCCGTCAACTCATCTTACTTGCAATCCTTCAATTTTTTTCCTTGTGAATACTATTATGCATTTTCTTCACTTCATCATAAATTTTTATTAAAAATTGGCTTAAACCATCTACAAAAATACATTAAGAAATAAACACGCCTTTGAATTTTCACTGACACGTAGGCCTAATAAAGTAAATTTTATCTTTTCGTGCTTCATTTTTATAATACCTTCAACTTAAACATTTGATTTTGTTTTTGTGGTGCTTGCGTTTTCAATTAACGTGTTAGAGATTTGTTTATTGTTAAGTTAAATTGATATATGATAGATACTCTATTATTATGATAATATATAATACAAACGATCAGTTTTCATTTTAGATTACTTATGTTTCGAAATACCTCTGATAGAAGTATTTTTACTGAAGAGTTTTATGACTTATCAGGAAGTGAAATGAGAGATTGAAATATAATGCTAATATAATGATTTTCGGAAAAAAATATATACTTGCAGATATTTGAAAGACATCAAAAACGAAAAATATACCAAAATAACATTATAAGCTGTGCATAAGTTAAAGAAAGGCCTGTCCCTATATTTTTAAACAGTTTTCTCTGTTTCCATAATTCAAGGATGTTGTGGATGGATCTTTGCCTTAGACTCTAAAATCATTAGAAATTTCGAGATTTATTGAAGACAACTTCATAATGAACAAAAAGAAATTAAGATTTGATGGTATTATATTGACATAATATTTAATATGTTATCAGCTATTCCGTGTCATGCATTTTCTTAGTGAAGACACGTTATTTTATTTAAAACTTCGAATCCTAATTATTATTTCTTGAATACCTCGATTACTGCCCGACACTGGCAGAACGTTATTTCAGTAATACATAAGTATATCACACAGAATGTGCATTATGGGTAGAGTCGTTTATTGATTAAAATGTAAACACCAACAAGTGAACAGCACACTAAATCTTACTAAAAGACTTCTTATAGTCTGGGAGCATAATTGTTAGGAAAGGAAAGGATCTAATCGTGTAGTAGGATACCATTCCATTTTAATAGGAATATAGTGGTAAACAAATATAAAACTTACCTGGAAATGGGTAACTAAAACAAGGATTTTGTCTGGTCATTAAAAGAGGGTAAAAATGTAAGGACGGGTCACGAGGTCCATGTAATAGATTAGGATTAACAGGTAGGCTATTTGGAATTAATGGATTATGTGCCAGATGCTGCATTGTTTCTAACTGAGAACCCATCAGTCCCCATGCTGAACGGAGAGCTAATAGTTCCTGATTCACATTATTATCTGGATACAAGTTTTTAAAGTTTATGGGTAGTCCTAAATGTGGTGGGGGTACACGTCCCATTAGACCCATACTACCCATATTTAATGTCTGTATTCTTGAATGCTCACTTCCGGTAGAACTTGACGACACTTTACTGGAAACTGTTGTTTGTGTTGTTTGAGGCCCTATTAATGAGTCTATTGAAAATCCAGTCGATCTCTTTGCTGTTGGCACCACCGGTTTCATCCTTTCCCATAGAATTTAAAAATCTTTTATATCCTTTTATTGTTTCAACTAATAAAAGTTGAATACTATAAATATAAAGCCAGTTGTTTGAACTTTGAATTGGCAACTTGGATTCGTTCGGTTTTCAGCTCATTAACCAAACATTAGAAATGAAATCACAATAAAATAATGAGTATTTGTGATTAGAATTTCAAAATTATTGTCCGATTTGGTCACTAGCACAATTCAGAATATTCACTTTTTCCCATTAACTTTGATATTTTATGACACTGAGAAGATTGACAAGATATCGCCTTGTAAATAATCATCTATAATAATATGATGCGACCGACATGACAATTGTGTTTTATAATTCGGTAAATTTGTTATGATGGCAAGTGAGCTCTGATTGGTCGATTGTATCATTGAGGCGTGAAAATAGCACGCGCTGGTTACAGTTGAGTATCACTATGACAGAGTACCCAAAATATATTATATTGTGGAAGGGAGTTTAAGATCCATCATTGGGACGATTTCCAAATGACAAACTTCGATATCAGAATTATTTCTACAATATGAGTGGCTTTTTAAATGTATGCACTAAACTTTCTAAAGTTACACTGGGCTTTAACAATGTTAAGACATAGACAAAATTTTAAAGTCCAAACATTTCGACAAAAATACTTTTAAGATTTATCTTAACTACATTTGCCAATGACATAGGCTATATTCCATTTTCCTATTTTGAAACTTAAAAAAATATATATATTCTCTTTGTACCTAAACGTTGAAATTCAATATTAAATACATTATGTTAATTAAGGACAGGTGAGCGAGTATCATCAAATTTTCTCAGCAAGATTTAGAAATGTGGCGATAATCGATGGCAAAATAATTGTCACTATTGAAAGAAAAGGTTGGTAAATAAAGTGCTCATTAATTATCTACACACCGTCCCCTAATAAATACCCGTCAAACTCCTAGTGCTTCTACTTTAACACCCCCGATTACTTTCACAGATCGTATTACAATGCTAAAAGTCAAGATAATTTGTTTAAAATAAAAACTTAACAACTTAATTGTATGTCCATTAACATTCATGGTTCAACTAGTGTGATTGAAGCGAAAAGAGTTACGGCCCTTTACATAAAGAGCATTGATAAGATAAAAAGATCGTTTAATGCGTTAACAAGAAGTTAATCACTTTAATGTAATAATTGAAGTTAGTAAACATTTCATTTAGATTATAAACTTACAGTGTTTATCTAATTATCACAATAATTGTGATCTGAATATATAGTTCTTATCTTCATACGTCACAGCACAAAACCTTATCACCGTTTTATGGTACGTAACGGTTAGACTGTCTCTTTGATATAGCTATCACAGGATTGATATCATTTCACAAAAAGACATTCCTTATAATTTAATTTGTATGATAATAAACACAGACTAACTTTATAGAAACAATTGGTGAAATGCATTACGGCATGCGCACTCTAGGAGGAGATCTGTACTTGAGATGACGTTTTCGGCAGTCAACATTTTTATGGGGATTTCATGCGGGCAATAGTCGTTAACATATTGTGTAGAAGCTGAGAAACGCAATCACTTAAAAATCAACAGCACAACAGGTAACTTATATATTCTTCAAACACAACAGTTTTAATATACTTTGATGAAAGTATTGATACAGATTTAAATGACGAAATAGCTCATGACAAAAACACCAAATTGTTTTAATGTAACAATAAACCGAGATGTGCCATGTGCTACAGACTGTGCAGACCCGTAAAAGAGACAAATCTTGCTTTTCGGTTACAATTTCAATTCATGCATAAATGTCCTTCTTCAATAAAACTAATTTTATTTCAATACACGCCAGTTGCCAGGTTTGAAGTACTTTTTAAAGAACTAAATCCAAATACAATGTATTATGAAAATAAACTGCAGAATTCCTGAAATTAATCTAATTTTCAACTATATAATTTGTATTGTGTAGATGAACAATAAAGACTCTTGAACATTTTGATTAAAGTCTATTAATATAGAATCTGAATTCTATCTTATTTTGATACAATTTCTGACCTACGTCAACATGCTAAAAATGCGTTTTTTAGAGAACTTTGTCAGTTCGAAAATCCTTTTTTAACATTATCATTAAATATGCAAAGGAGGGCACTTAGTGCTATATTATAAAAGTGTTAATATTTGTTTTATTGTCTTTTATGTGAGACATTTTTCTGCATGAAGTCATGATTTGTTATTTTCTTGTAAAATGTTTCAAATTGTAGGCACAATATTCATAAATCAAAACAGCAGAAATGTGTTAAGTGTCAGAAAAAATTCTACACTTTTAAAACGGCGTGTTAAATAGGTGTAAAATAGAGTATTCTTTTGTTTATGTTCTCTTTTCAATAATTTGATTAGGTTTTTAGAAATACCGAACATTACCACATACTTACACTGGGGGTTTATAAATTGTATGTCGTAATGTCATGATAAGGATTAAATGAATTATTAGTGTTTGAGTAATATACGCAAACCGGGAATTTTTGTTTTGTGGAATCAATTAAGAATGATTTATTTAATTTTTTTGTTACGAGGTACAAATTCTGGTCGACATTTTCTTTCTTTCTGACGCCATTTCTGACATTAGTACACCTTCGTGAGTTTCGAGGAGTGACATATACATTAGACCACATTTTAGCTTAATGTATCTATTTAAGTCTGGGCATTAATTAAGTAAAACATTACATATACAGTCGTCAAAACAAACAAAAGATGGGACAAAGAAAATATGAGTTCGTCATTCAGAAGTAAATTATACATGAAGGCTAAAACGAAACCATTTATTGAGCTCAATTACTACACTTGTCACATAAATTTGTGAAATTATCTCCCAAGAGGCAGGAAATCTTGTGACAAATTATTGCGAGAAATTGTCATAACAATTTCATAAATATCGCCGGCAAGGAAACGTATGCCCACTTTCAGCTTTGTTTAAATAAATTCATATTAGGGTAGGTCAATGGGTTCTGTGCAAGCAGGAGAGCATTCTGCTGCCAAGATAGTGCATTCCATACGTAAATGAAATGAATGGAGTTTAAAGTCCTACTCTTCTGCACCATATGGTCTTATGAAGACGGGCATTAGCCTACTCTTTTTTTCGATGGACCTTTTACGTGTACGGCCTGTGACACACGGGGCCTCTATTGTCCCATTCCAACGACTAGACACTTTTTCCTTGTCAGTCGCATTCCATACGTGATGTTGAGACCTTCAAATACTTTTCCAATACAACATAATTAGTTGATCAACAATCACGTGTAATATCAACGGTAAGCATAATGGTTGAAAAAGTACACTTTTTTGAAAAAATCTGAATATAGTTTTATTCTCGCTTTTTGAAAATTCTTATTAAACCAATAGTCAATATTAAACACAAATATTAGACGTAGGACGAGTGTATTCTAATGGCTATTATCCCTTTAATAGTAAACGTAATAGTTTTAAAAGAAAGCATGGTGCTGTAGTACCAAAGTATAATAGTTGATCAACAATCAGGTGTAATATCAACAACAGTGCATAATATTAATAAAACAATAGGTTACTGTACTACTGTAGTACTAATCATTACAGTAGTTGATAAAAAGAACAAGTGATATATTAACAGTAAGTATACTTGTTGATCAACGCTAGGGTGCATTCTTAATAAGCATAATATTTATTTACCAATAGGGCGAAATATTGTCCTTACTTCTTGGCATCAAGCGGTGACATGTAGTGACAGAACATGTACTGTTAGATTGATGGACTGTAAGAATGATTCAAGTGGCACCAACAGAATAAAGATACACGTGAGAACAATATTTGATATGTCACCAATTAAGATTTTTAAAATTAATTCTGACTGTGACGTATTCTTCATTTCTGAGTTTATCACAAGAATAAGTGATCGTCCAAGACCATCCTACAGGTGTGTGTCTTGGATCTCTGATTCTTGATATATTAACTCAGATTTCGGATTATTGGCGTCTAGTTTCTAATACTTGTAATAATCATAATAATACATCGCAGCTGTTAAAAGATCATAGATATATCATACCGAGTATAGAGAGAAGTGTTACAATATCTTAAGGGCTTTACAAAACAAACGTTAACCTTATACCACCTCTTTGCGACTAGGCGGCTATTATTTTATTTAATGCTAATCCCGCACAAAAGGTCAGTCTCACGCTGAACTGTAGACATGCGCATGCATAATTTCTAAATATTGAATGTTATTTGTGGGATTTGAATCATGAAATGTATCCAGATTGTTACTATTGTATTGTTTATAAGAGAGTGAAGTAGAGGGAGGGGTGTTATGACAGGTGCCACTAGGTGATGTATTTAGAAATAGTCAAGAGGTGGTAAACACAAAACTGACAATGGTGAACAAGGCAAGAAGTAAATGAAGTGAATACATCTTAATGATTTTGGTGTCACTTACACACCCTTATTTTAATAGAACCCTTAATCTTTTCTTTACCAAGTTAACATTGCTTCAAGAATTACCATTCAGCTGACCCTTCAACTTATTGTATGTTAATAAATAACTTTTCAATACAAATCTTAATTGAATCTGAAAATCATTATTTTCTGGTCATTGAAGTTATTAAATATTCATGATTTATTGAAAAAGAACTATTTGACATGTATATATACCAATAGTTTGACGTTCAATTATCAAAAAGGTTATTGAGAATTACAATGGTCAAAATGTCGTCGCTACTCGAACAGATGATCGATGTTTCGAGGATCTGAGGTTTCCTTTGATAATTATTACAAGATAATCCATAGAGATATAAATTAATAGTTTTAACACAGGCGTTATCTTAAAACGCCTATGAGTGAAAATTATGTTCTGGTAACTTTTGAGGAACGTTGGAAGCGGTTGGTAAAACTTTGACCAGCTAAATTTTCAACACACAATACACAAGAAAGCAGAATTGCCGTATCATTGCCAACTGGTAGCCCAACACTACCAGAATTACACATTTTCATTTCATATTGAGTTAATCTTAATTATAACAATGGTATCAGTGCTGGAGTTACAAATAAGTAGAAACAAGTAGTGGTAAATGAGTTCAGGTTATTGCATAGCTTTTGCTCAGGACTTACCATATTTTTGGTGTATGCCATTTGCACGGGTTTAAAATAACTTTCCATAGAATTTCTTTGAAGTGTTCACTTTAATGTCCAGAATAGATAGATTGACTATTCGGCGTTCACGTCGGTCAAACATCAAAATATCACTGGGAAGAATATAGTTTACTTTATATTAATAGTTAATAAGTTTATTACAAAGACATGTTTTATTCTAACATGTTAAGATTGGTTTTATTCAGGTTATTGTATTATTATAAAGAATATTGACTGAGTGGTCCGTATTGAAATCGGGATAGAAAGCAACAGATTAAAGATGGAACATGTTTATAGAAGGCCAATGATGAGGTGTCAATATATAAATGAATTGAATTGAACAATGAAATAGTAATTGTCATATGTTGATGTTCACCGTCATTTTAATGCAATCTAAACATCTCCATATTGACTTTTCTTTATTAACAATCTGAAAGGAAGCACCGCCATTTTTGAGAATGCCGCCATTATGATTTTGTAATAATTTTCGAAAACGAAATGAAATGAGGCATAAAATTAGAATTATGTACAATTAAATTTGATATAGAGACATGTTCTAAAGACACTTTCTAGGTCCAGATCACTATGTTAGTAAACAGGCGTTAAACTCGCGGAATCTCCGACAACAGTGTTCTCTGAATTGAAATTGTTCAAGCATTCGTATAAATTCAAAACGACATTAATAATAGTGTGTCGTTTGTCTTAAAATGTCTTTAAGTCCATAAATGTTTGATAATGAATAATCATTAATTGGTTAGAATTTTCATAAACACAGAGACAATCTTATACTTTCAAACTATGATTGGCAAAATTCAATTTTGAATACAATGTGATTAGATAGAAAAGTAAGTCCTTCGTCTGTCAAAGTAATACACCAACTGGCATCTTTTAGAGATTATAAGAAGGTTTTTAACTTAAATACTTTCAATCAATAACAATGTAAGACGTATATTATCATATTATCTAGTTTCATCCAAGCAAAGACCATATACGCCCACTTCAGCAAACAGAATATTCCATGTTTTTTCATTTAATCAAGGGCCATAACTCATAAACCGACATCTGGAATCACACCATTTTGAACTTTCCGAGATGTTAATAAGATGAATACACATACCAAGTTTCATTCAAATCGGATAAAAACTACAGCTTCTTTGCGTACACAAGTAAATTTTAACATTTTCTCATTAATTCAAGGGCAATAACTCATAAACAGACATCTGGCGATATATTTTAAGATGAATACACATACCAAGTTTCATTCATATCGGATGAAAACTATAGCTTCTATTGCATACAAAAGTATATTTTAAAGTTGTTCATTTAATCAAGGACAATAACTCATAAACCGACATCTGGAATCGTGCCATTTTTTAACTTGTCCGAGATATTATCAAGTTGAATATACATACCAAGTTTCATTAAAATCGGATGAAAACTATAGCTTCTATTGTGTACACAAGTAAATATTAACGTTTTTTATTTAATCAAGGGCCATAACTCATAAACCGACATCTGGAATCGTGCCATTTTTGAACTTGTCCGAAATATTATCAAGATGAATACACATACCAAGTTTCATTCAAATTGGATGAAAACTACAAGTTCTATTGCGTACACAAGCAAATTTTAACGTTTTTACATTTAATCAAGGGCCATAACTCATAAACAGACATCTCGAATCGTGCCATTTTCGAACTTGTCCGAGATATTATCAAGATTAATACACATACTAAGTTTCATTCAAATCTGATAAAAACTCCGGCCTGTATCGCGTACACAAGTAATTGTTGACGGACGGACGGCCGGACGGACGGACGTGGGTGATGGCAATATACGTCCACATTTTTCACGTGGGCGTATAAAAACTGTTTATCGAAACATAGTCAAGTTCAAAAACAAGCACTCAAGATGGAAAATGAATAATGCCAAAATATCCATAGTTTATAATAAGTAGGCCTACTGATCAAAATATATTGATATATGTAATAAATTATATTCTAAAAAAGAAACGCTGTGGAATTTGTGTCGCTTATTATGTAATATGTAAATACTTTCAGTCCAGGACATGTTCTGGCAATGCGTGGCAATTACAACAAATCTGATATTTTATTTCCGAAGACATAAATAAAGGGGGATAACTATATTTCTAAAATATTGCAATGGACTGCACTGTGAGATACTTTGTTATTTCCTTGTAGATCATAATGATTGATCCGTATTTTCGAATGATGACTTAATTTAGTGCTGATTAAGTCTAATTGGTCAAAATATTTAAACGGTATTCTCAAAAGACTGATCAATGTTTTAAATTGTCTGACTCAATGCTTATATTAAATCAGTGATAAGCACTGTTTTTTTGTCTTTGTTGTGTGGGACCACTTTAGAGAAAGTTCTCATTTAGGTAAGAAATAAACAAAATTCCACTAAGAATTGCACATTTTAGAGTGTTAACGACTATTTCAAGAACAAAGAGATCAACCCATATTGATGGATTTTTTTGGTTTTTAATAGGGTTCATCGGGGTGATTTGGCATAGTAGCAAAGGAAACATTCTACATATTCAATTCATACAGTTCCTTTAGTATTCGATAAGAGTTCAAAATCTGTCATGAACCACATATCATGAGGGATTATAAAAATCAATTGTGAATGAAGCTACAGACATAGGTGATAACAAAACACATTACATTTTATGTGGGCTTATAAAAAGGGTTTCTATTTCAGTTTTTAAGAAACATTCAATCAGTGATGGCCAAGAAACTTTTCTAAAGAATTTACAAAATAACGAATTTGTTATTCTTCGGGAGTTGTTAGCATACTTGCCTTTTCACATGTAGTAAGATTTTGTCCATGGAATATGAAGTTTGCGATTTTGAAGACGAATAATGCCGCCAAAATATCCACAGTTCATTTGAAGGCCTCCTGATCTTATCGAAAAGACCAGACTTTGATTTGAAAATACCTGTGGTTATGTACCAACGTCAGAAGATGTAATTGGCTTATTAACATTGACAAAACAAGGCCATTTTTTTTTTTTGTGGAAGATACATCTTCTGGGTACAATGTAGGAACTCTTGCTAATTTTTATAACTGTTCTCTTGGCAGTGGTTCTTAATAGCCTCTGTATTGAAGCAATGGACAACAGTCTCCAGAACTGTGTTGTGAGCCATGCTCTTAAATTGTGAAATTAATGCAATTTTGAGAGTTCATGTTCTTGCGTGACATTTTAACGAAAACTATCTAACTATTAATGAGCATGATTGGAGATATATTTTTAATGGAGCTCCTTGTTATATGACTTTTACAGGTCCATGTGATACTCAAGGCACGTGCAAGTGAATTTTGTGTATGCAAATATACTCATTATTTCAATAGGATTTTTTCTGAGATTGGAAATTTCTTTATATTCGAAATTATGTTATTTCAATTATTGTTGAATGAAAACAACACATTTCATATCTTTTAATTCTGAAATATACACAGAAATAATTAATGTACATTCATTCACGCTACTTAATAGACTATTCTTCCTGCCTTTGTTTGAATGTTGTACACAATCATTCATCCCAATCATTCTATAACTTTCTTCTGGTTTCATATCCTAAAATAGAAAACAAAACAAGTGTTAATCATTAACAAAATATACCATCAATACTCTACTGCTTGAAATTGAGCACCACTGTATTCATAATTATCAATTTGGCATATTTTGTTGCTGAATCAATTGTATCCATTAATTAGACTAAAATAGGAATTATCTAGACTCTAAAATCTAATAAATCTAAGTTGGTTCTCTATTTCAAGGTATCGCTTAAGTCGATTTTCAAGACAAAAAAATTCGGCCTAAAATTTCACTTTTTTGACCCACATGCAGCTACCTGTGTGACATAGTCGATTTTCACTGTTTCAAAAATGCCAACTTTGAATCTTCGTCACGGCCAAACCATTTAAGATTGAAAGTTAAAATTACATAGCCTGAATAGTAAGCTATCCAATACTGCAAACCGCAATGTCATACCTGCCCTACTTTGAAAGTTCTAGGCGGTTCTGTAAAAACAGGATTTTTTGCACTTTTTCGGAAAAAAAAGTTCTCGGAATCCACTTTTATGCGACCCTACATCCCGTATAATTCAAGAATGTAAGCAAAAACAGTATATATTAGCTATACAAAATAATTTGCATCCCTCGAGAAGAAAACAATTCCAATTGCTAGTTGCGCATGCGCCATTTTTCCGAGAATTTTCTTTAAAATTTAATTAGTCCGTCATTTATTATCCGATTTGTATGATTTTGGTATCTATCAAAACCTTGCTCCCTTATCTAAAGGATGTTTGAAACAGAATTTTGATTTTCGAACTTAAATTTATTTTAAGCCCGTTTGAATTTTTTGACCTTCACCTTCAATGACCTTGAAATTTTCCATATAGAATGGCCTTGACCTCAGCTGTCTATAGATATGACAATATTGAATGAAAAATATCAACTTCTGGGTTTTATAGCCAACCGAATTCTGACATTTTTGAAACTTTGAACGGCAATACCACATATCCTTATGAACACATTGACTTGAGATTTTCTGTTTTATAATAGCCTCAAAACTCTTCAATAAATGATATATGCCAAATTTTTAATTTTCTCTCTATGTTAATTACAACCAAAGTTACAAAATAATGTTTAAATTTGAATATATATAGAGAGTTTAAATTTCATGACAAATTGTCATCTTACTACCTACTTAAATTTTGGTTTGGAATTTATGTAAATATCCTACCGAAATCTTAGACATGTACAAAAATCTAATAAGGAACAATTGGTAGAAACTTATAGTAGAAAAAATTGACTATATAGCGGAAAGTTTACGCTTACAATTGTAGGCTGAAAAGTACCGGAATTGAAAGCTAGCAGGTTAGAAGTTTCAAAATGTTCGAAATCCATGGGATAACGCATAGTTGCCACGCTCGGAGCTGTTCACAGTTCTAGTAAACAATTTGTTTTCTGTTATGTTCAAATTTCCATCAGAAATCATTTTTGACCAAGTAATTTATAGATCATGCAAATATTTTGTAAAACAAGATATATAGTTTATGTAACCAATCACCTTTTTTAAACAATAATCTATATCTATCACTTGATAGCTCCGTTTGAAGCGGTATTTCTGACCTAAGTAACTAGAAATGGGTAAAAATGGTTCAATTTGATCACAGAATCAATAATTGCAATCTATTGAAACCATCAAATGAAAATTTTATAAGTGAACAAGTAATTTTGACAAATTAAAAAAAACATTGTGGTTCTAATATCGATCATCAATAAAATGACTCGAAAATATTTAGGGATTTGAAGTAGATGGAACCCAAAACGGGGTTTCAAAACAATTCAAATGATTAAAAAAAATGAAATATGTTTACCACAGAATCAATATTTCTGGTAATAAAAAAATTCAAATTCAAAAAAATTCCTGTAAGCCGTGCTTGTACAAGCAAATTATAGTACTCAATTTCTGAATTGAAATCAAGATTATCAAACCTTCAATCACTTCTTTTCTGGGTGATAAATGTACAATAATATTAAGTTTCGTTAAAATCTGTCAAGAATAATACCTTCTAACAATGGAAAAACTCATTAAATTTTTTTTTTCTGTATTTTTGATTTTCAATAGGGTTCATACTTGGGTGATAAACAATTTCAGCAAGTTATTCAAAATCAGTGTAGAGTGTTCACGAGCAAAACATCGAACGGGTTTTTAAGAACAAGGCCAATTATTCATTTTGAATATTTTTCGATATTTTTGATTTTCAATTTGGTTCAGCCTTGGATGATAATTCACTATTTCAGTCAGTTTCGCCAAAATTTGTAAAAAATTGTGCCTTGCAGAGAGTTTACGAGCAAAAAATCAAACACGTTTTAAATAACAAGGGCAATAAATCATAATATTAAATATATTTTGATATTCTTAATTTTCAATAGGGCTCATCATTGGATGGTTACAAATACTCATGCCATGTTTATCAAAATCCATCAAGCATTTAGTTTTCTAGGGTGTTTTCAAATACAAAGGCCATATCTGACACTAAATATATTTTGAAATACCGGTATCTGATTTTCAATAAGGTCCATTCTTGCTTGGCTGATAACAAATACTTAAGTTTCATCAAAATCCCTCAAGAATTGTGCTTTTCTAAAGCAAGAAAACAAGGGCAATAATTCATCTTTAATTTGATAATTTTGATATTCTTAATTTTCAAAAGGGCCCATCCTTGGGTGATAACAAATACTCATGCCAAGATTCATCAATCTCCATTAATAATGTGCTTTCTAGAGTGGTTATGAGCTAAAACTGAGCGCGTTTTCAAGAACAAGGGCAATAACTCATTAAATATTTTTCGATTTCGCTGATTTTCAGTAGGATTTATCAGTTATAATATACCCTCACACCAAATTTCATCAAAATACGTCAAGAATTACACTTTGTAGAGTGTTTACGAGCATTGAAAGAACAAGGACAATAACTCATACTAAATAATTTATGTTTCGATTTCGCTGATTTTCAATAGGGTTCATCCTTGGGTAACACAAATTACATTAAAATCTGTCAGAAATTGTGCCTTCTAGAGAGTTTACTTAAAATTAGGTTTTAGACAACTCCACTTGTCCTAAAGAAGTTGTATCACAGAACTCGGACCGCTAATTCATTTTCCATCTATTTAAATGTTAAATCACGAAATTCAACCTAACTTTTACCATAAATCTGGTTGAAAACTTTCCAATATGTTACTTGAAAGCCTGGTCAATAGTTGGTTTCTGTTAAAAACTTTAATATAGCATGACCATGAGAATATTGAACTAGTCAAAATGAAAGTAAACCACTACATTTTCTTACTACTCTCTCTTACCATTGATTCTGATGTCCTTTAATATAGCATGACCATGAGAATATTGAACTAGTCAAAATGAAAGTAAACCACTACATTTTATCAACATCCGCTTGATTGACAATGTCAACAAAACGACTATTTTTCACTATTATCTCAGAATTTCTGACAGAAAATGCAATTTGGAAGGATAAAGAGGATTTCTAAAATTAGTGGTTCCTATAAAGTTTTACGAGTAGCCCTGTTACGCTTCGGGGTGATTATGCTTTTTATCCTTCTAGTGGGTAGGATCTTATATCGTAACCATAGGAAGATCCAGTTAAGAATGGGAAGAAGATTTGTAATAAACAGAATGTAACAACCAATATGCTCACTCTCTTACCATTGATTCTGATGTCCTTTAATATAGCATGACCATGAGAATATTGAACTAGTCAAAATGAAAGTAAACCACTACATTTTATCAACATCCGCTTGATTGACAATGTCAACAAAACGACTATTTTTCACTATTATCTCAGAATTTCTGACAGAAAATGCAATTTCAGACATCAAATTCCAAAACTAGACCAAAGATTAGGCAGGAATGGTCATGCAAAAAGCCTAAAGATGGAAGGATAAAGAGGATTTCTAAAATTAGTGGTTCCTATAAAGTTTTACGAGTAGCCCTGTTACGCTTCGGAGTGATTATGCTTTTTATCCTTCTAGTGGGTAGGATCTTATATCGTAACCATAGGAAGATCCAGTTAAGAATGGGAAGAAGATTTGTAATAAACAGAATGTAACAACCAATATGCTCACTCTCTTACCATTGATTCTGATGTCCTTTAATATAGCATGACCATGAGAATATTGAACTAGTCAAAATGAAAGTAAACCACTACATTTTATCAACATCCGCTTGATTGACAATGTCAACAAAACGACTATTTTTCACTATTATCTCAGAATTTCTGACAGAAAATGCAATTTCAGACATCAAATTCCAAAACTAGACCAAAGATTAGGCAGGAATGGTCATGCAAAAAGCCTAAAGATGGAAGGATAAAGAGGATTTCTAAAATTAGTGGTTCCTATAAAGTTTTACGAGTAGCCCTGTTACGCTTCGGAGTGATTATGCTTTTTATCCTTCTAGTGGGTAGGATCTTATATCGTAACCATAGGAAGATCCAGTTAAGAATGGGAAGAAGATTTGTAATAAACAGAATGTAACAACCAATATGCTCACTCTCTTACCATTGATTCTGATGTCCTGTTCTCTTATCAATGTCATGGTTTGATCCCAATTTCGTGCTGTGTATTTATTCCAAATTGTCGTATTGTCATTTCTTCGGGGTTTCCTATCAAATACTATTACTATTCCTTCCCTATAATTTCTATCATATATAATAACATTATCATTACTTCAGTTTTATTATATATTATGTCAATATAATTCCTTCAGTTTATTTTCTATCATACATTATAACAATATCATTCCCTCAGTTTTATTTCTATCATATATTATAACATTATCACCACTTAAGTAATATATCTATCATATATTATAACATTATTACTTCAGTTTATTCTGATCATATATGAAAACATCATTCCAAAAAATTCATTTCTATTATATATTATACACCCAGGTGTAAATTATTAATACGTCATTGTTACAAGGCACTGACTTCGTTTAACAAAAATGGCCTATTGGCGTCTGACTTAAAACGTATCGGGTGTATAATAACATTATCATTTGAACAGTTCTATTCACATTATATATTATATCATTATCATTCGAACAGTTCTAATAGTTTATTAAGACCAAATGCCTTTCGGCATATAGGTACACAAAATTACATTATAAATGACAACGGTGTGACAAGACAGGTAAAGAGAATAGGTTATAATAGAGTATAAGGAAATTCTGACGATCAATGCTGTAGACTTAACACAGATTCTCTCAGTTTTAAGGCATGTTTGAGAAAATAGCTCAAATTATTAAGAGTTTTCATATTCATAACTGAGAAAAGTTGGGTTAATTTGAACATTGAGGGTTTACAATAGTAATAAAGCTTTATATATTTAGTACGTATAGTTTTGTAAAATGGACACTTAAGGATGAAGTGAAATTCATCTTCAATATCGTTTGATTCACATAACAGACATATCCTTTCATCAAAAGGTATTTTACAATATCGTCCGGTTTCTACATTCAGAGGATGGGATGACGTTCTAAATTTATACAGTAAACGCTTGTTTTGATTTGATATTGGTTTACGTAGATAATATTGGACACCAAAGGTACTGACAATATTCTTATATAACTTACATTTCGCACTTGAATCAATACTTGATAATAAATTTTGTACATAATTATCAGTTAGTCTTTGTCTAATTAAACTTAATAGATATTTATTATTATATTGATGGTGATCATTCCAAATGTAACCTAAGCCTAAATTATTTAATTCATTATAAATTGAGGTTAACCAGTTATGATTATCCGGTTTTACCTTTAGATCGTGGAGTTCTTTTAAGGTTTCCAAACAAGCAGCTAAGATACAATTATCAGTAGTGAGTATCTGAAGCCAATATTTAAATATCAGTAACTTGCGTCTAGTAAGGAAGTCAAGCCTTCCAAGTTCATAGTAAATCATACAGTTTGATGAACATTTGTTAGCGCCTAAAACGTACTTAAGAAATCTTAAATGGACCTTTTCTATTTCTTGGGCATTGTGAAAACCCCAAACCTCAGATGCATAACACAGTACTGGGCTTACATATGTATCAAAAAGGGACAGCTTACATTCTACGTTAAGACTGGAATAATTACTATTCTTACAAAGAGAAAAACATGCTTTTCTGCCCTGACAGTTCTATTCTTATTATAAACTTTATCGTAATGTATATATCATCATTATAAAAATCACAAATTTCTAATTTATCTTTTATCAGTTTTATTACAATGATCATGGCTTTTCAAATTTCTTCAATTACCACATGAGCCTTAATTTGTATACATGTATATTAACAATCATAGAAATTTTCTTAAGTAATCTCAATTTTGACCTACCTACAACTGAATTTCTTTTGGTCCTTTATGATGTATAGTTGTTAAATTATTGCCTATTCTTATTCAAACATTCAGATGGACATATCAACATGCTATCAATATCAAATTCCATTTACCTTATTAATACATGGTGTTTAATTCAGCAACTCTTAGCCTGAATCTTTGAATATAATTACATGCAAGGATATCATTCATATTAAAAACCATACACTGAAAAACAAAGAAAATGTTATAAATAGAAGGCTTGAACACCATGTCCTGATTTCAAATAGATTTTTTCTATATAACAATCGAGAGGAAGATTTCCTATTCATGAAATACATGACAAAATATAAAACTAAAAATTTAATGAAATAAATGAAGGCTAACCTTAAAAAAAAAAAGCTTGAAGTAAAAAAAAAATAGTTTAAGTCTGAATCCAAGAAAATTGTCTGTTATGTTGTTGACAAGAAGAAGTGAACCCTGGGATGTCTGCAGTCTACAATCCAGGTGAAGACAAATCTCTACCCTATACTGATTTCAGCTCACCCCAAGCTATGAATTAAACCCTTAGTGTTTAAATTTCTAGAAAATCTCTATCCCCCAATAAAATTCATCCTTTTAACTCCTGAACATATTTCATTCTTAAATCAAACATTTTAACTCAAACCAGTAGTTGTAGATTGGGTAAAACAATACCTTTTAACTAAACTGTCTTCACATTTTAAGGTGATATCACGGATGACTCTGAACCCCTCTGTTGTGCTCACCACTCAATTTTGAAGCAAGTTTTTACGAAGTCATGGGCAATAACTCGAAATTTGTTTATCGAAAAATCGTTTATTTTAAACTTGACCAAGATCTCATCAATATACATGATCACACCACATTTCATTTGAATTGGATTGAAACTGTAGTCTTTATTGAGTTCAGAACAAATTTTGACGCCTGTTTACTAAATTTAAAATCTCATCAATATAAATAATCACACCATATTTCATTCACTTCCGATGAAGTTGAGAATTTGATAGAGATATTGCATCGATTTCTACCTGGGACTGAAGTTCTTAAGAGTCATCAAATAGATAGGGAAATCGTAGCCATCTCCAAAATTTTGTCAATGGAAGCTGAAATCAGGCTCTATCGACTGTATATCAAATATATTATTACAATGAAACAATTCCTAACTTTAATCTGTTTTACCCATGAATATTAAATTATTTTCAAAATGGTATCACTAATCAACCCTTAAACTACCCCATGGATTGATTACTATCTTGGGCCATTTTAACTAGGTTTTTAACTTTAAAATTAGTCAGTTTTTAATCAATGATAAGCTAATAAGTCCTCTAATCAGGGTGGGTTTCAAAAGCCTACCGCCAACCGCTGCCAACCGGCCTACCGGAAGGAAAAAAATGCGCCAAAATAGATATTGTTAAATTTAAGGATCGTAGATTTTCATACAATAAAACGAAACTATTCAATTTGACGAAACTTTTGTTGACGTCAAAATTATGGAATCAAAATTATTTTAAAATTGAAACGAAAAAATAACAATAATCTAATTTGTATTCAAATGGGACACACAATTAACCGTAAAAGTACCCTTAAATTTTTTTTAAATGATCACGACAGGAAGCTCGTTTGTTTCAGAGTTACTTTCCTTAATTTATTTATTTAACGTCGTCGGCATCATGGATTATCAACAAGGCCAAGGGATCTTCCACATTTTAGAATTTTTTCAAAGTTAATCCTTGACGTAGACTATAATAGTTCTGCGAATGCTCCTCCTGTTAATCCAACCAAATCAGCAGTATTTTTAGTTGATAAAACGCTTCGCAAAGACTGGGGGCACACTTCCAGCACTTGGAAAAATCAGGTTTCCAGATACAGAACATTTAGGCCTAAAGAAAAAGATGGAACTGATGCCGATGGGATAAGATCGCATCGTGATGATGACTGGTTGATTGAAAAAGTTGCGGCTAAAGATTCGACCAAACATTGTGAAGATATTGGTGATTGTCATGTCATGAGGCAAACTTATTACAAACATGGTAATCCTAAGTATTCTGATGTTAGAAAGATTGAAAAATTTATTTTGAGTTTACGTATCATCATCATGATGCGATCTTATCCCATCGGCTTTCAGTTCCATCTTTTTCTTTAGGCCTAAATGTTCTGTATCTGGAAACCTGATTTTTCCAAGTGCTGGAAGTGTGCCCCCAGTCTTTGCGAAGCGTTTTATCAACTAAAAATACTGCCTTATCAACAAGGCCAAGGGATCTTCCACATTTTAGAATTTTTTCAAAGTTAATCCTTGACGTAGACTATAATAATTCTGCGAATGCTCCTCCTGTTAATCCAACCAAATCAGCAGTATTTTTACGGTTAATTGTGTGTCCCATTTGAATACAAATTAGATTATTGCTTTTTTGGCATGGATTGTATCAGTTAATGTGAAGAAAAACATCGCTGAACACAAAAAGAAAATATTTATTTTTTTCGTTTCATTTTTAAAATAATTTTGATTCCATAATTTTGACGTCGACAAAAGTTTCGTCAAATTGAATAGTTTCGTTTTATTGTATGAAAATCTACGATCCTTAAATTTAACAATATCTATTTTGGCGCATTTTTTTCCTTCCGGTAGGCCGGTTGGCAGCGGTTGGCGGTAGGCTTTTGAAACCCACCCCTCTAAGCACCCCTAGAAAGACTAGAGCACATACGTTATATAAATATACGTTCATGTATAGTACTTATAATTTCTATTTCACTTCGGTCGGAATTGGGTTCCAGTCTATGGGGGTAATACAATGATTAATATGAAAAAGATATTTTATGTGTGGATAGATCTATGTTACTGCAACCAAGTACATGTCCGCGAAAGAAATACATATACACAAGCTCATGTACATGAGATGAACAGACATCAAACTATTTTCATATATTAAACATTTTGCATTTAGCCCCTTGAGAACAGATTCGCCTTTTACGGGGGTTGATTTTCCGATTACTGTACAACACATAACTTTCAAAAATGCAATATGTAGAAATATTTTTTTAAATGTTTATCAAAATTATATATTAATCATTTATGAATAAATTTTTTTATAATTGCAATTTGTTTTAAATTTTAATCTAAAAAAACGGATAAATCTACATGTAATTTGGAATGGATAATACTGATTATAGACAATCCTACAGCACAAACTGCAAAGTGTATTAAAGTGTTTAAAGGCAGTGGTTTGCCATTTTCGGGTGTTGAGCTCTGTGGAGAAAATAATATGTTTAGAGCCTTCAGAAGTACACCAAAAGAGAAATTTCATTTTCTGTATACTATTATGTCTTTCTATAAAAGGCATGGTCTCAATAAAAGACTGTCGGCATCTGACTTGGTTGAGTAGTTTTCCTTTAAATAATGATTAAAAATAAAATGATATTTTATTGGGATTTTTTTTGAAAAAAGGGAAAAAATAATTTCCCGTTTTAAACATATATGAACAAAAAAACTGTTTTAATTTTAAAGATTTTGTTTATTAAAACAGATTCGCATTTTAAAGGGTTTAATATTCGTTAGAAACACAAACCATGCAATATTGAAGTTCTTTTAAATTTGGACAAAATTATATTTTAATCATATGTTGGTCTTACCTGGTGTCAACCTATAATCAAAATCCGACAAATCCCAAAAAAAATTTAATGGAAAAATACGCTTATACCCAAATCCTCAAGCATTAAAATTTGCAAATTTATAAAGGGGGGTTTAAAACAGTGGTTTCCCACGGGTCCTTGCCCCCCTCTGTTGAATTGCACAATGATGTTTAGACCCGTTAAAATTTACCCAGAGAAATTTATTTTCTGAACTAATGAAAAGGCTGGCTAAACTAAAAACGTCCGAATATACTTGTTATTGTGGCTCTTTTAAATTATGGTAAAGTGTATTGCATTGTATTTAAAAAGTCAAATTAAACATAAAAATTAAAAAGCCGTTGAAAACGAGTGTATTCTAAAAGGATAATACATTTTAAAAATAACTATTCATAGGGTAGTTGAAGTGTTATAATAACCAAATATTAATAAATTTATACACATTAATAATAATAGTTTGATAAGTTTATCATATGAACGCCTTCGTCTGGCTGGACTTCTGATGTTGATAGCTTAACGAAGTCTCCTGGTGTAATCAATATGCTTCTTGATTGTCAGTATGTTGGTGTTTTCAAAGTTGACTTCAACTTTATCTACGTTGCATCAACTTTAACCTGTGATTGTTGTTCCATAAAGCTGTGTCTATATGTTGAACTCACAAATGCTAAAAATTCTCAATTGAAGAGAAAATTTATCTCTTTCAGCACTAAATAGCAGATTGTGACTGCTTTCGGTTTTAATTGAATTTTTTTTTTAGTATTTTGCAGTGGGAGCCCTAGTTACGGGCCTGCATAGGCCTACATTTTTTACATACAAATTGATCTTGTGCACTGTGACTACAGACAACACCAACATGGAATTACCTCCCTTACAAACCCCACCATATTTAAGAAAAATTATGCTGTATTTTTAAAGTTGAACTAGTATTATGTAAATGTAATATAAAGAGAGCAATACCATCGGGACAAGATCAATAGCCTTTAGATCTTCTCCACAATCCATTTCTGTAAAACAGGGCTGAGGGGTCATATTTTTTTATGACATAAAACAGGTTCTTCCATAAACCACTTAATAGTCATTTTAACTTGGACAAGAAATCAAATAAATAATAATAATTAAATTCTATTAAAATTAAAAATCATTTATTATATTTATCAATATGTCCCTGAGGATCAATATAAATACATAATACTGACAATAATTTAATTTAAAATATATTAATGTTATAAAAAGCTTTATTGTTAATATAAATTGACAACAGTAAATATAATTCAACCACTACCCATTGTAGGCTCTACCAAATACAGATTAGTATTTGTATTTCAATAATTTGAATTTTATCACTAACTACTCTATACAATCTGTGAGATCAAATTGGCAATAATTTGTCATATTTTGTTGCAAGTTTTATAAATTATGTTTTATAAAAAACACATTAATACAAGTTTTAATTATTTCAAAGTAAAATAAAATAAAGAGTATAAATAACATTTTGATTCGTAACATTTTCCAGAGTCTAAGTTAGTAACTACTTTCCCCTGTACTTCCTGAGTATTTCTATGGTATAATCAAGAGGATGTATTGGTTAGGACTAGAATCAATGCTATACCAAAAGTATCTTAAAAATATTACTGGATTCTTCTATAGGCCTTTATTATAATACAATACTTCCTCGTTGGTTAAATTTAAAAACTGCTTTTCCAAATCCTTGGTAGATATCTGAAAATATAATTCATTTTATCAACAATTAGTTTTATTTCATATTATATAACTTAACTTAAGATTCCCAACTATGTGCATTTATATGGTGAAAATCTGTCTCTTTTTCTACTCTTTTATAAAAATCCTACTAGTAGAAGGAAGAAACTGAACCTTGATGACAGATTTTAATTTTAAAAAAGAGCTATGATATTTGACAATGAAATTCGCAGTTAATAAGCAAATAATTTAGACAATTACATATTCTTTTTAGGGTTGCCTTGAAACTTACTTTTGATTCATTTAATTTGATAATATCTTACCTGGGAATACTGAGGAAATAAGGCTATTGCAACTGGTAATGCTAATGCAAATGCAGCTGTACATACAAATGCATTCACAGGTAAATGCATTCTAGGAAAGCGCTTCATAAACTTTGTCCTATGTTATAATCCAAAAATTATTTAAGTTGATTATATATACAACAAATCATTCAATTTTATAATACTTATTATGGAGAATTGTAAATATGTAATATGTCTTTTATTAATAATATATTTATTCATATCTAAATAAGCTAGAAACTGTAGAAGCTACAGCATTTATGAGTAAATGTAAACAAAGATATCAGACTGACATTAAACATTCAAAAAGAGAAAATTTAGCATACAAAAAATGCAGCAAGAACATTAATTAATCATGCAAAATAAAAATATGTAAAAGCAAAGGAAATTATGTATTTTCTCAGACAATCTAGTAAAAAAGATAAAGTATATTTCTGGCAAAAAGGTTATCTAAATTCATAATAATATTAAATATTAGTTACATAGCAAACAATGCTATATCATGCTTTAATACAACAACAAAATCTGATTAAAAAATAACTTCATGATGAAAAACAGATGGTGTAAAATTCTTCTTGTAGAGACAGATACAACTATCATACCTTAGTCTCAGAAACATTTAAAACTAAGCTCATTAGTAATACCGTTCACAGCTCAACATCAAAATTTGTCCAGAATTATACTTGTTTGAAAGAAAAAAATGACTTGTTGTCATTTCAGAAGACTTCACTTTATTTAGAAAAGACATAAATAGAAATATTCTCTACCCCTAAATGTCGCTTAAGGATTTTAAATAGAAATAGAAAGTAATCTTGCTAGATTGAGGTTGTTTTGAATGAAAAATATAATGTTCAAGTAATCTTTACATTATTTAAACTCAAAATCAACCCATGAAATAGTGAACCATTGCCTTTCAAACATTCAGATCAGATTTTTGTATTGGTGAAAAAAATGGGACCTACAAAAATAACACACATTATTACACTTATTGTCTATTTAATGGTGTGATAAAATCATGACAGTGGTTCTACAGCACAACAATTCCTGTCACAAACCTTTCTAAAGCTCCCATAACCAGTGGAACTAGAATCAACACTGGAGCAGGCAGCACAATTCTTGTACAAGCTGTTTCTATCAATGCCTATACATGTAGAAATAATAATTCTGTTTTAAAACTTAAAGTTTCATCACATCAAATTATTTCATTTTGTGCTTGGCAATAATTAACAGACCCAAACCTACATTACAGTATGAGATTTAACAATGTATGTATGATCCAATAAAGTTGCTTTAAATAAATAGAAGATAGCTTGCCAGGCAAGGTAACATACGCCCACTGGCAGCATTGAATTTGAAAAATAAATAGAGCAATAACTCAAAAAACATTCACTGAATTAATATTGAAGTTAAGGGCAAAAACTCAAAAACTGTTCATGGAAAATTGTCAAATTAGAACTTGACCACCATCTTATCTATTTCAATACTCATACCAAGTTTCATCAAATCTATTGAAAAATTGTATGCTAATTTTGCACCCACAAATATTTTTGACGCAATTTTACTAAGTCAAGGGCAATAACCCAAAAACCATTTGTTAAAAAAAGTCAGAAATTCAAACTTGACTAATGTCTTATCAATTCTGATGCTTACACAAAGTTCCATCAAAATCCTTTGAAAATTAAAGCTTCTTATTGCAACCACAATAGAATTTTGACGCAATTTTACTAAGTCAAGGGCAATAACTTAAAATAATTCATTGAAAAACCGTCAAATTCAAACTTGACTGAGGCCTAATCAATTCCAATGCTCACAACCAAGTTTCATCAACATCCTCTGAAAATTCGAGGATTTATTGCATCAAAACTAAAATTTTGACAAGATTTTTCTAAGTCAAGGGCAATAACTCAAAAACTGTTCGTGCGATAATTTCCATTTTCGAACTTGACCGAGATATCATCAATATATACATGTATACCAAGTTTCATTAAGATCGGATAAAAATTGTAGCCTCTATTGTGGATACAACCCGAATTTGAGGCGTTTTTACTAAGTCAAGGGCAATAACTCCAAAACAGTTCATTCGATATTTTCAAGGGCGATAACTCAAAAACCGCTCATGCGATTATTTTTATTTTCGAATTTGACCGAGATATCATCAATATATACATGTATACCAAGTTCCATTAAGATCGGATAAAAACTGTAGCCTCTATTGTGGATACAACCCAAATTTGACGCGTTTTTACTAAGTCAAGGGCAATAACTCAAAAACCGCTCATGCGATTATTTCTGTTTTCGAACTTGACCGAGATATCATCAATATATACATGTATACCAAGTTTCATTAAGATCGGATAAAAACTGTAGCCTCTATTGTGGATACAACCCAAATTTGACGCGTTTTTACAAAGTCAAGGGCGATAACTCAAAAACCGTTCATTCGATAATTTCCATTTTCGAACTTGACCGAGATATCATCAATATATACACGTATACCAAGTTTCATTAATATCGGATAAAAACTGTAGCCTCTATTGTGGATACAAACCAAATTTGACGCGTTTTTACTAAGTCAAGTGCAATAACTCAAAAACCGTTCATGCGATAATTTCCATTTTCGAACTTGACCGAGATATCATTAATATATACATGTATACTAAGTTTCATTAAGATCGGATAAAAACTGTAGCCTCTATCGTGGATACAACAAATGTGGACGGACGGACGGACGGACGGACAGGGGCGACGGCAATATACGTCCACATTTCCATGTGGGCGTATAAAAATAAATGCCCAAATAGCTTTACTGTACAAATAATAGTAAAGATTGTCTGTCAATTTATTAGTCAACTCTTGAATTGATTTAATTTTCACTATATAACTATTACTTTCAAATAATGCAAAAAAAATATGTGTTTTTTCACAATAAATCTTTGTATTTAGCCAGCATAGAAAAAGTAAATTGAGATAATATGAAGCATGTTTTATGTCGTTCTTTTTTTGTAAGATCACAAGTGCCTAACTTAATGAGCCACCACACTCCTGAGTAACAGTACCATAAATTTTGCGATAAAGAAAAATGCAAAGGGATTAATCATTAGACTTATAGATAAGGAATAGAATATAACAGGATTATAAAGGGTGCAAGCTATATAATATAGGATAATTTTAAACAAGATCAAGTAATAGAAAGAAATATTAATATATATATATAGATAGATAGGAATGTATGGTGGGTTATAACTCACCTGTCTATATAAGACATTATTATAGGTGGTAAAATTAATATTGGTGCAGGGAGCACCATTCTAGTGATAGCTGTTTCAATTAATGCCTAAATATTTAAATATAACAGTAGTCTTACTTTGATATTTTAAATTCAGAATCATCTCATTCCTGGATTCAAATCTGTGAAAGCTCAAAATTACATTATACCTCATCTTACTGTTTTTTGTATATGGCATACAGTTAGGACCCAAAATCCTTGTATATAATGCCATGAAATGCTTTTTTCTTTTTTCAGAAAGCAGTCTTGCTGATGGCTACATTAGTTACATACTGAATACTGATTAAGAAACATCACCATTAGAAAAAGAAGATTATATTAAAAGTTTTAAGATATTAGTTTTCAAAGGCGACCTACCAAACCTTTCACAGAAAGAGTTGAAATAAGACAGAAGATTTAAGAACTTTTATCCATTTGGGTTCTCAAACTGACCTTTCTAAACTAGCCATTATTATTGGTGGAATTATAAAAATAGGAGCTGGAAGTACGACTCTAGTAATAGCTGTCTCTGTTAAAGCCTAATATTGCAATAAAGCACAATTGAGAGTCAATGACAACACAAGATTCTTAAAGCTAATTTAGTTAATCATGTAGCCTCGATGAGTATTATGGTAACACAATGAAAGCACCAAGCTTTGACCATGATAGAGTTCGATCTGATGAAGTACACAACAATGTTGTTTACATGAAATACCTTTTGAAAGCAAATTTTGACAAAAGATGCAAAAAAAGACAACAACACCTTGATGATATGAAAACAAACCTTTTTAGCAGCTATTAAACTTGTTCCTACAACTTTGCCATCTTTATCAGTCACATCTATTCCTTCTGATAACTCATTATTCCTCATTAATACAACATTACACACACTAGCACTAGCTGAAATACATTATCATTTATTCAACATTACACACACTAGCACTAGCTAAAATACATTATAATTTATTCAACAATACACACATTAGAACTAGCTGAAATACATTATCATTTAATCAACATTATCAACATTAGAACAAGCTGAAATACATTATCATTTATACAACATTACACACACTAGTAATAGCTGAAATACATTATCATTTATTCAACATTATACACACTAGAACTAGCTGAAATACATTATCATTTATTCAACATTATACACACTAGCACTAGCTGGAATACATTATCATTTATTCAACATTATACACTAGCACTAGCTGAAATACATTATCATTTATTCAACAATACACACACTAGAATTAGCTGAAATACATTATCATTTATTCAACAATACACACATTAGAACTAGCTGAAATACATTATCATTTAATCAACATTATCAACATTAGAACAAGCTGAAATACATTATCATTTATTCAACATTACACACACTAACACTAGCTGAAATACATTATCATTTATTCAACATTATACAAATAGAACTAGCTGAAATACATTATCATTAATTCAACATTACACAAATAGAGCTAGCTGAAATACATTATCATTTATTCAACATTACAAATAACAGAACTGAAATATATATATTTGTTTTAACTCCGGGTCTCTTATTTTTCTTTTTTTGTTAACATAATTGAATATAAATATATTTTTTTCTACAACAACAGTACAAATATAAGAACAACCTGAAATATATTGTTATTAATACAACAGTACAAACAAAAGAACAACCTGAAATATATTATTATTATTAACAACAGTAAAAATATAAGAACAACCTGAAATAAATTGCTATTAATACACCAGTACAAATATAAGAACAACCTGAATATATTATTATTTAAACAGTACAAACAAAAGAGCAACCTGAATATATTGTTATTAATACAACAGTACAAATATAAGAAAAACCTGAATATATTATTAATTAAACAGTACAAACAAAAGAACAACCTTAATATATTATTATTAATACAACAGTACATATATAAGAACAACCTGAAATAAATTGTTATTAATACAACAGTACATATATAAGAACAACCTGAATACATTATCATCCATACACTAGAACAATATGAAATATATAATCATTAATGAATGGTACATACCTACTGCAGGAAAAGGAACAAATCTTTGTATTAATAACTTTGTAGCAGGACTGAATCTGTTTGCTTTCTTTATCAAATGTTTCAAACCTAGCTGAAATATATAATTTGAATACCACTAAATGTATTAAGATTCCAAAACTGTTCTGATGACTAAAATATCATGATTGTGTACTGATAATCAGCATTTAATAAGTGCATAGTATAATATTACAAAATGTATAAATACTATTGATTACATTTCACTACAAATCTTATAAAATGTTTCTTTCCTTTGAATTATAACATTGTTTGTTTCATAGGGAAATTTATTTGACTTACTGCAATGCCAACTGCACTAGTGACAGCACCAAAATATCCCATAAGGAATCTGTTAATAGGTGTAGGCTGTAAAATACAATTATTCAGAAATTAAAGTATATTTACATAATTTGTTTATTGAAAGCTAATTAGTACCTTCTGTATAATTAATGAAATTTTATACTTGATGCATCAAGATGATTATTTCTGTTCATGTCTAAATCAAAGAATATGTCATTCACATAGGATTGATATCTGGATAAGAAGATTGTGAGAAAAATACATTAAACATGTACCTTGGATGCATTTCTATTGGAATAGTTAACACAGGCGTTATGACTCTGATTCAACCATTGCCAGAATATAACACTACTTGTTGATGGATTGGGTAATAATAGACCAACAACCTATTACAATATACAATTATCATATGTATAGTATATCATTGGAAAGTGAATCAGAAAAGGTTTTCAGGCCTAGAAAAATTTAGATCTTTAGTTTCTATAATGCAACATCACGTTATTCTAATCTGTGGATTGTATAATTTTAGATGAACTTTAAAAATTGTGCCAATTACTTTGAAATATCTATATAATAGTCATAAGCAGAGTTAAAACTGAATGTTATGTCAAAACATTTTGAAGTGTATTCTATGAATCAACAATTACCAGTAAATGATTATGACATTAATATAAAAAAACTCAATAAATGGGAGACAACCATTATTATAGTTTTTATAAAGCTGACATTCCTCCTTAAATTATTGATGCATATTTGAAAATTTAATTATCAAAATCAAATGTAAGATGAAAGTCAAGAGCTGAGATAATATTTACCATAGGAGATCCAAATGGAACATAACCTACAAAATATCAATACAGATTAGATTTATTATCTATCTTTTACTTGTACTTGAAGGTTGATTATAAAATCTATGTTTATTAGAAATCAATTTCACTTAAGTTCAACATTACATGTAGGCTATCAGTATGAGTAATTACCAAGCCCTCAACCTACCTGACATTCTAAACGGTATATATATTTTTTCACCAGTATCTGGATGTATAATAGCCTGAAATATTCAAGTTGATAAGTTTGTTTGTACTCAGTCATATTTTTATGATGAAAAAATATTACATTGATACATTTAAAAGATTGTGGAACAGGCTGAGGCCTACCCTATATATAACCCTTCTCGATATTAAATCCCTAGCTATCAGTAAGACAATTATTAATTGATGTAAAAGAATTCTACCTCTCAGTATCAACAATTGGAATTTTCAAGCTTGGCTAATTAGCAAAGATATTTGTCAGTTTGCTTGCCCTGAGTTAAAAAATATAACAATTCCAATAATTACTTGTAGATTTAAGAATATTTACTTTGTTAGGAAATATAGGGATTCTGCAGTGACACAAGTCCACTGATAAGTATGTATTCCAATTTACAGTGTCATTATATAGTTATAATAAGTAAAATATATTTCTACTATGTTATAGACAATATATTTTAGAGAGGAATTGTGCCTAATGAATTATTTAAACCCACCTGTTTAATCTTTTGAGCCTTCCATAAATCTTCATCTGTTGTACCAGGTGGTAACTGTCTTTTCTTAAAATCATCTAATAACTTACATGATTCTTTTAACTTTTTCTAGAAAATCAATTACAAAGTATACCATAGACTTTATGCTACAAACTATATCATGGTGATTATAAAGCTCAATATACATTATTTGTGTTTAAATAAAGTGCAAGGTTCCACAGGAACATTATTTAAACCTTCCCATTCAAATGTTTGTACTTTTTTTCTGTATAATTTAAAGATTAAAACTGAAGATATTACAATATCTCCAAATCTGTTGGCTATAAATCAGTCAAAAGTCACTGAGCCATCAAAGTGTCAAAGTTATATTTTCATTACCTTAAAGAAATACTAAAACTAACCTCTGATGTTAATAATGTTGAGGGATCTATTATATCTAAAAAATGTCTCAATCTACCACTAAATGTACTCTGAAAATAGACAAATAATGACATAGTCTTACACATTTCTGAATACAGATATAAATACAACATAGTCTACTCACATAGGCCTACAGCTAGGCTACATTATATTATATTATTATGTGCTGTTTTAATTACAAACTATTTATAAGCTATGACAATCTAAGCCTATTTCTTGTTTGCTCTTTTAATTACAAACTATATATAAGCTATGATAATCTTAGCCTATCTCTTGTTTGCTCTTTTAATTACAAACTATTTATAAGCTATGATAATCTTAGCCTATTTCTTGTTTGCTCTTTTAATTACAAACTATATATAAGCTATGATAATCTTAGCCTATCTCTTGTTTCCTATCTCTTGTTTGCTCTTTTAATTACAAACTATTTATAAGCTATGATAATCTTAGCCTATCTCTTGTTGGCTCTTTTAATTACTTACTATTTATCAGGCATGATAATCTAAGCCTATCTCTTGTTTACTCTTTTAATTACAAACTATTTATAAGCTATGATAATCTTAGCCTATCTCTTGTTTGCTCTTTTAATTACTAACTATTTATTAGGCATGATAATCTAAGCCTATCTCTTGTTTGCTCTTTTAATTACAAACTATCTATAAGCTATGATAATCTTAGCCTATCTCTTGTTTGCTCTTTTAATTACAAACTATTTATAAGCTATGAAAATCTTAAACCTATCTCTTGTTTGCTCTTTTAATTACAAACTATCTATAAGCTATGATAATCTTAGCCTATCTCTTGTTTGCTCTTTTAATTACAAACTATCTATAAGCTATGATAATCTTAGCCTATCGCTTGTTTGCTCTTTTAATTACAAAATATCTATAAGCTATGATAATCTAAGCCTATCTCTTGTTTGCTCTTTTAATTACAAACTATCTATAAGCTATGATAATCTTAGCCTATCTCTTGTTTGCTCTTTTAATTACAAACTATTTATAAGCTATGAAAATCTTAAACCTATCTCTTGTTTGCTCTTTTAATTACAAACTATCTATAAGCTATGATAATCTTAGCCTATCTCTTGTTTGCTCTTTTAATTACAAACTATTTATAATCTATGATAATCTTCGCCTATCGCTTGTTTGCTCTTTTAATTACAAACTATTTCTCTGCAATAATAATCTTAGCCTATCTCTAGTTTGCTCTTTTAATTACAAATTATTTATAATCTATGATAATCTTAGCCTATCTCTTGTTTGCTCTTTTAATTACAAACTATTTATAAGCTATGATAATCTAAGCCTATCTCTTGTTTGCTCTTTTAATTACAAACTATTTATAATCTATGATAATCTTCGCCTATCGCTTGTTTGCTCTTTTAATTACAAACTATTTCTCTGCAATAATAATCTTAGCCTATCTCTAGTTTGCTCTTTTAATTACAAATTATTTATAATCTATGATAATCTTAGCCTATCTCTTGTTTGCTCTTTTAATTACAAACTATTTATAAGCTATGATAATCTAAGCCTATCTCTTGTTTGCTCTTTTAATTACAAACTATGATAATCTTAGCCTCTCTTGTTGGCTCTTTTAATTACAAACTATTTATAAGCTATGATAATCTTAGCCTAGCTTTGTCACTCAATAGTTATGATAATCTTACCTATCTCTTGTTGGCTCTTTTAATTACAAACTATTTATAAGCTATGATAATCTTAGCCTATCTCTTGTTAGCTCTTTTAATTACAAACTATCTATAAGCTACGATAATCTTAGCCTAGCTATGTCACTCAGTAGTTATGATAATCTTAGTCTATCTCTTGTCACTCAGAAGCTATGATGATCTTAGCCTATAACTAAGTCAACCATAACAAATACCACTATGCTAAGTATTACACAAGAATACTAAAATTCACAGCATAGATTTGTTGTGCATTCTATTCTTGGCGAGATCGACCAGTGCTTCTAGAGTATTATTTCTTATAACACTCCAAGCAAGAATAGAATGCACAACAAAAATATTGATGTACTGGACAGAATTTTAATATTACTTACCTGATACAACCTTGCAGAAAGACTGATATACTGGATAGAATTTTAATATAATTTTCTGGATAGAATTTTTATATTATTTACCTGATACAACCTTGCAGAAAGACTGATATACTGGATAGAATTTTAATATTATTTACCTGATAACACTTTGCAGAACAACTAATTCACCGGATAGAAATTTTATATTATAAACCTTATCCAAACTTGTAGAATAACTGATATAATGGAAAGAAATTTTATATTATAAACCTCATCCAACCTTGTAGAATAACTGATATACTGCATAGAAATTTTATATTAGTTACCTGATCAAATCTTGGTTTATTCAACTTAAACGGCGGCCAATCTGCTTGTCCTTCTGCCATTGTATCCGTTCTTACTGTCACTGTCCTTTTATCTATTTGTCGACAACAGAAGTGGACCATTTATCAATGATTCCACATAATCAGTAGTACATAGTACAACACTAATTGACAGAGAAACTAGGTCATTGAAAATAGGTCAATGTGAATCAAGTCACGTGATAAGGTTTACATTTTCGTCTTGTACATCAAGACACATATATAGATCTTCCAGTTCAACATGTAATTGGTATCTATCAGTTATACACAGTGACCATCTATTTAATTAACATTCCATATTTAACCAAAATTCCCGAAATTTTGACCTTGTTTTTTATCTAATAAAAGAAAGGGCGAAGAGCAGAAAGGAAAGGTGTCTCAAGTCTTGAATTATCTTAATAAATATAAATTACATGCAGTGTATATTCTACTCTCCTGCTCTTGATAGCATTTTTTTTTTAAAGACAAACAACATAAAAGTCGAAATTCGTTCAGGACAGAGGTATTAAACTTCAATATTCTCCTATCAAGGAGATCTCATTTGCAGTAGATGTAAGTTGGTCAATCTTCAAAAAACCAACAAATATATAACAATACAGGACAAATATTTTAATGGATTTGTAGGCACATTTAATGTTCTGCTTTCTGTGTTTATAAATTACATGTAAATAGAAAAGAGCCAATGTCAACAAAAATTTCTTTATAACATATAGCTGACAAACCTTAAAATTTAAAATGGTATGATCTTATGAATAATCGAAATTAAGAATTCATTTGGAAAGCACTATACAAAATGTAAAAAAATATTGATGTAACTGAAGACATGCAAATTTATTGTAGGTCTAAGACATAAAATGTATTCATAAAATCATCATCATAATTTCAAATCCATATAATAGAGATTTAAATAACAGCAACATTTCTTAAAAAAAATAACAAAGGGTTTTAAAACTAAAAGAGATTGTAAAGAGGGTTTCTAAATTGTGTTCATGGTGGACACCATCATTGCAAATTTCAACAAGGCATCTGTGGTTCCTACAATTCTACATAAGCTTAGTTTTAGTGGAATTGAAAAGGAAGATAGCTTGCCAGGCAAGGTAATATACGCCCACTGGCAGCATTTAATTCAAATAAAAACTTTTCAGTGAGGTTACAAGTCGAATGAAATATTCAACCTTCCAACCTATTTTTTTCTAGGGTCTCTAGTTTTATTAAAAACTGTCAAGAATTGTACCTAATAACAACTCATTAAATATTTTTCGGTATTTTTATGATTTGCAATAGGGTTCACCCTTAATAATATTTTGATATTTTTGATTTTCAATAGGGTTTATCCTTGTGAGAAAACAAATACTAAAGCCAAGTTTCATCAAAATCCATTCAAAATTGTTCTTTCTAGAGTGTTTACGAGTTTAATTGAACGCGTTTTCAAAAACAAGGTCAATAACTTGTACTAAATATTTTTCGATTTTCAATAGGGTTCATCCTTGGGAGACAACAAATACTCCAGCCAAGTTACATCAAAATCCATTAAAAATTGTTCTTTCTAGAGTGTTTACAAGCTAAAATTGAACGCGTTTTCAAGAACAAGGGCTATAACTGACAATAAATATATTTCGATTTATTTGATTTATAATAGGGTTCATCATTGGGTAATAACAAATACTCAAGCCAAGTTTAATCAAAATCCATTAAGAATTGTTCTTTCTAGAGTGTTTACAAGCTAAAATTGAACGCGTTTTCAAGAACAAGAGCAGTAACTCATACTGAAAATTTTTTCGATTTCGCTGATTTTCAATAGGGTTCATCCCTGAGTTATAACACACTCTCACACCAAGTTTCATCGAAATCGGTCAAGAATTGTGCCATGTAGAGTGTTTACGAGACAAAAATCGAACGTGTTTAAAAGAACAAGGGCAATAATTCATATTAGATATATTTTTAATTTTCAATAGGGCTCATCCCTTGCGATATCAAACAATTTCAGTGAGTTTTGTCAACATTGGTCATGAATTGTACCTTCTAGAGTGTTTATTAGCCAAAAAGTTAAACCCGTTTTCAAACACAAGGGCAATAACTGACACTAAATATATTTCGATTTATTTGATTTTCAACAAGGTTCATCCTTGGGTAAAAACAAATACTCAAGCCAAGTTTTATCAAAATCCATTAAGAATTGTTCTTTCTAGAGTGCTTACAAGCTAAAATTGAACGCGTTTTCAAACACAAGGGCATAACTGATACTAAATATTTTTCGATTTAACTGAATTTCAATAGGGTTCATCCTTAGGTGATTACAAATACTCATGCCAAGTTATGTCAAAATCGCTCAAGAATTGTGACTTGTAGAGTGTTTACAAGGCAAAAATCCAACACATTTTATAGAACAAGGGCAATAATTCCTATTAAATATATTTCGATATGTGCTATTTTCAAAAGGGTTCATTCTTGGGTGATATTAAACAATTTCAGCAAGTTTCGTCAAAATCGGTCAATAAATGTGCTTTGTAGAGTGTTTACAAGCTAAAAATTGAACGCGTTTTCAAAAACAAGGGCAATAACTGATATAAATTTTTTTTCGATTTGACTGGTTTTCAATAGGCTTCATCCTTGGGTGATAACAAATACTCAGGCCAAGTTTCATTAAAATCCATTAAGAATTGTTCTTTCTAGAGTGTTTACAAGCTAAAATTGAACGCGTTTTCAAGAACAAGGGCAATAACTCATACTACATGTTTTTCGATTTCGCTGATTTTCGATAGGGTTTATCCTTGAGTTATAACAAACTCTCAAACCAAGTTTCATCAAAATCGGTCAAGAATTGCTCGTTGTAGAGTGTTTACGAGCCATTCAAGAACAAGGGCACGAACTCATACTAATTTTTTTCCGATTTCGCTGATTTTCAATAGGGTTCATCCTTGCGTGATCATAAACACTCATATTAAGTTTCATCTAAATCCGTCAAGAATTAGACCGTGTAGAGTGTTTACGAGCAATTGTGGACGGACGGACGGACCGACGGACGGACGGACGGACGGACGGACGGACGGACGGATGTGGGTGACGACAATATACGCCCCCCATTTCATGTGGGCGTATAAAAATGGTGTAAATTGATGCTATCAGTGTCTGACCAAAACAGATAAAAGTATGAAAAACCTCTTTACATCATAGACACATTCTTTATCAATATCAAAAGCATGCTATAAAAGAACCCAATTTTCACATTTTGCAAATTTGTACAGAATAAACTGTATACGTAATACAGACTAGATATCTATGGGAAGATGACATTTTCTAACATTTTACATTCTGTTACAATGAAGGTTCTTTTCAATATTAAAAAGGTAAATTAAAACAGAATGATGGCACTTGGCATATCTGAAAATTTTGTAGTTCTCAGAACTCACAACTAGTTTTAAACAACAGCTATTACCTATGCCTAGAAGTACTGACATAATCTTTGAAATGGTCTTAAATATGAAATGATGTAGGCCTACAACAACCTTCAGCACTTCCATTCAAATATGCAACTATCATTTCCAGAACACAGCATGTTGCTTCTTTCTAAGCCTTATGATCATTTAATCCCAAAGTTGTAATTTGTATTTCTTAAATTCAATTTCTATTGATCCAAAATCACGATGGGTTGAAAAATTCTGAATTAAGAACTAAATCCTTTGCACTGCTGTAGTCTAACATTTCTTTGAACAATTGTCGAATGTCTTTAAGAACTTCTCTAGTAACTCTTGTGTTGCTTTTAAACCGTTTCTTTTTCAATATACAGTCAGTCAGGTAATGGAGCCATAAAATATTAGTATAAGGTTTGAAATCATCCCACTTATTCCTGAAACAGTTTAAAAATATAACTATACAATGTAGCCTTGTTTAACCAGTTGATTTTAATCTAGAGACTTCAATATTAATTTAAATATATTAAATAAATATTAATACTTATTCCGCAAACAAATATTTGCTACTTCAGCCAGGTACTGTACTCTAACTAGGGTGAAAAAACTACTTCAGAGCATAAAATAATATTAAAATTGGGGAATTCTTTATAAATACAAAAAAAGGTTCAACATGCGACTAACCCATTATGTTCTTTCATCAGACGGTAGATATCAAACTGATAATCGCCTTTTCCCTCAAATAGAGTTTTATCATCAGCTAGATTACAATGTATAATAACACCATCTATAATACAAATAGAGTTTTATCATCAGCTAGATTACAATGTATAATAACACCATCTATAATACAAATAGAGTTTTATCATCAGCTAGATTACAATGTATAATAACACCATCTATAATACAAATAGAGTTTTATCATAAGCTAGATTACAATGTATAATAACACCATCTATAATACAAATATAGTTTTATCATCAGCTAGATTACAATGTATAATAACACCATATATAATACAAATAGAGTTTTATCATTAGCTAGATTACAATGTATAATAACACCATCTATAATACAAATAGAGTTTTATCATCAGCTAGATTACAATGTATAATAACACCATCTATAATACAAAAAGAGTTTTATCATCAGCTAGATTACAATGTATAATAACACCATCTATAATACAAATAGAGTTTTATCATCAGCTAGATTACAATGTATAATAACACCATCTATAATACAAATAGAGTTTTATCATCAGCTAGATTACAATGTATAATAACACCATCTATAATACAAATAGAGTTTTATCATCAGCTAGATTACAATGTATAATAACACCATCTATAATACAAAAAGAGTTTTATCATCAGCTAGATTACAATGTATAATAACACCATCTATAATACAAATAGAGTTTTATCATCAGCTAGATTACAATGTATAACACCATCCATAATACAAATAGAGTTTTATCATCAGCTAGATTACAATGTATAATAACACCATCTATAATACAAATAGAGTTTTATCATCAGCTAGATTACAATGTATAATAACACCATCTATAATACAAATAGAGTTTTATCATCAGCTTGATTACAATGTATAATAACACCAACTTAAATATAAATAGATTTTGGGGAGGGGAGTTGTCCAATGTACAGTCTTATCAGCAGGGAGATAGAAAGTTTTATCCAAGTCAACCGATTATTTATCATAACATCAAACAATACTGTCATATCATTATTTATGCAATAATCCTTTAACTAATTCTTTATCAGACTGAAGCAATATAATGCCAAATATATATAGAAAAGATAGCCTTGCAAAGAAAGGTGACATACGCCCACCACCAGCTTTGATTGCAAGTTCATGTCTATTCTATATGAGAAATAAATTTGTTGGCGTATAAAAATGCAACATTACATGAAATTGTAAATACCTTTCTTTAATCTGGACATGGTAAAATCTATGATAAATATATGGACACCATTAGTTTCTATTGATACACTGTGTCCACCTATAGTACAATCTACAGTACTGTCTTCTGTAGCTTTCACTAATACATTGCCTATATGTAAATCTCTGTGTTCAAACTCAAACGCTTCCTCAGCAACTGCCAGAGCATAGGCTGTCTGAATCAACACACTTTTGGCTTGATTTGAATTATCAAACTGAAATCAGCAGAAATAAAAAATTGGTACAGTTGCAACAGAATTTATTTTTGATTCTAAATACCTAGAAAAATCTGAAAACAATACTGTCAGCTCAGTCAGCTAATAGGATCACAATTACAAAACTTTGATTGGTTACATGTCAGTTTTTAGTAACAATGTTGATTCATACAAATTATTTTTCTGATTGACCATTTAGGAAATATCAGTACCTGAAAAGCACTTAAATCACATCCACCATCAGCAAATTCAAAAACTATAAATAGCTGATCATCTTTAAAAATATCTGGAAAACAATCAATATAAAAATATAATACAAATATGGTAATTTTACATTCTACTGGAGTCAACAAAGACAGATACCACCATGAGTAGTGAGAGATATTTATGCTGAAATAAGTAATAATATAATCCTTTTCTATTTTTCACGACAAAGATTTTAGAGGTTTTTTTTCGTTACGAGTTTGATTAAGAAAATAATTAGGTCTTACCTGGTCTGTCATTTTCAGATACTTTTCTTTCATCATAATCATCCCATTGTTTTAATAATTGTTTAGGATAGCAGCCTTTGACACAAGCCACTCTGAAATATACAGTCAATTCTATTAGCAATATCAGTATCAGTTAACTGGTCTCATCTTATTAATAGTAATAGACTGCTGCAGACTGTGTGTCAAAGTATAATCAGGATCTAATAAATAAAACCACTATAACCGATATAATACTCCTTCCTTTAATTAAAGCAACGTTTCAATTCACATACAGGTATAATAACCAAAGATAGATAATAATAGACAAATTAGAACAACAGTAAACATTGACAGCTGTAATTCAACTAAGATTAGTGATCATTAAAAATCATTATAATCAGCCAGGATATTTTATAATTTATAGGGAAATCTAATGTATGTAGTAAGCATCAGGACCATTTATTGTAAAATGCCATAGTAAAACTGACAGGTAGCATTAGGTTCTATGTAAGTGTAGCCTACCTATTAACTTGACAATAGTTATCTGTTCTACATACATCATTATACCTCAGATCACTCAGTTCTCTAAATAAAATAATTTACATTGTTACTTTATATATAATGTCAGTCTAATGCTTTATTATTAACCATCTTTATTAGCCCATTAGGTCAGAAAGGAGGACTTTAAACTCCATTTTTTTTTTCATCTACAGTTATTTATTTTACGAAATAATGAGCATTTAAAATCTGAAAAATATGTTACATTCTAATTGTGAAATCTTTAGAAATAGGGCTTTATTTAAGTGAAGATGTTAAAATAATATATTTTCCGAAACTTAAACTCACTGTGAAATTAATACTTCTGGTAAAACCTCTTCAAATGTTTTCTGTTCTTCATCATTTACTTTAAAATCACCTTCAATTGGTATAATCTAAATAAATATAATAATATTTACAAACAATCAGTCACTTGATTCACTTGTTCAGTTTTACATCAATTGCTTTAGCTATATCAGTAATCAAAATGGTGAAATCTTCAGATGTTTATTGTTAATAGCCAAAAATGTTAATTCGTAATTCTAAAGTTAAATAACTAAATCTAAATGCTGACAAAGCAAAATTCTTTTCCCAACAATCTAACAAGCTAAAACAAAGTCTACAGATGTTTTCTACATTTATGACTAGAATCATATTGATAAAACTGTACCTTAATAGCAACAGAATGTCCATCTCTATCAGATCTAAATACTTCTCCATATACACCTTCACCTATCTTCATACATTTATTTAACATTCTAAAATTAATAATTAGGATCTATTCTGATGAATAATTCTATTTTGAACAATGAAACATGACATGCTTTCCTAAACAAAATAATTATTTTCCAGCAACAAATTTAGTAAAACAATTATCCTCAATAATAAAATTTTTCTGACCAGAATTAAATAATAAAACCTGTCTGATTCAGTCCAGCTATGTGCAGGCAGTGCAGTATTTATACATTACACAAAATAAGACATGTTTTTTATTGCAAAGATATAGGCCTACTATCTATAACAGTTGTAATGTTTACTTTATACATCTTATTAACATTTTATTCTATAGTCTCTCATTCAAGTTAAGTTTAAAATCACTACTCACTTTAAAGGAATACAGTCTAAGAATGATACTATTTTCTGTTTTTGGCACAATGATAATATTTTAGATCTAGGTGAATATTGTACAGATTTATTAGACTGCTTAGGTGTTAACATTTCCTATAAAATATAAACTATGTTTTAAATTTCTACAATTATAATTTTGTCTTCAGATTTTTTATCAATATACATTCCATCTAAAAAATCACAAAATTAGCTTTCAATCTTAATTAACTTGAGCTTAATTGAATTAATTTCCAGATTTGCTGTATAATCACATATAATATACTTACCACAAACGATCTTGATAAATTAGCTTGATTACAAACTGGTGTAGAATAACACTTTAAATAATTATCACTAGTTTTAATGAGAGATTTTCTACTACATTCTGGTCTACTGTTATCTTGAGCTGTATAATATGATACATCAGATTCCACCAGACTGTGTTCTGATTCTATGTCTTCTGATGTCTGATAAGCATCAAGCTTCTTGTTCTTCCAATTGTATAAGCTCGTAAGGAATGTTTAATTACCAACTCATTGTGATGTTGAGATGGTGAAACAAAGTTAATACTTTCTTCTGACCAATGATCAATATCATCTTCATCTTCGTCTTCTTCTAATATAGCTAATTCTGTTAAAGCGTATCTTGTTATTTCTAAATCTTCACAAAAGTTTTCTTTTTCTGCTTCGTATTCCTCCTTCCCCTACTTTTTCAACTCTGTCTTCCTCACCTTCTAGGTTTTTGGAAACATTTTCCTCAAAGCTTTCATTTGATCCATCATTTTCTTCTTCAATAATACAGCAAGAATGATCAGACACTTCTTTTTCTTCTGTTTCACAATCTTCATTTTCTTCATAGCTTTCATTGTCATCTGATCTAATATTGTCTTCTTCACCTTCTTCAATAATACTGAAAGATTGATGGTTGGATACTTCTTCTTCTGTTTCATAATCTTCACTTTCTTCTGCAACACCATCCATAGCCTCAGTAGACAAGTCTGTAGTATATGGTTGTTTAGTAATACTATTAGATTTATCAAATAAACTGACAGATCGATTTTCCTGTAACTTTTTGTTTTTTTTTGTTTTCTCTGCAATAAAACTATCTCTCAACAGAGTCAGTTCAACCAAACACTTTAATTTCTTTTGATCTGCTATAATTATTCCATTTGCTTTGTTTTTAATATTATCTTCTTTTCCAACTTTTAAAATTTTGGATGATTTCGAACAATCTGGAGAATCAAACAAGCTTCTTGTTCCATCAAAAATACTCCTAGTTC
Organism: Nipponacmea schrenckii; assembly: GCA_030562195.1. NCBI lineage: Eukaryota > Metazoa > Mollusca > Gastropoda > Lottiidae > Nipponacmea > Nipponacmea schrenckii. Next base: position 8,045,726 of record JAUJPP010000006.1, read on the forward strand.
TATTAGATATAGGGCTGGGACTTAATTGATTTCTAGTTCGTTTAGCAACACGTGAAGCTATGGTTTGATAATTTGAATAGTTACTTGATACATCTTTTGATTTAGAGTCATGAGATGAATTGAATTGAACTTTTGAAGGGTCAGTATTCAAAGAGGGTGATCCTGATATACTAGATAAATTTAACTTTGGTGCTGTAGAGTTAACACTATTGTAAGATACAGGACTATCCTCTAATTCCTCAATCTGAGATATGTCACAGTTGTTTATTTTAATGGTAGCTTCCCTACAGGGTGTACTTGTTTCTACATTCAACTCATCTGGTACCAAAAGATTATTTGCAGCTAGGATATTGCGTTTGGAAGATTTTTTGGATTTATATGAATTATCTGAATCAATAACCAAGCTGTAGTCATCTAATTCACTAAAATTATAAGACTGATCTTTTTGTGTTGAATTGACTGTGGATTTCAATCCTACAGGCTGTTTTATAGCTGAACTTCTTGTAAGTCTATTTGTGGTATCTCGCAAGCCTTTTCTGATAACATCTGAATCACTATCCTGCAAATGAAAAAATTAAATTATCCTTTAATTAAAAGTATAATCCCCAAATGAAGTGAGATTTTGAGATATACTCCCAGATATAGGAAAAGTATGTAAAATTCAGGTGTTTATATTCTATATTCAGAGAACTATTATGGTCAAGTGAATAAAGAACTGCCTAGAAGTATAGGGTTCGAACTTGATTTTCAAATAGAGATTGTTAAACGGGACAAGGCCAATTGCTTGGTATAAATTATTCAAAAAACATCAACAATCCATCAGACTCGTGAGCTGATAACCTCTAATAAAATACTCACGGAAGAATACAAATCTTTAAATTTCTTTACTCTTCTTTGATTTCTATTTTCTTCATTTATCTTCTTTCTTAACAGTTGTTTCCTACAAAGTAATTAGCATCCATCACAGAGCAAAAAATTGATCTTGACCATGTTCATAGTACCGGTACCTGGTATTAATAAAAATATTAATGTTTACCCTTTCATTTTAAAATTACACTAATTGCCTACCTTGTGCTTCTAGTTATTCTTTGTGACTGCTGAAGATACGAATCCGAAGAATTAGACTCATTAGATGACAGACTACTGTTACTAAAACTAAATACATTCTTGTTATTCTCATCTTCTGAACTCCATCCTTGCCCTTCTACTGCTACCACCCTCATACGATGTCTTCCATAAGTTTTAATAGTTTCTTTTCTATTCATTTTCATAAACCTGTAACACCAATCATTTTTTCTATTAAGATAATTTTCCAGACAAGCATATATCTATGCCCACTGGAGTCTGGATCTGAGAATATTTGGCAGTAAAATAACAATCAGTGTGAGATATTCAACCTTTGCTCATTAGCTACCGCTACCAGTACAATTCTTCTGAACTTTTTGAGGGGATGGTAATGAAAATTATTACCTGTACCAAGTTTTGTCCAAATCTGGCAAGAATCATAAACCTTCAATGTTTACTAGATCTAGATCTAGCTAAAATGAAACACATTTTCAAGATTAAAGACAATGACTCATATTTTCAAAATCTTTTTTGATTTTCAATAGGGTTCATTCTTGTGTGATAATAATCACCTAGATCTACACCAAATTTCATTAACCAGTAAGAATTGTTCCTTCCGTTTTAAAGAACAAGGGCAATAACTTAGGTAATAAGAAGCTTATAATATTTTTCGTTTTTTCAATAAGGTTCATCCTTGAGTAATGCTAAAAATTTACACCTATATTTGTCAAAATCAGTCAAGACATGTGCCTATTTTTGAGTGTTTACAAATCAAAGCAACGAAAGATTCTGATCATGTAGTCCACTTATTATGCCTATGATGGACACAACTTCAGGAGTAGAGTGAAACTATTGTGAGTAAGTTAATTGGGTGTACGTGCGTTCTTATTTTTAATAGAATAGTATGAACATTACTGTCTGAGAAATAGTTTTCACTTGTGTTTCACCAGTTTTTTGCAAAAGATGGTATAGATCTGGTTTATGACATTTTATGTCATTTTTAACTTGGTTATAAAATCCAATATGGCGCCATTTTAAAACAATTGTGTCGCTTTTTTTGATTGGCTAAATCACGTCATGATATTACAAAACGTATTTTGATTGGACATCTTTCTTACACGGAAGTAGTCTTGATTGTTGGGGTTTGTTTTCATTTCGATAGCTCATTGCATCTGACTTCTATAAATCAATTATCATAATTTGAAATTATGTTATGAAAAAGTTTTTGATTCAGATTATTCCTGAGTGCATTTCTCTTCTACTTTTGTCACTACTCTTTCTGTGCACGGCCAATTAAAAAAGGAAACGCTATATATCTATTAAAAAGAAAGCCTGTTGGATGGTTTACTCTGCCCCCTTGGCCTTGCTCTTATGTGAAGATCTATATTCAGTCTGCAGACTCTTGTAGAAACAGGGAAACTAGGATCAAAATCTTAAAATGCATGGCGTGGTGATTGGGAAAGCAAAAAAGGACCTGGGAAAGCGAAGAAGGGCCCGAGTGACTTTCTGTCTTCATTGAGATCAGGTTTTCTGTATATTCTATTTTAGATAATATCTAAAGTGGCCTACCAATAATGGCAATAGCGTTAATACAAGGAGCAAGTAGAGGAATTGGTTTGCAGTTTTGTAAGACACTGTTAACAAGACCTAGTAATAATATTGTCATAGCTACTTGCCGGAATCCAAGTTCAGCACAAAACTTACAGATATTGAAAGATGAACATCCAAAAGCACTTCACATATTTCCTATTGATGTTACTAGTGAATCTCAAATACAACAGGCTGCCTCAGACATTAGCTTACAGTTTGAAAAAATAGACTTATTGATTAACTGTGCTGCTATTCTACACCCAAGTGGTAAAGGAGAGACAAGTTTGAAAGATGTTTCAATTCGTGTAGGTGTAAAACTGTAGGCCTATATTAATATATTTATCCTCGAATAGACATTTAAGTTGATTGACATAATGAATAATATTTAATGAAGTCCGACCTGACAATGACCCTAAGTTCGTAGGTTAAACTTGAATAAGTCATCGCTTTCTTTTAAAAGCAATATTGACATAGAATCCATACATTATCTTGTATCCTTGTATTCATGCAAATTCTAATGTTTGGTATATCATGTTAAGATTTTAAGCCTGGTTTTGCTTATAAATTAAAGGGAATTTTAAAAAAAACTGATTTTTCTTTCACAGTTATCTGTTTATTTCAGGGTTTGTTAGAAACTTTATCTATTAATACAGTTGGTCCTTTGATGATGGCTAAATATTTCTCACCATTACTATTGAAAGGATGTGGTGGGTTTGGTAAAGTAACTGAACATCAACATAAAGCTGTATTAGTGAATATGTCAGCCAAAGTTGGATCAATAACAGATAATGGTATGAAATATTTAAAGCTTGCAAGAATGCCATTTATATAGATGTTGCTCTCTAATTATTTCCAGCTGTATGAACTACAATCTAGCACAGATATAAAAGGTTCAAAAAAATTTACCTTAGTCTATTTTGATAAGAGATAGAAATATAAAAGAGAAATACTAAAGCCTAGAAATAGGTCTATATATATATTTCTGGTATCTTTAACTATATGTTTTGAATTGTTCTAGAAAAAATAGCTGATATTGAGATCCATCAGGTGGAAAAAGGACTAATTTTAATTCTTAGCTATATTTACATTTCAGGATTAGGTGGCTGGTATAGTTACAGAATGGCTAAAGCTGCCTTAAACATGGCCACCAAAAATCTAAGTATTGAATTGGGACGTGGTAAACATAAAGTGATCTGTGTATCATTACACCCAGGAACAGTGGATACAGACCTTTCTAAACCTTATCATAAAAATGTGCCAACATTATTTACACCAGAGTATTCAGTAGATTGCTTGTTAAAAGTTATAGAAAGCCTGGAGATAAATGATAGTGGTAAATTCTTCACCTATGATAGGACCCAAATGCAATACTGATGTCTTAACTGCTTACAATACGAATTATAATATAGTAATTTAAATTGATAATTGTGAAGTTTGTTTTCTGTTTGCTTTTCAGAATGAGAGTACATTATTTATTGTTTAAAAATAACTACCCTAATTACAGAATTTGACACCATAATATGTTGACTCCAGATTGTCAGGAACCGTGTTAGTTATAGGGCTAATATGTTATATGTAATATAAACTAATTAGGTTACATCTGAGAGGGGCATAGCCAGGTAAATTTTGAATGTGGCATACTTGGTTCAATATCATTTGATAGGCATCTATATTTAGAACACATGCATCATGGGCACAACTCACCAATCGAGTGACACCTTAATGCATTTCTATTCTACATAAAATGTCCCATAGATAAATGAATGTTTAATACTCATTTAATGGCATCATTTATTATGGAAGGTATTTTGGGAAACAGAGCTGGCGATAACAACATTTTATTTAAAGATTTGATACAGAACAAGCAATATATGAATTATAAAATAAAAAAAACAGTTTCCCCAAGTTCTCTGGTACTGTAAAGCTATAAATTAATGCGTCAACAAATTAATGCGACATGGGGTATAGAGACTAAAATGCGAGTACAAATTAATGGGATCCGTGATAGGTGTCGCATTTTTAAATATCATAAAGAAGAAAATGGCTCCCTGAAGTATGACAGCTGGTGCTGTATTCACCTAATCTTATCAATTAACAGTTCTTTTCATTAAAACTTTTTTTTTAACATCATTGATTACTAATCAGCCTGAAATTTAGAGATAATTACCTAATTACTTAATCCTGTCCGGTCTCAATTTAAATATTTGACCTATATTTCCTTTTGTCTATAAAATTCACTTGGGAATAAGTATTTAAAAATGCGGATACAAATTAATGCGATCGCAAATAGGTCACATTTAACGTATTAATTTCTGTCTGGCAATAATTTGTAGCCTTACAGTATATAATTGGTATTACACACAACCAGACTCATGTATTGAAACTTGGTGAATCTCAATATATTAAAACTGACAGGAAAACAAACGAAAACCCCCAAAATAAAATATATATGTATATATGTTGTCAGATGTGTTCCAAGCAAAAAACAATGAAAAATACATTTTTTTTTAAATTCCTATAATAAAATGACATTAATGAATTTAAAGGGACAGATTCAGCAAACAGATTGACCAAACCTACCATAGTCTCAGAAACAGAAATTGTTAAGCTAGCTCATCGTAGAAATTTGAGCCAAATCCATATGTGTCCATATTATCAGCATTTAAAAGTTAACATGACCACTTCATTTCTTATGACTCTGCCATAAAGAAAGGACATTTATGGATGTAAAAAATGAAATTACTAGTTCAAGGTTTATTTTGAAGAAACTGTTCCACTCTAGCGAATTAATTTAATGACAATTTTATTTATAGAAATATAAACAATTAACAAAACCCTACAAATAAATAAATCAAATTTCCAAAATGGTTTTGAAAACAAAAAATAATAAAATTTGAATTTATTGGTTTGAATGACGATGAGATGTATACTGATTTGATGATATTTTTGGCAAATTAAACAAGACATAGTTTAAGAGGAACTGCCAGAAACACACATGCCATCAGTGTTCCAGGTACACAATAGCAAATATAGCAAGTCCCTTTTTCAACCTTTTTAGTTGTTTTTGGGATAAGCAAAACCCACAAATATATATAAATATTTTCAACAAGAACAAACAATAAATATAATATTTATTTTGGAGCCAATATTGACGTTTATCTAAATGACCAGGATATAAAACCATGTACATAAATGTTATATATATCATTAAAATAATCCTTGAATTTAAAATGGATTTCATCAGTTTCAATACTTGATTTAATTCCGGAAATATCCTTAAAGTAAAAAATATTAAAATCACTATACTATTTTAACAGTGGAATTTATTTCCTTATTGTAGTTATATGGTTAATAATACACATCAACACATGTACATAATAATACAACAATAATTATACATGATACAGCTAATATTATTTCAACATAATACATAATATACAAACAATCTTATTATTCGTATACCTGTACAAAATTCATTAAGTCTTTCAGACTTAAAAAGATTTTCACAAGAGCAAAATGAATGAAATGATGTTTTACTTCCTACAATGCGGAAAAAAGTAAATTATAATAGCAATTGTGTAAAATATAAAAAGTGAGAAGGTCTGTTTAGAAGAATATGCCTGGTGTCAAAAGAGGTTTTCAAACCTATCTGTATAACTACCTGAACTCCAAACTTCCCTAATATATCAAACCTCAATGATATAGGCAAACGGCAAAGTATGACATTTCACCAACAAACAATATTTACAAGAAAAAAACAAAAATATGACTTATTCCTTAATTACTATTTAAAATTGAAAATGAATATTTAAAACTCTTAAAAAGTCAGGAAATATTTGAAATTTGACAACAAAAAGCTCTCCACATTTTGCAATCTATGACATGACTATGGCACATAAAAGAAATCAATTTGTGGCAACATATACAGTCTATATGATTATATAAACATACAAAGCCTAATGTTTTCTTTATCAGATATATTACTAATACGAACGAGTTTCACATTTTCACTTTGACCAGCATTAAACAATCTGTAGATTTCATAATTCACTTGGTCATCCATTGCAAACTTTACTTCTTGCATTGATATCTCAAACATTCTTTTAGAACTGGAACGTGTACTCTTCACCTCGCTGTAAAGCTTGATTGATTCATTACTCTCATTCTGATAAGTGATAATGAAATCGTATGGATTTCCAGATTCCTTTTCTTTATTCACCCATTCTACTGATTGGATTCTAGAATCTTCTTTCTTCTGTTTTAATAAATAATCATAAACAAGTTGTTCTCCCCACTTGCCGACTTCTGATAAATCTGATTCTGACTCTTCAGGGAAATCTATAGGTAATGGTGTGTCACTACTAGATGGCAAGTCATCATATGGTATAACTGTAAAAGAATCCTGCCAACTTGGTGCATCTAAAAGATAAAAAAATAAAGATCAATAACACTTTCTTCTCGTATTTTGATACAATCTTTTATTTCAAATCCCAGCTTGTTTAATGCTTGCTTTTTAATATCCAAAAAGGAGATTCAACTTATAAGGACTAAAAATGTTAATGTCCAAATAATATCAATCATACAGTCTGTAGAGCAAGGGTGGTATAACATCTCAATTAAAAAAGATGATATAACTTCCCTGATTACACACTTCAAGGAGTTATTTCTAAGTTAAACTTGCAATATAAATACCATATTATTGAGTGAAATTAGTCATATTAATGCAGACAAAATCTTGTGAATAAGTTACGTCCTGCAAAGTATTCTATTATCTAAATCATTGCTAAATCACCTTTTATTAACAGTAAATATAACATAATAACACTAACCTAAATTCAATGGTCTCTTATGATTTGGATCAGTAGATTTATTTTGTGAAGGAGATCTATGTTGTCTGTTATGAGGAGTACTATTATTGTTATTAGTATTAGTATCTGTTGGAGGGGGAGGACTAGAGGCACGTCTCTTACTTTCATTACCAATAATACCACCATTATCATCCATCTTTCTTTTACCTATAAAATATCATTCAGTTTACATTATGACACTGTAGTCAACTTGCTATAATTGAAACAGTAGTATCTATCATGTTCACATGCCAATTTTCAATCAATTGCACTAACCATTGACTTAAAAAAAACCTCACCAAATTATTTAATTTGATATATATATCAACAAAACACAAATATTATTTAACAACAATTGTTTTAAAAAAATATTGAGAGTTGGGTAAATGAAGAGGTAATAAAGCTGATATGAAAAGTGATCATGTCACAGACTGCTATTCATATAACATTAATATACTAACAATGACAATATCAAGAGGAGAACAATAATTAATTAAAACATGATAATACTATTGTTAAATGATATATGACCATGAGTCTCAAGACCTTAATGTAGGTTCATATTATAACTCTTATCCTTATATTTTTTTTAGAAAAGATATAGTTTTGGAAGAGTGAGCATGTCCTGCTTTGTACAAAAAAAAAATTCCAAAACCTTTAAAGGGATGAATTTAGTAAAATATTTGCTATATTTTTTAGCTACATGTATTTTCTTGCAGAATCTAAATCTAGATATTAAGATCCAAAAGAAGGGAATGCAAATATCAAGACTATCAGTTGGAAAGGCAAATGTTTAGATCTATCAGTTGGAAAACCAAATATAAAGATCTTTCAGTTGGAAAGGCAAATGTTTAGATCTATCAGTTGGAAAGGCAAATGTTTAGATATATCAGTTGGAAAACCAAATATAAAGATCTTTCAGTTGGAAAGGCAAATATTAAGATCTATCAGTTGGAAAGGCAAATGTTTAGATCTATCAGTTGGAAAACCAAATATAAAGATCTTTCAGTTGGAAAGACAAATATTAAGATCTTTCAGTTGGAAAAGCAACTATAAAGATCTATCAATTGGAAAGACAAATATTAAGATCTTTCAGTAGGAAAAGCAAATATTAAAATCTTTAAATTAGAAAGCAAATATTAAAATCTTTAAATTAGAAAGCAAATATTAAAATCTATAAGTTGGAAAAGAGAAATATTAAGAACTATCAATTGCAAAAGCAAATATTAATATCTATCAATTGGAAAGGCAAATATTAAGATCTATCAATTGGAAAGGCAAATATTAATATCTATCAGTTGGAAAGGCAAATATTAAGATCTATCAATTGGAAAGGCAAATATTAATATCTATCAGTTGGAAAGGCAAATATTAATATCTATCAGTTGGAAAAGAGAAATATTAAGATCTATCAGTTGGAAAGGCAAATATTAATATCTATCAGTTGGAAAGGCAAATATTAAGATCTATCAATTGGAAAGGCAAATATTAAGATCTATCAGTTGGAAAGGCAAATATTAATATCTATCAGTTGGAAAGGCGAAATATTAAGATCTATCAGTTAGAAAAGAGAAAAATTAAAATCTATCAGTTGGAAAAGCGAAATATTAAGATCTATCAGTTAGAAAAGAGAAAAATTAAAATCTATCAGTTAGAAAAGAGAAATATTAAGATCTATCAGTTGGAAAGGCAAATGTTAAGATTCATATCTGTTTGACAGTTGCAGTTAATGATTTAGAACATGCTTAAAGAATACAAAGGCATTCCTTTAAGTAGTGCAAAAAAAACACAAGAAGACACATTTTTTTGGTATGCTTAGACTAGTTATAATAATGCAATAAAAAAAGTAGAATGCAAGCAAAAGCAAGACACATACGACTGTCACCTCCTGTATCTTCAGCAGAACTAGATGCTGGAGTAGAACCTGTATAACTTGGGACTGGTTCCTCTTGGCTCACAGGTCTTGTGTTAGCATTTTTATCTGACATTTCTTGAAATGATCCTCCAGAACTTGGACGATGCTCTTGGCTTCCATGGCTTTCTTTAGAAAATACTCTTTGTACTGGTGGCCTTTCAGTCATTAACTCATCTGTACTGTCTTTAGTTGAGCCTCTTGAACCTTCAGCTGGTGTGGCATCAACCACTTTGATATTGGATGGCAAGAAATTAGGTCTTTCTTTAGGAACATGACTTTCTGGTTTTGGTGGTGGCCATAATGTAGCTCCTAATGGTTTATATGTTACATTCGTATCTGTAATTTACAAGTAAAAGTAGAAAAAGAAGAAAACACAACTGGCTTTCTAAAGAGTCCAGAAAGATATATATTGTCATTTGAGGATACCTATATATTTCATCCTTATCTACGACCCAACTTAATAAAAAAATTAATAAAATACATTCTGATTGTACCTCTCTTTTTACTTTCATCAGGAGCTTGTGGAGGCCATGATCTCAGTGTTTTCTCTTTACTACTTCCATTTCCACCTTCAATATTCACTTCTGGCACAGCTGAAAGTATATCATCAATTTTATGACTTACTGATTGCTCCTTATTGTATACAGTGTGAAGTTGGGTGAGTTGGTCAACAGACACATCTGTTAAATATGGCCAACTCAACAGCCCTGTATCACACTGTACCAGAAATCATCTTGACATAAAAAGAGGTTTTTTAATAGTTGCTAATAATATTTAAAAGCCTTTGTGATAAAAACTGTAATATGGAATGAAGCAAATTGATCTGATCAATGTCACTGATTAACAATGTTTACAATCCCTTAAAAATTTATTTAACTGATTTCATAGTCATTGTCATTAGTCATTTAGTTCCTTGCTTAACTTGCACGATTTCTGGCATCAAGGTTATACTATTGACAGCATCCTTCATTTCTTCATGACAGAATATCAATATGGACCTTTTATTTTTAACTGACACTGGTATCCCTGAATCTGGAGTTGAGCTTAATCAGATGGTAATGCAAGAGTCAAGATAGAGTGTTTTTAGTAAAAGACAATTAAATAAGACAAAGGTGTAAAAGTAATACCTGGAGGAGGGGGTGGGGTTGGTATTCTCTGTATTATAGGTGGGGGAACAAACCAAACAACTTCGGTATCAGGTAGTTCTTCTATTTCTTCTGTTTCTATAATGTCTTCAATAGCTTCATTTGATTGGTCTTTCATTGCTTGACATATAGATATTAGTAACATACTGAAAATTTCAAAATAACTTGAAAAATCAAAACTTTATTTTAATTTAACAATTTGGTTACTTTTTATGAAGATAGAAGTTAAATTGTGCATCAAATCAATTTAATTTACATCATTTTTTAAAACACAGGGAAATAAATTTAATAACATCAGCATTCAATCCTAGTCTTCTATTGTATATCTCCAAATTCCAAAATTGACTTACAGTCTTTGTTTCATCAATAATTTGTACTAACTTTAGGTATTTCTTCAGTTCATAATTATCTTGACTAAAAAAATTAGCTATTTCTTTGTTAATAATAGTGTAATTTTCAATATGAGCTTGATCAAAGACAAATTCAGTCTCTTTAAAAACACATTTCTCTGTTTGGGGTATTATTACACCTGGAACATTCTTCAGTGAGTAAATAACTTCTAGTTTTCCTGCCTGAAAATAAGTCAATTGGCAGGATGAATCGACTTTCACCAACAACAGTTATTTTTGGTTTTAAATAAAAGAAACTGCGACAAACACTTCAGTTGTAAATTTAAAGCTCGACTATGTTTCACTTTGTATTATTATATCATATATAATTGTGTTTTTAGAATTTCTATATTTAAAATATATAAAATGTATATCAAATACAAATGAAGCTTTGAAGTATGGCATATTGTGAAACAGAGAATATACCTATTAACGCATGCAAGTATATTGGTTCATGAGTTTCATGTTGTGAATAGAAATGATATAAATCCATAATTAGCTTACCTGAAAGAACTGTAGTTGAAGTAATATATCAGCCATATTTCGAGACACAAAAGTATTATATACATCTTGGTAATGAGTATATAAATAACGTTGTATAATTGGTGTAATGTTATGCATGTATAAATTCAAAGAAGGGCATGGCTTTAATATGCCAGGAACTGATTCCATTTTGATACTTTCACTAAGTTTTGGTATTGGGAACATCTTAATAAACTGCATAGCATCTTTATCTATCTTTGTATGATGCTCTGAAAAATTTATCAGATTTGGCCACATTTTCTTTATACTAACTGTATAATATAGTCAATAAAACTAGAACAATTTAATTTCTTTTACAGATTTCTCTTTTGGATTGATCTTGATTTTCCTTCTTTCTTAGTATAGAGATAATCAAAGATAGCTTGCCAGGCAAGGTAACATACGCTCACTGGCAGCATTGAATTTGGAAAAATAAATTGAGCAATGACTCAAAAACATTCACTAAATGGATATTGAAGTCAAGGGCAAAAACTCAAAAACTGTTCATGGAAGATCGTCAAATTAAAACTTGACCACCATCTTATCTATTTCAATACTCATACCAAGTTTCATCAAATCTATTAAAAATTGTAGCTTCTTTTGCACCCACAAATATTTTTGACGCAATATTACTAAGTCAAGGGCAATAAATCAAAAACCATTTGTTAAAAAAGTCGGAAATTCAAACTTGACTAATGTCTTATCTATTCTGATGCTTACACCAAGTTCAATCAAAATCTTTTGAAAATTAAAGCTTCTTATTGAAACCACAATAGAATCTTGACACAATTTCATGAAGTCAAGGGCAATAACTCAAAACAGTTCATTGAAAAACTGTCAAATTCAACCTTGACTGAGGTCTAATCAATCTCAATACTCACACCAAGTCTCATGAAAATCCTCTGAAAATTGGAGGATTTATTGCATCGAAATTAAAATTTTGACAAGATTTTACTACGTCAAGGGCAATAACTCAAAAACTGTTCATCAAAAAAATTGCCAAATTCAAACTCGACTGTTGTCTTATCAATTCCAATGCTCGAACCAAGTTTCATCAAAATCCATTGAAAATTATAGCTTCTATTGAACCCACAATAAAATTTTGACGCAATCTTACTAAGTCAAGGGCAATAACTAAAAAACTGTTCATCGAAAAATCTTCAAATTCGAACTTGACCGTCGTCTTATCAATTCCAATGCTCACACCAACTTTCATTTAAATCCATTGAAAATTGTAGCTTCTATTTTGTCTACAACAAATATATAGGCAGGGGCAATAACTCCAAAACTGCTCATCGCAAAATCATCTAAATCGAACTTGACTGCCGTCTTATCAATTCCAATGCTCAAACCAAGTTTCATTAAAATCCATAGATAATTGTAGCTTCTATAGTGTCTACAGAAAATGAATTTTTACGCAATTTTACTTAGTCAAGGGCAATTACTCATAAACTATTCATATTCAAATTTGAACCTGACCACCGCCTTATCAATTCCAATGCTCATACCAAGTTTCATTCAAATGTATTGAAAATTTTAGCTTCTATTGCATCAACAATAAATTTTGATGTGATGTAAATAAGTCAAGGGCAATAACTCAAAAACAGTTTATTGAAAAATCTTCAAATTCGAAGATGACCGCCATCTTATCAATTCCAATGCTCACACCGAGTTATATTAAAATCCATTGAAAATTGTAGCTTCTGTTGCGTCTACAACAAATATAGAGGCAGGGGCAATAACTCAAAAAAACGTTTATCGAAAAATCGTCCAAATCAAACTTGACTGCCGTCTTATCAAAACCAATGCTCATACCAAGTTTCAATAAAATCCATAGAAAATTGTAGCTTCTATAGTGTCTACAACAAATGTTGACGGACAGACAGACTGACGGACAGGGGCAACGACAATATACATCAACATATTCATGTGGGCGTATAAAAATCTGTTCATTCAATAATTTCCATACATGTATACCAAGTTTCATTAAGATCAGATAAAAACTTCTATTGTGGATACAACCCAAATTTGACACGTTTTTACTAAGTCGAGACATTGGTTAAGTATCAATATATAATACATACCATGAGTTTTGGTTCTTTTATCTTTCTGTTTCTTGCTCACTGTTAACTTGATAAAGTGTACATTTTCTTTGTCCTGAAACATCTTCTCTAACTCTGGATTATCGGATATCATAGGTTTATCATCAAGAGACACCCATACATCTCTCTTGGAGCAGAATATTTTCAATTTACTTAATTTCTGAATGATAGCTAATTTTTCTTCTTTTTTGGCACCTTCTATCATGGCATCATCTGTTTTCTTGGGTGCCAAAGTCATGCCAATAATGGAATAAATTTCTAATACATTATAAAACACATTCTTTTCAGTTGGTTCATGAACAGTCACCAGCAACTTGAGCAATTCAGCAAAATCAACCATTCTTGGTGTTCTAGATATCTTACACATGTTGACAAAAAGATTTTCAAAGTTTTCTGATCTATAGAAACCTGATATGATGTATTTATCAGCCAGTTCAGAATGATATTCTTTCAGTAAATAATTGTAATAGCTGAAGAGTTCGGAACTGTCTTGCCACCATACTTCTTCACGACTTAACATTAATCCCTCTACAAGTGTCATCTCATTATGATTTTTATCCAGTTTCGACTTTGGTACAAATATCACTGCATTGTCAAAAAATAAATTTTGAGCATCTTTATTGATCAAATTTTCACACAAATATACATAGATAGACTTCATCTGATGCATACTACCAATACAAGAAGCTGGTGTGTTGGGGTTGGATCGTTGACTCCACTCTATCATTAAAGACTTTACTTTTTGAGCATCAAGTGATTTTTTTACTTCAAGAAAATCACAAAAGGTACTCTGTTCAAAGACACTTGTATTTATGTAAGATACTGTATGAGCTAGTATATTTTGAATTCTTGGATCATTGACATATAAATCACAAGCTCTCTTGTTGGTTTCCTTGTCAACAGCTTTGAAACCATTTTCACTTTCTTGTTTAGTTGTAAATTCTAAACATGGCGTCCATTCTAATGTTTTAAGATAGTAGGCAAAAGAAGATTGAACTGTTTTTAATTCATGACCATCTGAGGACTTTATTGATGATGTTATATACTGAGAATATTTCTGATTCCATTCTTGATCTATTTTGGTGAACAATATCTTCATCTGTTGACAAAATGTGCTAGGATGTTTATTATGAAGTACTAAACTCTGGAACTCTTCACAAATAAAGTCAGAAATAATATATCCATCTTCATATTTAGGTAGGAATTCCTTATAATCAGCCCATAATGTTTTATCCTGTAAAATCATGAAAAAAAAAAAAAGTTGCATACTTAATATTCAATTGTTTCTTCACCCTGAAAATAAGGAATTAGGTTAATTGGATATTTGTTAGTATCATAGGGGTTACAACTTGATTGATATTTGTTAGTATTATAGGGGTTACAACTTAATTGATATTTGTAAGTATCATAGGGGTTACAACTTGATCAATATTTGTTAGTATTAAAGGGGTTACAACTTGATCAATATTTGTTAGTATTATAGGGATTACAACTTGATTAATATTTGTAAGTATTATAGGGGTACAACTTGATCGATATTTGTTAGTTTTATAGGGATTACAACTTGATCGATATTTGTTAGTATTATAGGGATTACAACTTGATTAATATTTGTTAGTATTATAGGGATTACAACTTGATTAATATTTGTTAGTATTATAGGGGTTACAACTTGATTGATATTTGTTAGTATTATAGGGATTACAACTTGATTAATATTTCCAAGTATTATAGGGGTTGCAACTTGATCGATATTTGTTAGTATTACAGGGGTTACAACTTGATCCATTTTTGTTAGTATTATAGGGGTTACAACGTGATCGTAATTGTTAGTATTATAGGGGTTACAACTTGATCAATATTTGTAAGTATTATAGGGATTACAACTTGATCTATATTTGTTAGTATTTATAGGGGTTACAACTTGATCGATATTTGTTAGTATTATAGGGATTACAACTTGATTAATATTTCCAAGTATTATAGGGGTTGCAACTTGATCGATATTTGTTAGTATTACAGGGGTTACAACTTGATCCATTTTTGTTAGTATTATAGGGTTAAGTGATCTAATTTTAGTATTATAGGTAACTTACATATTTGTTAGTATTATAGGGGTTACAACTTGATCATATTTGTTAGTTTATAGGGTTACAACTTGATCGATATTTGTTAGTATTATAGGGATTCAACTTGATCGTATTTGTAGTTTTATAGTCAATTTGTTTTAGTATTATAGGGGTTACAACTTGATCAATATTAGTTTATAGTATTATAGGGGTTACAACTTGATCAATATTTGTTAGTATTATAGGGATTACAACTTGATTAATATTTGTTAGTATTATAGGGATTACAACTTGATTAATATTTGTTAATATTATAGGGATTAACTTGATCGAATTTGTTATTTATAGGTTAACAACTTGATTAAAATATTTGTTAGTATTATAGGTTACAATTTAATAATATTTGTTAGTATTCATAGGATCTACAATTGATAATATTTGTTAGTATTATAGGATCTACAATTGATTAATATTTGTTAGTATTATAGGTAAACTTGATTAATATTTGTTAATAATATGGGGGTTGTAACTTGTAAGTATTCATGTCTTACAACTTGTTAAAAGATTCTAATAATACAGCTTCTACAATTTAATCAATACATGTTAGTATTCAAGTCTTACAAATTGATCTATTTGTTAGTATTTATGTCTAATATTTCGAGCAATATTTGCTATTATAATTATATTTGTTGATCAAACTTTGTTACAATACAGGTTTGACAATTTGATCAATATTATCATAATACAACCTTACACATAAAACATCAATCACTCACCATATTTTCATAGGCAATCGGAACATTTTCTGATTTGACATGTATGAAGTCTGTTACACCCAGTTTTTGTAGAAAATCATGCCACTGATGTTGGGAGCTTGTACCAGTAGATGTAAGATATTCACCATCAATTAAAATCCAGTCATAACCTGCAACAAATTAAATAATACATATACATGTAATAGAATTAATATCAGAAGATTGTGACATTCAGTGTTCTTGTTTTGTCTTAAAACAGCTGATCAAATAATTACCTTGAAGTTGGTTTGATAAATTGATAGAGCTACCATAACTTGGTGTAAAATGTATAGAAGTATCTACTGGTGATTTAAAACCATGATTGGTAGCAAGTTGTACCACAGTTTTAAATTCTTCCAGATTTATGCTAGAAGGCTGTTTATCATACTGGTTCTTGATATACATAACATAGCTTATCAATACTTCTCTACCTTTACTCTATAATATTAAACAAAATTTATTCACAATATCTTTTTCATTTCCATTTGTCATCAGATATTTAATATAGAAAGAATTAGATTAGAATCAAATTTTCAAATCTTTTTATCTGTGATATAAGCCTACAGATGTGTTTGATAAAAGCTTTGCATAAAAAAGATTTAATACAAACCTTCCAAAGATCTGATTTTAATGTTGGTATAATATGATGGTGTATCAAATCATTAGGTGATAACTGTTTGATTCCAATATGTAATAGGAGTTTCTGGACTTGTGAATTAACCTCATTATCTGGTGTAGATATCAATCCACTATCAACTGTTTTTAAATCTCTTTCAATTCTATTAACTGGATCTGTAAATTGAGTTTAAATCAATATTTCTTACTATCTATTGTACCACTTTACCAATTTACTATTTATTCTACTGCAAAATAAATAGAGCTGAAAGAGCCCACATATCTTTGCATGACAGATGTAGACAGATCCATTAGCTTACCATCTCATATACATCTTACAAAATAGCATCATTCTCAAAGAATTTGATACATAATCGGTTAAATTTGATGTAAGTGAGATTCAAACTTTAAATTTCAGTGTGAATAAATCAGTCAACAGTTTCAGGTACAAATATCTCTCAAACTTACATACTAAAATATTAATATTACTACAGACCTCCTGTTGTTCTAGTTTTCTGCATTTTGTTTTGTGGTGGAATAATGAATACAGTTTCGTCTGATAAGGAGGTTATCTCTCCTGTAGAAAGGGGAATAACTCTCATGGACTTCAACTCCTTATAGACTGATTCATCAGGGTTTAATTCATCTAAGCTTCTGTAAACACAGGCCATCCATTTGGCTAAATTTAACACTTGTTGTGCTTTTTCTAAAAATTACATTAAAGAGAATGATTACTTCACAATCAATCACTTGACATTCATTTAATAAAGTGCAATGGCATCTTAAAATAAACAAAAAAGCATGCTACCCAAATCCACTTCATTTTATGGTCATTTTAGGTGAGGTGCTTAATCCCCGCAATAAGGATGGTTACTCATCTATGATTTTTACAAAATAATAAATTTTAAGCCAAATTATTATTAGAAATACATTTCATTTAGCATCAGGCATACTTACCAATTTGTTTGATAGCAAACATTTGAATGAAAGATCGCCCAATCTGTAAAAGTCTTTCAGTAGTTATCATTTCTACCCCAAGATTTCTAGCTAATGTAGAACTCAACCTACTAGCTACATCTTGAGATAGATAATAAAGGTTTAAATGTGTTAGGAGTATTTCAGGAGATATAACTTCTCTCACCAAGGCATCATTAACAATAACAGTCTGAGATGGCATCTTCCATTCATATACACCTACAATTAAATTGAAATCCTTTAGTTCTATCACTCTACTGCAATCAAATATACACAAATAGTTGGTCATGATTATCAATTATTTTTATATTATAGTTGCCTTTGTAGAATATCAATGAAAATAAATATCAAAACATGTCTAGCGAGTTCAGACCAATGTGTGAAAAAATTACCTGGTTTACTTGATACAACTGGTAAACATTCTTTAGCTCTCAATTTACCCAATATCTGACTCGCAACTGGTTTGAAAAAATCCAAAATCTCATCTTCCATCGGGACAAATTGTAAGAAAGATAATAAAGCTTCGATTTCATCAAACTCTGGATGAGCCTAAAGTTAAAATGGAAAGTATTCTAAATTAATCAAATCGTTATATATTTACTTAATTTTCAATTAACAGAATTATTATCATCATTATATCTCTAAAAACATGACCATGCTGTTTACAATCTCTCAACAATATTTCACAAAAACATAACATTTTTCTAGAAAGTAGGCTACTTACTTTGAAAACATCAAGAGCTTCAATAAACAGGGTATGTATTTCATTACGTAACCATTGGTTCCAAGCACTATCACGGTCAACACACTCTCGACTAGAGGGTACATCAAAATCACCTTGTACAATAAATCGGAAACCATAATTTCTTAATGGTAAAAAGGCAAACACTAACTGCTTATCTGGTAGAATCTACGAAACATAAAACATTTCATTACATTTACAGCTTGATGGGTTACTAAATATAACACATTCCTTACATTTACAGCTTGATGACTTACTAAACATAACACATTAAATACATTTACAGCTTGATGACTTACTAAACATAACACATTCCTTACATTTACAGCTTGATGACTTACTAAACATAACACATTCCTTACATTTACAGCTTGATGACTTACTAAACATAACACATTCCTTACATTTACAGATTGATGACTTACTAAACATAACACATTCCTTACATTTACAGCTTGATGACTTACTAAACATAGCACATTCCTTACATTTACAGCTTGATGACTTACTAAACATAAGCATTCCTTACATTTACAGTTGATGACTTACTAAACATAACCATTCCTTACATTTACAGCTTGATGACTTACTAAACATAACATTCCTTACATTTACAGCTTGATGACTTACTAAACATAACACATTCCTTACATTTACAGCTTGATGACTTACTAAACATAACACATTCCTTACATTTACAGCTTGATGACTTACTAAACATAACGCATTCCTTACATTTACAGCTTGATGACTTACTAAACATAACGCATTCCTTACATTTACAGCTTGATGACTTACTAAACATAACGCATTCCTTACATTTACAGCTTGATGACTTACTAAACATAACGCATTCCTTACATTTACAGCTTGATGACTTACTAAACCTAACACATTCCTTACATTTACAGCTTGATGACTTACTAAACATAACCATTCCTTACATTTACAGCTTGATGACTTACTAAACATAACACATTCCTTACATTTACAGCTTGATGACTTACTAAACATAACACATTCCTTACATTTACAGCTTGATGACTTACTAAACATAACACATTCCTTAATTTACAGCTTGATGACTTACTAAACATAACACATTCCTTACATTTACAGCTTGATGACTTACAAACTAACACATTCCTTACATTTACAGCTTGATTACTTACTAAACATAACACATTTACATTTAAGCTTGATGACTTACTAAACATAACACATTCCTTACATTTACAGCTTGATGACTTACTAAACATAACACATTAAATACATTTACAGCTTGATGACTTACTAAACATGACACATTAAATACATTTACAGCTTGATGACTTACTAAACATAACACATTCCTTACATTTACAGCTTGATGACTTACTAAACATAACACATTCCTTACATTTACAGCTTGATGACTTACTAAACATAACGCATTCCTTACATTTACAGCTTGAGGACTTACTAAACATAACACGTTCCTTACATTTTCAGCTTGATGACTTACTTAACATGACACATTCCTTACATTTACAGCTTGATGGCTTACTAAACATAACACATTCCTTACATTTACAACTGGATGACTTTACTAAACATAACAAACACATTTATTGCTTGATGACTTAATATAACACATTCATTACATTTAAAATTGACCGATAGCTTTACTAAATACAACACATTCATTACAATCAAAACTGACTGATGGCTTTACAAAATATACTCTACCTGGAAACTAATTATTTTATTTTGAAATTTACAACCTTTTGTTAAGTATCTTTCTTTTTATTAGGCTTTGATTAGCAGAAATATTGACAACTGTGAGCAAGATTTAAACATGATATAAAATTGATTTTTCAAAATTGAATTTACCTGGTATTGTCTTTTCTGCTTTTTACTGGCTAAAGGAAATGCTAGAGCTATTTCTGTGGATTCTACATCTACACCAGACTTAACCTAGGTCAGAAAATTGAAAACCCAGGGATGAGTCATCAGTATACAAACAAACAGACAATATATAATAAGATTTTCATTCAGGAATATAAAAGCTCTTATCATGAAGTTACTTTATAAAACATAACATTTGAATGGTGAGTTTTATAGTCGTACAGTTGTTAAAACCTGTTTTTTTTTTCAATTCTTAAAATACTAACTTGTAAGGATATTTTCGAGGAATCTAAGATTTTCTTGATGACAAGCCATCTATCTGTTTTATTACCATGTTTAATCTCTACTATATTATCATTCTTATCATAACGTTGTATATTTAATACACTGTCTTCTATCTACAATCCCAAAATCATATAATTATCTCAGATCTCTTATCTAAAATATCATTTCTAGGTCCTGATGAACACTCACACGTTCAGTGTATCTTCATGAACTGTAGGAGATCCCTAGGTCAAATATCATATCAAAAGAGTAATATGCATACTCGGTGAGCCTAAACTGATCTTCTTCTGCTGGAGAGGCAAATATTTAGACAATTTTATCCTTTAACCCTTTCAACCCTAGAAGCCGGTATACCAGCTCATCTTTATATGATATACCCTAGAAGGTGGTAAACCGGTGACGTCATACAACGTTAACGTCATACAAATTAAGAAATATTGCTGGGAGCTCTGGGTATATGACATTCTATCTAAATTACACTCAAGGTTCAAAGGGTTAACCTATATCAATTGATTAATCTTCAAAATAAAGTCAAGTAGTGCTCTCACAGATAGTCTTACTTTATGTAAGGTGATGACCTTACTTTAATGCAACTGAAAGGAAAGAAGGTTGGACAGATTTTGACTATTGTTTTGCAAATAAAGATTACATCTTATCAGGTAACGCATGTATCAATCATTACATTACCCGACAAGATTGTTTTTGAATAGAAAAAAAATAACCATTTTTCTTGATAATAAATTTCTTAACCCTTTGAACCCTGAGTGTAATTTAGATAGAACGTCATATACCCTGAGCTCCCAGCAATATTTTTTAATTTGTATGAATCAACGTTGTATGACGTCACTTGATAACAGCCGGTTTACCAGCTTCTAGGGTATAAATCATATAAGGATGAGCCAGTATACTGGCTTCTAGGGTTGAAAGGGTTAATATTACCTTATTTTCAATAGTAATTGCCTTCAGTCTATGGAGAAATAATAACAATGATGGGTGAATATCATTAAATCTAGCTGCTAATGGTCGTGTCTGATCTCTCATTTCATCTTTTATTGGTAAAACTATCTTTGTTGTCCATCTGGAAGGCAGATTTTTTATGTGATTAATTTGATATAACTCACATTAAATGTTTCATTTTATTTTCAGTGATGAAATATCTGTATCTCAACTTTTACCTCATAGATTCTTCCTCTTCTTCAGTATCAACCCAATGTGGCATGATATAACCCATAGGTCCACTTTTAACATCAAAGCAAAAATGGTAACCATTAGAGTGAATTTCAGGCCTATCTGTTATTCTAAATACAGATTTAAAACCAATTCCTTTCTGGCCTGAAATCAAATCCAGTATTCTTTATCACATACAAGTAGTTTCATAGACAAAATATCAAATTTAGATCTGTACTTAAAATTGTCAATCATATCATGATACAATATGTATAGCAATACAGTGAAACCCCTCAAAACCGATTCCTCTATTAACCAGCTTCTCCTGTAAACCGGCATATTTGAAAAGTCCTGGCCAAATCGCTACATAATATATAGAAGATAAAACCCAAATAAACCAACATCCCCTCGAAACCGCAATCCAGCATCAAATTCAAGTCCCAAAGTAGTTAATCTACGGTTAATTCGTTTAGGCTACAGATTAATTGAAGTTAATCTGTTATCACACGTGCCGATTAATCTCTAATCCAAATTAAATATAGATTTTCATTGTCTCGCAGATTGATCCTTACTCTACTCAAATTTAATTACGCTTTTATATATTATCACATCCACAGGTAAAACGGCAATTCCTACAAACCAGCATTTATCGTCAGTCCGACAGTCTGTAGGTTTAGAGGGGTTTGGCTGTATAAAGGATGTGAAAAGATCAAAAACAGAAATTTAATGAGCTGAGTTTGTCTAACTTTTCTGTTTCAGATAGGCCAATAATTAGTTGTAAATATACACATCCTTGCCAAATTTTTTTTTGATAAGACTGAAATAGTACCTCTCTCACATTAAAAAAATATTGTTTACATACTAATTCCAATTGTATATAAAACAGGAAATACAATACATACCAATATAACCATATTTATGTTTGCCTTTAGTACTTCTACCAACATCACATATAGCTTTTATTTCTACTTCTTTAAATCCTAGCTCATTGTTAAATAATGTGATACCTTGATCATCTATTTTAAACATTACTGATGGACCATTTGAAGACTTGACAACATCAGTAGAATAAGTATTATCATCAGCATTCTATACATAAATAATACATATTATATTATGGTAGCTTGTGTTAGTTTGATAAATAAATCAAGTATTTTGACTACTTCACTCTATCAATAACATATTATTTCGTGTCTTTTTATAAGAGAAGATAACTTTATTTTTGTGATCTTAATATTTCAAAATCTGTATTATTCCTATTTCTATTTTACTCTAGTTAATTTCTAATCATGGAATAATGTGTATAATGCCATTTAAAAGACACAGATTTGAGCAATGTTCTATCCAGAATATCTTTCTTCCTATAAGTAATGATGGTGTGGATTAATACAAAAACCCAAGGTTTTCAACAAGGCCTGCATTGATTTGATTCAGATTATATAAATATAAGTTGTAGTTACCTGAATGAGTTCTAAAACAAAATGAGTATCTTTAGAGTACAAATCCTTTGATAATCTATCTAAACTTCTGCCTTGTCTTTCTTGTAAAATCTTGACTAATCTTTCACCATCTTCATTTAATTCTATACCCACACCAAATACATCTTTTCTTATATCTTCTATTAGTTTCTTATGGATGTCAATATCTTCAATAATCTCCACATCTGGTTGATCACTTTCTGGTTTAGTTTCTGTTGTTTCACTTACTGCTTGCTTGATCTCTTCTTTATTCTTATCTTCTGGTAAATTAATAGATATTAAATTTGTAATATACTTAAGCTTACACAGAAGTAAGATTTCTTTCGACTTTCCCTCACAGTACTTGTTTGCTATCGGACTTGTGCAAGTATTTAGCCTTAGATGGAGCTCACCACCCACTTTGAGCTGCAATTCCAAGCAACTCAACTCTCAGGTACTGACTGCACAGAGCAGAAGACCGAACTAATGACCTCACACCCACTCTGGGAGCACACCTGTCCCTTGGGACAGACAACAGGTTACATTAAAACAGATCAAAGTACTTGTCTTGTAAAAGAACAGAGTTAAGACATAGATAGATCAGAAGAGCAGACTTAAGTCAATTTTCTAAATATTAAAATCATTGTAGTTATATAAGAACAAATATACCTGTTTTATTTCCTATTACTTCATCTTCCAATATTATTACATCACTTGATTCAGATTCTTCTTCTTCTATAATCGTCTCTTCTTCTTTCTCTTCCTCTTTTAATTTCTGATTATAATCTTCATCATCAGAAAGAAAATCACTGTCATCACTGCCAATTACTATTTCATTATCCTTTAATAAAGACAAATGTATGTTTCAGGGATATTGTTTTCTAAATATATTGAAAAGATAAAACAATTTAATATTGTATATTATAATATAAATAATTCAAAATATTTAATGCCATTTTGCAGAGAGACATATTATCATTAAAATACTTCATACTGACATCAATAACATAAAAGTTGGAGTACATTTGATAAAAGGAAATGGAGAAAAATCGTTTTGAAAACTACAGGCTACCTCATCAGGATCCTCTAAATCATCAATATATTCTGAACCAATCTTCTCAATATCTGCTTTCCTAGGTTTTGATTTGTTCTGAAGATTTTCTGTCCATTCATCAATACCAAAGAGACATCCTAGTTCTTCTAACTGTGTTCTATGATATGATGTTTGGCATGCCTCTATTATCAATGTTTTGGATTTAGTGGAGCCGACAACTTCACTCAATGGAACAAGGAAAAGCTAAAAGAAACATATTCAGTTCCAAACACAAGAAATACTGAGGCTCTGAGTAGGGCACATGTTAAGAGATAGGAGGTTTTGGACAAGGCAGTATCCTTTCAACCATTACCATGTACATAAAATGGTTAAATTTAGACAGCTGATAAACCAAAGCACCATCAGGGTTCCTTATAACATTGATTGATATAGTCTAGCCTCTAAAATTTATATACAATATATATAAAATATATCACTAACCTGATTACCAATGGACAAACAGATTTGTTTTGGTAATAAACACAAACATTCTAGTATAAATTTAGCTGCTTGGTCTATCTGATGACCATTTTCTATTTAATATATAATAACTTGGTATCAAATCTTAATTTTTGACACATTTTGTTTTGAGGCACGTCACCAAATGAGACTATATCTTTCAGTTACTGGAAATTTTCCTTATGATTGTAACAAAAGCAAACCATTAAAAGTAGTAGATCTATCAAAGTCAGGCTAATCGGTTTTCTTGCTATCTGGCTTAACAAATACAGAACTCTTTCTACTAGACTTGCATAATTTGCAATAAAAGAATCAAAATATTTTTAAAAACCTGCTGTTGCATACAATGACAATATTGATAGAACTAAAAATTTACCTAATTGTGAATGTAGTTTCAATAGAACTACTTTGATATGATTAGATAACAAAGCTAAAGATGTATTTTCAACTCCTTTATTTAAAACAATCATTGATAGTAGGTGTCCTATAGTTATAACTGGGTTGTTCTCATCTAAAGATTGACAAAATGTTTCAATACTTGATTGTGTTGATAACTTCAATAGTACACCAGGTTTTGTTTCCAGAGCCAAGATATCAGTTGTCAATATACTGGATTCACCTAAAATACAACATAATAGTTTTCACCTAAAATACAAGATATCAGTTGTCAATATACTGGATTAACCTAACATACATGATATTAGTTGTCAACATACTGGATTCACCTAAAATACATGATATTAGTTGTCAATATACTGGATTCACCTAAAATACAAGATATAAGTTGTCAATATACTGGATTCACCTAAAATACAAGATATCAGTTGTCAATATACTGGATTCACCTAAAATACAACATAATAGTTTTCACCTAAAATACAAGATATTAGTTGTCAATATACTGGATTCATCTAAAATACAAGATATTAGTTGTCAATATACTGGATTCATCTAAAATACATGATATCAGTTGTCAATATACTGGATTCATCTACAATACATAATTAAATAGTTGTCAATATACTGGATTCACCTAAAATACAATGATATCAGTTGTCAATATACTGGATTCACCTAAAATACAAGATATTAGTTGTCAATATACTGGATTCACCTAAAATACAAGATATCAACTGTCGATATACTGGATTAACCTAAAAATACAAGATATCAGTTGTCAATATACTGGATTCACCTAAACTACAAGATATCAACTGTCGATATACTGGATTAACCTAAAAATATAAGATATCAGTTGTCAATATACTTGGATTCACCTAAAATACAATTAAATACACCAGAAATACTAGATATCAGTTGTCAATATACTGATATAAAAAAATAAATCTAGTCTACCTTCCACCTTGATAGTCTGTCCACCATATTTCTGTATGAAATCTTTCAATGGACCGAGCTGGGGTTCAAACACTAGCTTCCAATGACTCCATGTAAATAGATCAGTTAATAATGGACAGTTGTGTAATAAACAGAGTGCTGTATCTTTTGTTTGATGTCCTAATGCTCCTAATTCTTTACTGCCACTAGTTGGAGATCTTAAAACACAAAACAAAAATAAGCTGCATCAGTCTAGAAACAGATAATATATTATTTCCTTATTTAGGGATGTAGTTTAACCTATTAGCTCAAATTTATCTATTTACGTCAGAAATCCAGACAGGGAAATTAGTGTTGAAAAATTCAAAAGGCTTTTTCTCTATCTTTGTCTAATTCAAACACTGACCTCTGAGCCACCCTGTATTCAGAGATTTAAAATGTCTCTTAATTGTAAGTCAATAACCCAAGAATGTTCATCACAGCAAAAATCAAATGGAAGAACAAAATAAAATACCTGATGGTAGAAACTAATGATGATTCATAAACTATATTATAATCTGAAGAAAAATGTCGTCCCTGTTTACTAGCAGCTGTTTTCAATGTATTTATATTACCATATCCTAATTGTTTAATATCTTTAATACCAAACTGGTTACATAAAGCACTCTCTAAAACTTCATGCTGAAAAATATGGAAATATGTTGGTCTACCTATCTTACAAATTAACTCTGAAATTCACAAGAATGTAATCAAAAAGGATTTTGCTTTTGAAATATCATGATGGACCTGGTACATAATTGCAAAAATAATCTTATCAATCTTTTATATCAAATATAAAAGGATACTTGTTCACTTACTTGTGTAATTCCAGCATTAAAACATTGTTTAATAAACACTAGTACATCAAAATGTGAAGGTTTAAATACGTTATCATTATCTGTTGTAGTTGAACCTGATATGTTTCCACCACATTCACTTAATAACTAATAATAATAAAATATATTTCCTATGCATTGTTCTCTTGAAAATCATATCTTTCAAATTAACATCAAGGAATATACTTTTCTACATTATTTATTCCAATGAATTTTCTATGTTAAATCAATTCAAGAATACTTTAGGATGAAAGTCAAGAAAAATACAATACAATAATCCCTGTTTTTCTGTCAAGTCTCATCTGTATTTTGACTATCAATCCTTTTTCAATGCTTTAGAAATCATAGCCCCTGATCCAAGGCTTCACAAGTTACAATCCAATGTTCATACTTTACATGGCTGTATTATTATTTTTAATCAAAAGAAACTTACTTCCTTGGCATCTGAATCAGAAGTGATAAATGTTAGAAATCTACCAAACCCCATGTCACTGAAGTCTTCAGCATTAAATTCTGAAGTTAACTTTTCTTCTATTCTACATAAATTACTGAGAGTCACTGAACCACATGCTAAACATTTTTCAATATACTCTTTTAATAACTGTAGTACTTTACCTGTAAAATAAAATTTGTAAAATGAAGTTTTTCTTTGCAATAAGCAATAAATAAGATACAAGCACACATAACATGGAATTTAAGTGTATTTCCAATTCCATAAACGCTAATTAAATCATTCATAATTTTGATATAATATTATAAATTTGTTATCATTTAGGCAAAGAAAATATCCCAGATCTTGCCATTTTGAAGAGGCTTGAATTCACATCCTTTAAATCAAAAAAGGCAAATCAAAAGATATTTACGTCTGGATGGTCTGTCTATGACAGGCTTCTCAGTTGTATTGGAACTTTCACCTATTTCCTCTTCACCATCATTCTCCTCTTTTGTTGCAGCCTGCAGTAATTCTAATGCCGATTCTTCTAATAAGGTATCACTTATACATACACACAGATGAAATATACTCTGAGCTAGATCATCTTCTTTCAGCACCCCAAAAAACTTGTGAACACCCTCGACAAATTTACGTTGTTTTCGCTGTTCAGCTTTTGTTTGTGGCTCCACAATATTAGTCAACACTTCAAACTTTTCAAATATTTCACGAAGAACTATCTAAAAATAAATTTTAATAATATACTTTACAATGAGACTTGACATGAAACTCCAATAAGACATTGATTTACATTATATATTGACATTATAGTATTCCCTTCCCCTTCCCACACTATAAACTATAATACATACATCCCATGTACATAACCTCAGTTTTTCATCGACAGAGGGTCTCAGCCTTTCAAGAAGACAGCCTGATGTTAGAAATATCTAGTGTTTGTGAATATCACTATTTTAGTAAATTTGTAATATAAATAGTAAATAGGACTACATTACATAAAAGCTGGCATCTGTCAGAAGAGATCACAAAGTCTTTAGTCAAGATAATACCTAAACTATCATGGGAACATGATGTCTCATTTATTTATCACATCAACATTACAAGGGCAGTTCAATAAGTTATCAGCCTTTCCTATTTCTGACTGTCTGACACAGTCATGATTTTCATGCCTGGATAGATCTTAAAGTGTTTTGCTATAACAGGACAACACAAGAGTCAACACTTGCAAAGTTGCAATTGATGCTATAGAGCAAAACGGTTAAGAATTAATACCACATCCTGCCTATTCACCTGACCTAGCTCCTGGTGACTTCTTCTTATTCTCAAATTTGAAAAATGATATCAGTTAACGTCATTTCATGTCGAATGAAAGAGTCGTTACTGCAGTGGAGGAGTGGCTCAATGGAAAGGACGTTTACTTTTTCATTTCTGGGTTGATGCATCACAATAGAGGAATATTACATCGAAAAAGAAGAGGTGGATTTCAACTGGAAATAAGTTTGGCTGGCTACTTATTTTCTTGCACTTGTAGATAAACACCCCTCCAAGTGGGTGTATAAAATATGGAATATCCATTTAACTTCTTTTAGTGGCATTTAGTAACTGCGTAATAATAACTTGACACAATTATATGGATAACAATTACTTTAATAAATAACTTGCGATGTTTCAACAAAGGTACTTCCGTCTTTATCGAAACGTCGCAAGTTATTTATTAAGATAATTGTTATCCATATAATTGTGTTAAAGAATATCTATTTGATAAGGCTTAAATAGGTATATCCCAAATTTCTGGAAATATCTATTTGAACTTACTTCAGGTGGTAACTTTAAATAACGAGTTCTGATTTCATTTTGACCACTTGACCCCGGAGTTAACATTACAGCTTGAAATTTACGGAAGCTTTCACCAATATCAGTTTTCAACTTGTCTTTGTAACTATCATAAAATTCTCTCTTAGAACGTGCTGCATCCCTTTGTGCCTTCTTTAAAACCTATATTGATAAGAATTAAATCGAATCAACAATTATTATTGTATGTTATACAGGTATGTGTAATTACATGCAAAAGGGGTCTTGTAGCCTTTCAGGATCAATCAAAACGAACACAAAGTCTGGTATCTACAAGGGAATTATGAAACTTTATATTGTTTTCTATTTTTCATTACAAAGTTAATCTGAACCTACCTGTGCTGCTAATGGCAAACTTTTAATACCAACACCAAGATGATAAGCATCAGGAGCTTTTCTTTCATCCACAATAAAATTCATGACTTCTGGTAAATCTATCCTTTCACTCCATTTATTATTTTTGGTCATGTAATCTTTTATATACTCTAACAGATCTAGAGATGTAATTTCTGGTATTTCTGCCACATCTTGGGGAAATCTAAAATGTTCATAGACAACTGGCAGACACTGCAAGGGACCAAGATGAAGATTTTCAAATGATTTTTTATCAGGGTCAAATTCGATCATGCATTGCGCCAGTTCATACAATGTATACATAGATCTTGTTTTCACAAATGCTTGAATATAAGCATTGACTTTAGCTAACATTCGAAGATGTTGATATACTGGATTCAGGTTATCAATTTTTCGGATGCCACATCCTAAATAATTGACTGCAGGAATTCCAAATCTTTGTAGAAGAAGTTGTTCTATTTTCTCCACTGAGACATATTCATTAGCATCAGCTATAAGATCAATACAATCCTGAGCTATGACTTCTATCTGAGCTTTAGACAAATTTCCACGTATACCTATACGGTCTACATGAATTGTTTTTCTTTCAAGTTTCTTCACTTTAGGGGCAGTTACATCTACAATATCAGAATCTGAGTCTGAATTTGAATCTGAATCAACAACAATTGGCTGTTGCATTTTTGACTGTTGCTGTTGTTGTTGAAGTTGCTGTTGATATAATACCTGTTGCTGTGGCAATAGCTGTTGCTGTTGAAATAGCTGTGGTTGCTGTAATAGCTGTGACTGTTGCAATAGCAAATGTTGTTGTGAGAGAAATCTATCAGATGTCTGTGCAGTTTTTAGGGCAGTTTCTGGACAACTATTAATCAAAGTAAGTTCAGTAGCACGCCCTGGATTTCTCATAGGAATTTGAGACATTGGCAAAGCAAAATTGGAATTTTGAAATTTCAATGTTTGAGGTTGGTTGGTGTTGGATGTTGGTACAAAGAATAGTGAACCTTTGCCTTGTTTCGTCATAACAGGAGGTTGTGGTGCCGAATTCTTTCTGTTTCTGCCTGGAAAAGCTGAATTAGACTGATTGATTGCTGGACTTGATGAACGACTGCTTTGACAAGAACTACCTCTACTTTGTTCAGAATCAGTACGATGTCGGTTCCTTTGTTTCCGTTGCACTTCTCCAGACAAAACAGGAAAATCATCAAGAGTCACAGGCGTTGCCCCTGTTCCCCACCCCAAATCTCTTTGTGAACTAGAAGATCTCGATCTTGATGCAAGTTTATCATATGCAGATGGATTTTTTAATCTGACCACATCTTTCTTTCCTTCTTTAACTACACACACCTTGTCCATGCCTTTTAAAACATCATTTATATTCAATACTGAAAAATCAGATTTAGCAGGACAGCTACGAAAATACTGAGTATATTTATTCCATAATGATAGTAACTCAATACGTCCATTTTCTTTCTCCAGAAGTCTAACTAAGTTCAATTCGAGGTCTAATAATTTCTCCTTTTTACTTCGAACTTTGGGCTGAACTTCCCCTGTTTTCAATCTTACAATCTGTTGGGCGGTTTTCTGACAATTATATACTTCAAAATACGATTTAAAGACTTCAGTAACTAATAACTTCTGTTGACCCAATGCATAGTACTTTGCTCCAGCACCACTTAAATTCAGTTTACTGGCAACAGTGTTCATTAATTCATTTGTGTTCATCTCAAGCGTATCATGTAACACCTTAATAGCCATCTCTTTCCATTCCTCTCTCCGTTTTATTATATCCCCCTCCATTTTAATCTAGTTGACTTCAATCAACCAATTACTGAAAACAGAGATTTATACAAAGTATCAGTAATCTAATAACCAATGTTAACCAATGATTTAAAGGGATACAGTCCTTAAAACATTTCTAAAACCAGTTTTCAAGAGCATCTAAAAACTACAGTTTATCCTGCTCAGTACTCACGTGACCCCCTCAATAAGCCACCACGGTAAAGTCCTCCCAACAATGTAAATAAGGACTAAAAAGCAACCACTTTCATTACGCAACCTGCATGACATCTCTGATTATCTCCCATAACAAAGATCACGTTCAGTGGTCAGTGAGATTCAATGAGATTATGGCTAATTGGTAATTAGTTAATCTTCTACAGATTAATTTTATAGCTGGTTGCTGACTAAAATTTATAGATCACGGTGTATTGAAGATTATTATAAAGTAATGTAAAGGCTTCAAAATTTCGTTTTTAGTAAAAGTAACGCTACTGGGCTACTGTAAAATTTATCAGAAAGCAAAGTAACTTCATTTTTTTTATTGCTAAGTTTTTCAAATCTGATCCAAAAAATATTCGACCTACAAATGAAATGATTGTCTGATTGAAATATTGCATAAGTTACTACCTCTCTTATTATATACAAGTATTCAATAAGAACTGTGTTTATGAGTACATAATCAACTTCCTAGAATGTTTATAAATAAACATTGAAAGAACATATAAATGTTAGTCAATTTACTTTATACCAGGACTACTATAAACTAATTGAATATCATATTTTCCAAGAACTTTAAAATGACATCATAATCTGTGTAGTATTTTTAATGATGACTAATACAATTGAATTTTTTTATAAGATATTACAATTTCTTTTCTTTTTCTGTCTAAATATTTTGCCTTCATTGTAATTAAAAATTATCTCTTAACCTAATAAAGGATGTCATCATATAGGACCCCTTTTATGTTAAAATGATCAATTGTGGACTAGAAAAAACCCAAGAGTTTGTCATATAGCTCTACTTTTAGTTTCAGTACCCACAATTCGTCCAAGTTAGAAAATGAAACTGAAAGCAGAGTCTTGTTAAAGATGCACTGTCATCATTATCTTACAGGGATAATAGGCGTTAGAACAAACACAAAATTTTAAGTTCACTAAAATTTGGACAAAAACAGTATATATCCATCAGCGGACTTACCTATACATCAAAATCCCTCTAAAATCCGATAAATCCCCAAAATAAAGTAGTTAATCATAAAACGCTTGAGCCATCCATCAAGCGATTTTCAAAATATAAAGGGAAGTAACTCTAACATGTGGGTTTTCACGCGTCCTTGACCCCTACTGTTGAATTCCACAATGATGTTTTAGCGTTGATTTACCAGAAGCTTTTATTCTCAAACTGAATGGAATCGTCGCTGGCTCACTTTTTTTTTTTAAATTCTGAATACATTTTTATCGTGGCTTTTTAAAATTTGGTAAAGTGTGGGATGCATACTTATTTAACTAATAGTCAATATTAAACACAAATATAAGCCGTAGGACGAGTGTATTCTAACGCCTATTATCCCTATAATAAGTCAAAATCAACTCTTAATTGAATTAAAAAATGTCCTTGTAAAAGATGAAATTATGAACATAGTTATCATTCAAATTATCAGATGAATTCAGTAAATGCTGTTTTCACACAGTCTATGAATAATAAATATAGAAAATGAAAGTGGAAATAGCCTTTCAATATCAGTAGGCCTTTGCTTATTCCTAACTATATATCTTTCAACACTATTTTACCCCCCCATCTTAATCTTAACAATGTACATTTGTTGGATGAAATGATAGATAGATCCCTGAACTGCAACTGTAGACCTAATTGTAGTTTTATGGGAATTATAAAAGGTTTTCTAAAAAAATATTATGTGTATCATTCACTGATAAGGGAAAATTTGCCACATTTCAGCTTTTATCCACACATTTATGGTTCCAACAAATATACAAAAATTGTGTGTTTTATGAGTCACTAAGGCAAAGGGCCCAAGCTTATGTGATATGATCTATGAGCAGATATAAGTGTCCCCCATACACATAAAAAATGTTGAAAACCTTTTTATTAACTCTACCGGTACATTAACATTACTAGCGTTTACTCTAAAGAGGAAAAAATAAGTCAAAAACAGATCTTCTGACATGATTTCTATTTAAGGGAATAAAAAGAAGTGAAAATAAAGGAATCAAGTATGGAAGACAGAAACGGGGGATGAAAAGTGAAAACTAAAAATTGTTTGGTATACTGAATATACCCCCATCTTCCTGGGCCCTGATGTTTCTGGTCTGTACATTAGGCTACTTAATTGTTGCTTAAAATATTCGGCTGTGTAAAACGACCTACCTTTTAGAACAACTTCTCTTGAACAGTTGGATTTCTACGTTTCATTTAGTTCTGTCAGGATTGCAAATAAATAAAATCAATACGTCAATTCCTGGAATTTTCTATTATCAATTTCTGATAAGCATGTATCTTTTCTCTGAATTTGTATTAAAGGGAGCTAACTGATCTGTTTACATTTTTTCTATTCATGGTCAGGGGCGTGCCAGCAATCTGGATTATCATTATAAATTTATATTGAAGTTACTTTAAATGGAAGACCAAGACTATCTAAATTCATAATTCTGTCCACTATTTTTAAATAAGATTGATTTTTCAACATTTGATATGAAATTTCGGCATTTGTAGACTTCAGGTTCAATGATTGTTTATTAATATCGACATTGTAGGCCCTAATTCCAAATGGACATTTGTACTGCGAATTCAGTAACTTGTCGGGTTTAACAAATTTTGAAAAACAAATCTTGAAATACAAATCGGGAATAACAAATCTCCAAAAACATTTCTTCGAATGCAAGTTCAGAAAATTAGTATACCATCGTTATGACTTCAGGAGGCGCTGTATGTCATTTTCAATTATCAAGTTTTTTTTTAAGAATTTCAATCACTCAGTCGCCGTTTCAAATTGTGTCCGCATCCAAAATTCGACGTTTTTGGTGCCTAGTTTTTCTGACTCTCCCCCAGCAATATCTGTCTGGGAATAGAGTCAGCAAATTTCGGACTATTTAAGGCCGAGTTGGAAATAGCTTGAAATTAATCAATTAATCAATTAGCGCATTGTAATTTTGGGCTATTTAAATGGTAGTCACCACGTAATTTTTGAGTAGCAAAATAATTATAGACGGGTTCAAAACTATATTAGTTTTTCAAAGCCACAATCCTCATTATATATAGATTTTAATATTCATTACAAAAAACAACGAAATGTTTTTCTTCAAGTTCCATCATGCAGTTGAAGTATCTGCCACGAATTTGAAATACATGTACTTCACAAAATGTAATTTGTATATTGTATATTATGGCAATTTGATATTTTGTATAAGGGAAGCCTGCTTTTCAAAGAGTTTCAATTATAACGTTATATATAATGCTGTTCATACTTGACAACTGCGATGCATTTTTTTAACGAAACATAATTAACGTTTGTGTGTACAATATTAACCAAGATATTTTCGTTCATTGCGACAAATTTGAATAATGTCGAAGTTTCAACCCGTGTTAAAACAGAAAGATACTGAAAGTAGGGTGCTTGTCAACCACTTGTGTTTGATTGTAAAGATATTTAAATTTTCAGATGAATACTGAGTCTGTTTTGACGCATTTTGAGTAAGTCAAGGGCAATAGCTCAAAAAGCATTAACCAAAAAATCGTCACTATCAAACTTATTTAAAATCTCATCAATATAAATGATGATACAAAATTTCATTCAAACCAATGAAAAATGTAGTCTCTATAGGGTTTACAATTTTAACGCGGTTTGACTAAGTCAAGGGCAATAACTTAAGAACTGTTTATCGAAAAATCGCCAATTTCAAACTTGTCCGACATCTCTTCAATATAAATAATCACGGCAAGTTTCATTCAAAACCGATAAAAACTGTTGTCTCTATCGCTTTTACAAGCCAAATTTGACTCGTTTTGACTAAGTCAAGTGCAATAACTCAAAAACAGTTCGTCGAAAAATCGCCAATTTCGAACTTGTCTGAGATCTCATCAATATAAATGATCACAGCAAGCTTCATTCAAATCCGATAAAAACTGTAGTCTCTATCACGTTCACAAGCCAATTTTGACGCGTTTTGACTAAGTCAAGTGCAATAACTAAAAAACCGTTCGTCGAAAAATCGCCAATTTTGAACTTGTCCGATATCATCAATATAAATGATCACAGCAAGTTTCATTCAAATCCGACAAAAACTGAAGTCTCTACCGCGTTCACAAGCAATTTTGGGCGGATGGATGGACCGACGGACGGACGGACAGGGGTGACGACAATATACGACCACATTATAATGTGGGCGTATAAAAAGGTCCATCCTTAGGTGATTACAAACACTCAAACTTTTCAAAAACAAGGCTAACAACTCATTAAAGATTTATCGGACATTCAATTCAAAACCTTCACACCACGGTTCATCAAATCTATAAAGAATTGTACCTAAACCACCGTCTATTAAATTCCAATGCTCCCACCAAGTTTCATTAAAATCCTCAGTACACCGTAGCTTCTATATAGTGTCTACAACAAATGCTCACATACAAGGGCGAGGACAATCTGGACGTATAAAAATTGTAGCTTCTTTTGCAAACACAATAAAATTTTGATGCAATTTTACAAAGTCAAGGGCAATAACTAAAAAACCGTTCATCGAAAAATCTTAAAATTCGAAATTAATCACCGACAGGGGCAACAACAATATATGTCCACATATTCATGTGGGCGTATAAAAAAGAAATTTTTCATATAACCATTAACAAATTTGAGATGTTGAATGTCCATTATAAGAGGTAAAAAATGATGTTCTCACTATTATGTCACTGAAATGTAATTCTGCAATTTGTTTTTAAATAAATTTACTAAAGGTAAATCTATTGACAGCTAACCCTTAATTCCCCCTCCATTAATCTAAACACATGTAAATCAAGATAACATTTTTTAACTCTTTATTCAAAATACATAAATAATCCTAAATAAAACAATGTATTTTTTCAGTATATAAAAACTATCCATCACCAACAATGAGTATTAAACCTCCCTTAGAATAAAAAATGAATTTACTTTCATCTAAATTTGCAACTAATCTATATCTTATCCAATATTTAGAAAGCCTTTCAACTAATTATGTGGTCATATCAAAATTAAATTCAGGCTTGTAAAGTTTAACAAAGTAAAATAGTAATTTTAACATAAATATAAAATACACTTTTTTTTAATATTGATTTTCTATAAGAATAATATTTTGATTTTAGACAAAAAAGATCTTAATATGAATATGTATTAGAAATTTCTACTTGTATGTTCTCTGGACATTGGCTCTGGGTTTAATGTTAACTCTACAAAATAAAACCTGTAAGCATGTTTATTTTGTGACCATTTGGCTTGCATTGCAATTTCTACAAAGTACTTTGGCAGAAAGTCTGTGTTCCAAATGACTGCTGAATTTCAAACATCATTTCTATCCAGTATAAATATGTTGTATTAACCAGAATTTACCCTTTCTTTAAGGATATACACTTCTCTCCTTCACACAATCAAATCAGACCATGGCTATTCAGTGAATAGTATTCACACCATGAAAGTACAAACAATGGCCATCTCAGTCTAACCTTAACAAAGTCACTTGTATTCATGACAATAAACTCATTGTTTTCTATCTTACCAGCTAAAGACAATGACGTTGCAAAATGAAGAAATTAATACTAGGCTTATGAACAGAAAGAATAAGAAAATATAATTGGAATGTTTGTTTCTGACAGGAAAATACAATAGACTAGAATCTATCTTTTTCTACAAATCTAAATCATGATAATTTTCCTAGTTCAGCCTTTTTAAATATTTCTGCAGCTGAGAAAATAAAAGAATCTAATATGCCAGCTACTGTAAATGTTCCTCCTATAATTGCACAAACCTGAAATAAAAAAACAAAATTCTGTTCATTCCATAATTCTATTTTATTGAAAAACAATGCTTCATCAAAATCATTTTTTTTTTTGCAGGCTATTTCATTCCCTATCCACGATCAATTTCTAGGTCACTTGGAACATTTACCCAATCAAACAGTTTGTTCAATATTAGCTTAGACTTAGAAATATATATTAATTTGCACATACAAGGTCAAGATTTTCTTCAGGTCATACATAAGATTATGCAACTAAGAAAAAAACCCAGAAAACATTAACCTCTTGATATAATCTAGTTCAAGAAATCAGTTATAACTATCAATATAAATATTGTCTCTTAACAAGAAAAAAAAATACAACAAAAGATAGGTAACAGTGGGACTATTTATACTTACAGTTGTTAAAAAGGTATAAAAT
Organism: Nipponacmea schrenckii; assembly: GCA_030562195.1. Taxonomy (NCBI): domain Eukaryota; kingdom Metazoa; phylum Mollusca; class Gastropoda; family Lottiidae; genus Nipponacmea; species Nipponacmea schrenckii. Next base: position 8,083,907 of record JAUJPP010000006.1, read on the forward strand.
GGTTTACGTCTTTCTTTATGTCTAACAGTTATTGGACTGAGATCATATCTAAACCATATAGCTGGCATAGCCTGACCTCCATGATGAAACTGAATAACTTCCTACAATAAGGTAAAACAATTCACATCTGTTTAGTCTGCTTACTTTGTTCATACATCCAATATCTGATATATTGATCCTATATATTGGAATGAACTATTTCTTAAACTCACTGTCCTATCAATGTTATTATATCCAAAAAAAATGATGGCCATCGTTATACACCTACTTTTACAAATAATCCTTAAGCGACATTTAGGGGTAGGAAGCACATGAATAATGAACACAGTTTTTATGGTATACTACTCCTCTAATACACAACGTTTCAACATTACACTGTAATTGTTGAAATGTTGATTAGGTGAACCCGATGATGACAGTGTAATTGTTGAAAAGTTGTGTATTATTGTATTAAATTGAGGAGTAGAATACCATAAAAACCGTGTTCATTATTCATCTACATTTATAATAGCAGTCAATGTGTCCGGGAGGTTGACAAGAATTATCAGGTAAATGAAAGATTTTACTGATATCAAATTAAAATTCATCATCCTTGGGTGATTAGGAACATCACACAGAGTTTCATCAAAATCCATACAATTTTTGATTGGTCTGATTTTCAATAGGTTTCACACTTCGGTTATTACAAAGACTCGAACCAAGTTTCCTCAAAATCCATAAACAAGGGAAATAACTCATACAAAATATTTTTGATTAGTTTGATCAGGGGCAACGACTATATGAAAATTGTGTCGAGCTCAATTAGGTATGCCTAGCAATGTATACCAGAACTGTGATTACTTGGGGGCATATAACTTAGAAAAACATAGAAGTATTTTTTATCGATTCAAAACATAAAGTATACTTAAAAGAATTTAAAAAAAGATTTAACCTTCAGCATCGTTAGAGAAAGTTACTGTTAATCCATGGATTGCTTGTAATATTAAAATAATACGATACATTCCTTCATATAAGCATATAATTAAAAGTCATAAAAATATTTGAAACAAAGAGCTAACTGTAAAATTTGAGGACAAGTACCACTATATTGAAATAAAAGAAAGGTTACACTGTCATCACCTTCAAAATGTTTTTAAAAGTCACAGATTCCATTATTACCAATAATATGAGTAGTAACAAGGATTACCACCCAGAAGTAAGTTTTCAATAAATTTACTTCTGAATAAGAATAGGAAAATTGAGCTCTAACAACTGGTAAACTTTAGAAAAGATATACGAGACAACTTTATACTTTTGATGAACAGGATATAATATAACAGTAATGGTAACTTACTCTATAAGAATAGGTATATTGATAAGGATATCGCACACCACCCTTGATATCTTCATATACAGTAGGTACCACTTTTACTATATAATCATGTGTTGCTATATCTGGAAAGGTAATCATCACCAAAACTTCAAATACTTTTGAACAAATAAGGTTATTAACAACAAGGTTCTTAACAACAAAGTTCTTAACAACAAAGTTCTTCAACAACAAAGTTCTTAACAACAAATTCTAACAACAAGGTTACTAACAACAAAGTTTACGTTCATTGTCTATTATTCCAAATACCTAACAGTTCAATTTTCCGGATCTATTTTACTACAGTCCCTTGCTTAAAGCAAAACACCGGTACTGTTTTTTATGGCTGAGTTATTATACATGTGCTTACCTTTTGATTTTGTTTTATCAACATTTTGTAATGAATTAAATGAACCTTTTATATCCTGCAAATAGAAATAAATAGTTATAAGCACAGAAAGAAAACATAGTACTGTCTGCCAAGTCCAATCAACGTGCTCAAATTTTCTATTATCCAAACTTATCACACAATACTACTTTTAACGAGTTCAGAACGCGAGTTCAGATAAACAATATGACACAGTAGCACAGGTTCATTATTGTTTATTATCTAGATCTTATTTCTTACGTGTAATGATATTTTAAGAAAGCACAAATAGGATGACGTCAAAATGAAAGCCATTCTTTCTTTGAAACAGGACATGGAAGTAAACAAAATATGTGTGTATCAATAGGTTTGTGATAAAAAGAATCTCAAACTTGTGCTTATGTAATATAAAATTCCTAGCCAGATTAGGCACTCGTTTAAGAACCTCTATATCCAAGATACTTCTTTCTTTTAAACAAAACAACAATATATCCATCAGCCTATGATCTACTTTTAGATTCTTTCTTCATTATTTTAACATCCTACAAACGTACGCTAGTAAAACATTTTTTTACCTTTCCTTCTTGTAAATCCATTCCAAATCTTAATCTATGAATAAAATGAGTCATATCTGGCTGACTTGGTTGACTCTCAGATGAATGAGTGGAGACATGGAAATTTCCTGGTACCTATAAAGTAAATGTCACTGAATATAAACTTAAATCTTTTTTAGCTTACAGAATCTATGCAACTGAAATTAATGACAGAATACACAAGCTAAAGAATATGTTGATTTCAAGGTTATTGTTAGAAAAATAAAGGTGTAAGAGTTCCTCACCACAAATGGGACCTATTTGATCTTCTTTAGATCATTGACCTTAACATAATTTGTCAGAGCCTGATGGTGACAATAATATTCAACGTCAGGTATAAACAAGACAGAACCCTGCCATCTGTTACTTCTCCAATTGCTCAATCAAGCTATACACATAAGATTATTTTTACAACTTAATACTTTTAAAGTTAAATTCACAATATTTGAATTTCAGTGCAGAAACATCTGTTACATAACAACAGCACACAAGCCATAATAATACACTAGCCACAACGATACAAATCATACACTTGACCACAATAATACACTAGCCACAATTATATACATCCCACACTAGCCACAATAATACCAATCATATACTTGACCACAATAATACAAATCATACACTAGCTATACAATAATACACATCATACACTAGCCAACAATAACACATAAACACTACCCAAATTACATCACACACTAGAAATAATTCATACTTGCCACCAATATACCTAACCAAATTATACTCACACTAGCCAAGAGTCCAATATTAAAGTCAAACTGCCACAATAATAAAATCATACACTAGCCAACAATAGCCACATAACTAGCAACAATATACATATTGACCAACAATAACAATCATACACTAGCTAAAAATAACACATCATACATTCCAACAATAATACCATCATCTAGCCAACAATAACAATCATACACTAGCCAACAATAACTCATACACTAGCCAAATAATACAAATTAACACTGTCTAATCTAATCACATCATACACTCCACTAATACATCATAACTAACCAACAATAAAATTATACACTAGCCAACAAAAATCTAACTGCAACAATAACACATCATACACTTAGCCAAATAATACATCATAACTTGTCAAAATACACATTACACTAGAAAATTACGCTAGTCTAATTCATGTTATTTCTGCATTCATAATTTAAACTTATACACAGGAAGGTCCATCTGTGTTTTATGGATAGTTCTGGTAGATGTTAGCTAGGTATTTCCTACGTAATTAGGCCGATTATGAGTTAATTCGGGAATTATTAGACAAACTGACAATGTTTTCCCATTAATTAGAACATCTTTACTTCTGATTTATAAGTATTAAAGAATCAAACAATGAAACTTTTTTCGAAACACCAGGTGCTGCCATATTGGTTATTGACACATAGTCTGAATATGGATGATTCTTGTACTAAAGGGCTTAAACGTTTTGATTTCAGGTTTGTTTGTAAATAAAACTCTAGAGAGTTTATAGTGAGCTGTTTTTTTGTTAATCTGTATTTTAAGTTGGTTAATGGATCTCAAGTTTGTCAATGCGTCTAATAATGACCGTATAACTCAGACCTTCGGTCCTCGTCAACGGTCATTATTAGACTTATTGACAAACTTTCGACCATTAACCTATACATAATACACTAACAAAAATAATACACATCAAACACTAGCCAACAATAATACAAATCATACACTAGCCAACAATAATAAAAATCATACACTAGCCAACAATAACACATCATACACTAGCCAACAATAATACATCATACACTGTCCAACAATAGCACATCATACACAAGCCAACAATAATACAAATAATACACTGTCTAACAATAACACATAATACACTAGCCAACAATAATACATCATACACTAACCAACAATAACACATCATACACTAGCCAACAATAACACATCATACACTTACCAACAATAATACACATCATACACTAGCCAACAATAATACACATCATACACTAGCCAACAATAACACATCATACACTAGCCAAAATAATACATCATACACTAGCCAACAATAATACAAATAATACACTGTCCAACAATAACACATCATACACTACCAACAATAATACAATCATACACTAGCCAACAATAACAATCATACACTAACCAACAATAACACATCATACACTAGCCAACAATAACACATCATACACTAGCCAACAATAACACATCATACACTAGCCAACAATAATACATCATACACTAGCCAACAATAATACAAATCATACACTGTCCAACAATAACACATCATACACTAGCCAACAATAACACATCATACACTAGCCAAAAATAATACATCATACACAAGCCAACAATAATACAAATAATACACTGTCTAACAATAACACATCATACACTAGCCAACAATAATACATCATACACTAACCAACAATAACATATCATACACTAACCAACAATAACACATCATACACTAGCCAACAATAACACATCATACACTAGCCAACAATAACACATCATACACTAGCCAACAATGACACATCATACACTAGCCAAAATAATACGCTAGCAATTTAAATGGACAACCAGTTTTAACTGTGGCATTTAACAACATTTAAATCAACAGTTTAAAAGAAACAAACCTTGTTTATGAGGAAATGAGATTCAAATCTACAGCCACCATTGCCCACTGCAATTTTTTGTGTATTATCACGAAACCCAACTTCATGTCGACCCATATCATCTTGAATGTCAAGCCCAATATCTATAAAAATACATACAACAATATTTATTAATTTTAATAATTTCATGAAGTTTAAGGAGATGACATTCTATTGCCATTCGTTTGATGACCCAATGTTACTACAGATCCTAATATTTCATCAAATGTAGTAGATTGTAATTTTTGTAATATATGCAGTTATATTTTATAACAAGCTTACATATCTCTCTATCTTTCTATATTATTATTTAATATACATATAATATTTACAACTCCACAATCTTTATATTAACAATATTCACATCAAATGATATTGATTTTGTGACATACGTATATGTATTAAATTCATCATGTCAATTATATATGTGTAAATATTAAACATTAAATCTTACTGATAAAAATTGTAGGTTGTGATCTAATATTTCAAAACTCTGCTGCTACAAAGAGATTTTTTTCTTTCATCAATTTCCTTTTCTTTCTTATAAAATTGTTATGATTTTTGGAGGTCACTTTTGTACCACCCTCCTAGCACGTTGAGTGTAAAATTCCCAATCCTGACCTGTTCGAATTCTCCGAATTGGGTCAGAACAGATTAAATAATCAAACTTAAATTCCCACCATAGGTCATGCACAATTTCAGGATCGAAATATCTTAAAAACAACATTCTTTGGTCAAATCAAAATATCATTTTTTTGTGTGTACAACAATTCTATTTCTAGTGAGATATGTATAAATAATGGTGTCTTTCAATTGATTCAATTGTTAATTAGTAAAATAATAGCTATTAGTAAATGAAAACTTTGTGGTCTGTGAACCGATGTGTCTTTCCATTACCTCCCTTGATTATGAGCCTTACTGTTATTATAACCAGCCATGAGAAGTTAGAGATAATTCAGATTAATTTGAATAGCTATCAGTTTGAACTCTTGGTTCTTGCACTTCCTGAAAACCAAGGCAACATCTTCTCCATACTTGTTTCCTTCAAAGTCAGAAGATGTATTGATAAGGCAGCTGGAGGAATTTAGCATCATACTTTTACTGACTTGTGGCATTATTAAGTTAAAACAACCCATAGACTATTAAAGGAATCAGATTAAAAAAAAAACAATCAAAGAGATATGTTGATTTGATCAAGGAAAATTGCTTTAAAATTATCTGTTTTTTGATATAAGGCCTAAAATGTTTTGATCCTGAAATACCTGTGATGGGAATTAAGTTTCTATTTTTCTTCAGACAATTCAGACAGTTCGGATTTTACACTCTTTGCTTCTAGTAAGGTTTTAAGACACATTTACTTACATTCACAACCAAGTTTAGGTAATGTAATATTTATAAAGACAGGTATTTTTTCTGAATGTCTAACAGGATCCTCTACAGTTAATTCACTATTTCTAAAAATAAAGATTAACATTCCAATGAAATCTAAGACCTCAAACAAATAAATTGAGGTTTCCAGATCAGAATAGTCCAAATTGGTTTCTAACAAAAGGTTAAAAATTGATTCAATAAGTAGAGGTGTAGGTTTTCATATTTACTTACATTTTCTATATGTATAAAGAGGAAGTCAAATCAAAAGACTAATAAGAAGACAAGAATTGTGTCTGATAGAGTGTTTGCGAGCTAAAAATTGAACACGTTTCCAAGAAGAAGGTCAGTAACTCATACTATATATTTTTTGATTTGCTGATTTTCAATAGACACTCTCACACCAAGTTTCATTCAAATCAGTCAAGAATTGCACATTGTAGAGTGTATACAAGCATTTCAAGAACAAAGACAATGATTCGTACTAAATTTTTTAAGATTTTCTTTGATTTACAATAGGGTTCATCCTTGTGTTATTACAAACACTTTACAATCAATTGTGGAAGGGCAGACATGGGTGATGGCAATATAAACTCCACATTTCATGTGAGCGAATTGAAAAAGTACTCACATTTCAACAGTAATATATAGCATAAACTCTGATACAAATAAAAACACTATAAAGAGTATGCTGCAAATAGAAATGGCTGCTCCAGTAAATGTAGGCTGAGTAAGATCTTTGGGAACTTTACGATAAATATCCAATCTGAAATATGACAAAAAAATCAATGGTATTTGTCCAAAACAGGCATTATTATTAATTACATGCAACACTTTTAGGTTTTATGACTTCAAAAATCAATTATAAATATAGATAAGATTGATGAAAAGATTTTTCAAGGGCAATAAATTTATCAAAAGCATTCTAATAAAATTATGAAACTTTTGTTCCATTTTTAATAGCTTTTATTTTTAGTATAGCCACTTCAGTTAAGTCTAAAGACGAAGCTCTTGAACTACTGTCACAATAACCTATTGACCTAACCCGATGAATTAACCAACCAAATTTCTGCCAATTTGTGAGAGAGTGAAGAGGTCTGATTTTATAAAAAAGGGCATCAGGTTAGGTCAAAAAGTAATTTAGACAAATGTTCAAGAGGTGACCCTTACTGAAGTGGCAATACTAGAAATAAAAGTTAATAAAACATGTCATGAAAGTTTGATCTTATTTCAATTAGTTAGACTGTATTAAAAGGTGATAATGTGATAAGCTTATATATATTCAATTCTGTCAATACAGAGCAAACAATCATAAATGGCCCCAAAACAGAAGCCTCATGTGATTGATGCTAGTTTACTGAAGCCAAACTTGATGGTCCAAGGCCAACAATATATATTACAATTTGGTACCTATAGGCCTAGATAAACAGAATTACTCCTCTCTATTCAGAATGTTATTATGGAAAATCATCAATGATCCAGCAAGACTATATTTCATTGTACTAGATCTGATTGGTTGACAAGAGCATAAAAAGACTTTATTAAGCTACTTTCTGTCTAATTCAAGATTCATGAAAACAAAACACTGTACAATATTGATGTAGGTGGACATGTGTTAATAAATCAAATATAATTATAATTAGTAATCCACCAAAATATCAAGCATTCAATTTCATCCAGGGTTGCACTACTCATCTTGAAGGATTGAGTATAACTTGTTTAATTTCATGGACAATGAATCCTTTTCAAAGATTTCTCATTCATTTTGCAACAGACAAGTAGGAACTCTGTGAAGTGATCTAGCCTATTTGGCAAATGATAAATCTTGTAGGAGAACTGCAGCCTGACAGAGGTACTAGTAGGCCTTCTGACACTGTTTGTAGCAGTTTGTTTGTAAACAAAAAATTGCAAAGATAGTTAACTTTTTTTTTCGGACTTGACAACCAGTTCTGAAAGTTTAGGAATTTTTGAGCATAAGCTAATATCAAATCATAAATACCTCCGGACATCGAACTGCATGATTTGTGGTGCAACGCTTAGTAAGCGTAAAAATGTTACAATCTTATTAATCCAGCTGCGTGTCGATGTTGAGTTAAGACACCTGGCAGGCATGCGCATAAACGTGCTATATATTGATTGGTTGAAACTTTGTATCATGGGAGGCTACTCGTCCAAGAATAATATCAAAGACCCACTATTAAAATGTGGATTCATATGGATGAAGAACCAACAACTAAACCAACAGCACAGAATCATTTAATTTGAACCAATCCAACTACTAACTACTACCTAGTTTGCGATATCAGCATTAAGTTGAACGTTAACTTGTCATCTGCCAACCGACCATGGATGAAGAACGGCCAATTGTACTAAATATCCATCAAGGAGCAACAAAGTAACAGAACTCTGCAAAATCTGGAAAATTCGTAAATCTAAGTAATCATTGGATACGTTTTTGCATTTTTATGGATAATTACTATTTTTTTGGATTAATCGGATTATATAAGGATTCAGTTATGTTATTTATGGCAGAAGGTTTATCTACTGATGAATAGGCCTGTAATGCTAATTGGCCAAGTTTAAAAATTACTAAATTTTATGTTCATGGACGCATTATTTCTCTAAGAATTGACAATTTAACGTCTCAAACTTGGTTAATAAGAGTATTGAATCAGTTACAGTCTTACCATGTGCAACGACAAAAAAAATAATATTATCTCTATATGAGACGATATTTTCCATTTAACTAGATTATTTAAAATCACTATGTGATTGATGGATTATTCCTTGGTTTAATAGATTATAGAGATACTCTGTCGTAGGCCTACAGTTCTGACGACAAATCAGTCAATTGATGTACAAATATTAAAAAAAAATTATTTATTAAAATATTTCAATGTTCAATGTTTTAGTGCGGTAGCATAATTTAAGTTTATAAGACCTTTGAAATTAAAGAAATTCATCTCTTTTTCGTCGAAAACTACAGAAATCACAATCGCGCAAAAACTACAATTGTTTAGGTCTTACTATTTACTATATTTAGACCTTTACCAAAACAATAAATATACTAAAAATATATTAATTTTCACACTAAGTTATAGTGTTTCATAGGTCTACAGTGTGTTTTTGAGGCGATAATCAAAGGTTTCTACTTTGATATTTCTGTACTGTTGTCATGTCAGGTTGTTCAGTGTAAGGCTGCATGGCTACTAGGGCTAGGTCGACTGGGTTTTATGAATTTGATTCACTATAGAACATGTAATTATGAAGAAAACAACAGTTAACGAAGCCTATAGTTAAGCTTGTAAATATTAATCTGTATTATTTTGCCCTTGGCAAGTTCGAGATAAGACTGTAAGTAGGTTATTTCACCCGGGGAAATGGGGTAGATATCTTGTCATTGGGCGTTACACCTACTGGCATCATCATTGCAATAAGCTTTGGAGCTAAATAACAAGATACTATACTACTTAATATTACTAATAGGATCAGCAATACTCTGTTATTTTAAAATGACTATCATTTTAGTTAACCAAAGCTTACTGTTTTTATTTCCATCGTTATTGTATATTGCTTGTAAAGATTTAAATCTTATTCAATTACGATTCCACTATGATGTCCACAGTTAACATGTCAGATTGTGTATTAGCCTCTTTATCCAAGATGTGATAGGCCCACTTCGATATTCCAGGCCTACTATAAGTTATTGGATACTCCTTCCGTCGAAGACATTTTGTTATAATGGACTATTGAAAACAATGTTTTTTCATTGTAGCCTACCATCGCTTGTTTCGTGCATTGCCAAACTTGAACTGAATAAATTCGGTTTTGAAATGTGAAACAAAAACGATACGAGTTATGGACAGGAATGACACATTTGATTTCCATAATGATAAGTTTAATTCAAGTAACAAATTATTTTACAAATATATAAACTTTGGTATAAATCTTACAAAAGTTGTGATTTTTTTTCAATAATGAACATTTGTTCATATTCATCATTTACAAACATACAATCTTGTACAAACACAATCTGAGCATTCACGTATGAGTAGGCTATTCTTTACACATTTTGATCGTTTCACCCTTTACAAAATAATAGACATTTACATGTAAACACACTCCAGTCAAACAATAATGCCTATGTAGATTGAAAACGCTGAAAAGGGGATATTATTTAAATGCAAGTGGTTGGTTTTTAAGTGAATCAAACCACTTGATCCTGCGGCATTCCAAATCATGACTGAATCAAGCACAAGAAAACAATCAATACAACAATACAATGCTTACTATAATTGCAAATTATAAACCAATTATACCTAGTGTGTTTGTAGGGATACTTTCATAACGCACACCAGAGTGATAAACAAATTTACAAAAAAATTAAAGACATTATAATCCCATCAAAATAATTTTCATAGCACCGGAAAGACATTATTTAAACAAATAACAAACCAAGAACAATAAATTATTTATAATATTTACAATTCATATGACACAAATTATGATATTTATTATGCATTAAGATGATAAGCCACCAAACTCTTGATGAAAAAGGACATCGGCACATTGGTTACAGGCAATAAATCTCATCGCCACATTAGTTACAACCAATAAATCTTATCGCCACATTGGTTACAACCAATAAATCTCATCGCCACAAATATTACAACCAGTAAACATTATCGCCACGTTGGTTACAACCAATAAATCTTATCGCCACATTGGTTAGGCTACAACCAATTAATCTTATAGCCACGTTGGTTACAGCCAATAAATCTCAGCAAGGCACTAAACATGGAATCATTTGTATAATCGACTCCCGACTACCGTTAACAAATCATGCTTTGTCAGCATTAATTTTCTTCCAAACGCCATCTGTTTATTCTTCCGAAGTCTCAAAAGAAACTCGCATAACAACTCAATTATTTCACAACCATATTCAGGTACATGGTAACAGCAGTTACTGCTTTGACAGCACTACATACCAGTGACTAGCTTGGTGAAACCAGGGGTGTGCTGGCATTAGAAACAGATAATTTAAAGTGTGGTGTTGGAGTTGGGAACTTGAAGGTTTTAATTGTGGTAGGTGTACCTGGCGATGTGAAACTGCGCTCCAGAAGGGAACAACCCTTTAGGGAATGAGCACCAAGGAGTTCGCTTTCATACTTTCTCAGTTGTTGCATAAAGTTCAAATTTGGGTCGATGATGCTACGCCTGGCACGAATATGTTCATAAGCCAGATCCAAACTCAGATGGCTTTTGAACATGAGGTAAGCTAAACAGATAGTTACTGAACGGCTTACACCAGCATGGCAGTGGACTAAAACATTGGAATCGTTTTCATTCATCGATTCTGAAAAGATAAGGAAAACATTACAATATATATACATGTATGTATTTTTAATTCCCAATCTTTTTTGGACTTCAATCTTTCATGAACTAACTGAAGACAAAAGGGTTGTATGAATGTTGTTCATAGGGCGTGGATCAAAAGCTACTGATACAAACATTGTGAAACGTTAATAAAATGACAAACTCTTTCTCCTGACATTTGGTAATGTTTTGGATTTTAAATGATCAAGGTATAGACACTGGACTCGTGCTATGACCACATGCTTGTTTTGGTTACACAAGTTTATTCAGTTTTCTTTTTATGATAATAAAAAAAAACTTTACCTATAAAATTAAAGGATGGTTCAAACCACGCTGAAAGATCAGCAGTGGAGTTATCTGGCACCCGGATTGTCATATACTCATAATCATTTGGAAAATAGTTGGCACATTGTGATGATACGTTTAATATTCCTTTTATTTCCAGTTTGTCTAGGATATCTTTCTGTGAGGCATGACCAGAATCTCCCAGGAATATATGAGGAAATATCTCAACGGGTTCACTCTGCAAATAGTAACAGTTAATCGAATTTGAGACAAGCATTGGAATTGGAGGATACAATTATCATCAGTGCATTCATTCTAATATGATACAACTCCCCTATTTTCATCCTAAAGGAGAAGTATAATTTGGATTACAATGAGATAAAATGTAGTTTTATTATTAGAGTTTATGAAAGACCCATATGGAACAAGACTTGATTAATCAGAACAGTATAATTTCGATTACAATGAGATAAAATGTAGTTTTATTAAAAGAGTTATGAAAGACCCATATGGAACAAGACTTGATTAATCAGAACAGTATAATTTGGATTACAATGAGATAAAATGTAGTTTTATTAAAAGAGTTTATGAAAGACCCATATGGAACAAGACTTGATTAATCAGAACAGTATAATTTGGATTACAATGAGATAAAATGTAGTTTTATTAAAAGAGTTCATGAAAGACCCATATGGAACAAGACTTGATTAATCAGAACAGTATAATTTCGATTACAATGAGATAAAATGTAGTTTTATTAAAAGAGTTCATGAAAGACCCATATGGAACAAGACTTGATTAATCAGAACAGTATAATTTCGATTACAATGAGATAAAATGTAGTTTTATTAAAAGAGTTATGAAAGACCCATATGGAACAAGACTTGATTAATCAGAACAGTATAATTTGATTACAATGAGATAAAATGTAGTTTTATTAAAAGAGTTCATGAAAAGACCCATATGGAACAAGACTTGATTATCGAACAGTATAATTTGATTACAATGAGATAAAATGTAGTTTTATTAAAAGAGTTATGAAAGACCCATATGGAACAAGACTTGATTAATCAGAACAGTATAATTTGGATTACAATGAGATAAAATGTAGTTTTATTAAAAGAGTTCATGAAAGACCCATATGGGACAAGACTTGATTAATCAGAACAGTATAATTTCGATCTAATGGAGTTAATAATTATGTTTTATCCAATTTAAAAAAAATGTATTTGCATTTATTTTTTAAGGACATATTATAAAATAATAGTTTGAATAAACACAAATATTTAAGTGTGACTTGAGTGGGTGTAATTTGTACTGGGAAATGATTTTCAAAAATAGCTATCGAATTATACGACAATATCTGACCTATACAATGATATGAACTCGATATTATTATGTCCTTTAACGGAAGCTTGAACTTAATGCATGATATATAAAACAGCGTAGACACCGAAACACACTTCCGTTTACGTCATTAAGTTTGAACTGCTTAAAAATATTTTTTTTAATCTTTCGCTTTTTTGTTAATACATTATTTATGAACTGCATTAGTGGCAAAAACTATTTGAATTTCCAAAATAAATATGACAATTTTAATTGCAGTAAAGAGTGATGACATGAAACTTGAAAGTAAAGTACCCGGTAGCCTACTTATTTATATTTAAAGCAATATTTCAGTTTGGGTATAATTATCATATAATGTTATTATGTTATATGTTATTTATTCAGTAATTTATTAAAGAAAATATGGTAAAGAACTAAAAAGATTGAACGTTGAAAACTTACCAAGCATTCACCTCTAGGTGATGAAATTGTTAAAAGTGGTGGTTGTGTAAAAATAAGATTGGAGAGAATAGTCTGAGATACACATAGACTAGGATAAAATTCTTCAAATACTTCATAACCACCTGAAATAGAAACAATAATATCATGAAAACAGAATCAAACTAGCATGAATGCTAAAAAACCTATTTAATCAAAAATCAGTTACACAATAGGTTTTATTAAAGCATGAAAGGCTAAAGGTTATGAAAGACCAAAGGTTATGAAAGACCAAAGGTTATGAAAGACCAAAGGTTATGAAAGGCTAAAGGTTATGAAAGGATGAACTCATGAAGGTTGTGAAAGACTACAAATTATGAAATGCTGTAAATTATGGAAGGATACACAATATGATCAACTTTAAATATCAAGAAAGTTTAAGTGTTACTGTTAAAGATAAATTTATAAACATATATAGTCGTAATTCATTAAGTCTTACGGTATGGAATATTTATCTTGTTTCATATAATTATTATATAATTTCTCCATGTTTTATTCGTTGTAAAAAATTTGAAGACAAGCACGAAACAAAAGTGCGGTCAGCCAGTCTCGGAAGAAACAGGGACAAGATATTTAAATACAGTGAACCTAGTGAGTCCTATTCATTTATTGAAAAGGGGAACGATTGCTTAATTGCAAGAATATTAAAAATAAAATATAGTTTTAAACTATAGTAAGCCTATATTATGTTAGACTTTATATAATCATAAACTATGTTTTGACAATATGTCACAAAAATAAAACATCAGTTAACCATGTGAATGAAATAGAATATGACAAGATTTATCTTACATTTTATTTAGGCTGCACCTGTATTTATTGTCATGTATTATCTCTACCTTCAGTCATTCACCGATAACAGATTTAGGTATTTGGATAACACAAGCTTATCATTCAACTCTGTCAATAGACAAGTGCGGATGTTTGACCTACTTAATCTCATTGTTAATGTCTGTTTGATGAAGAAAATTCTAATGCAACTGTCAATAAAATTATAAAGCAGGGGTTTAAAATGCATGTCACGGTACTTGAGTTATATAAAGCTCTGATCACGATTCAGGGTTGTGAACGGTTTGGTATACGCCCTTTTCAATAGCTTTTAGCTCTGCACTTTTTCAAAAAATTCAAAAATAATTTGCATTAGGGCATTTTTCTTTTGAGTGCATGTATTTTTTTCTATCCTATAACGCAGCTCCGAAACCTGCACTTTCGTTAAAAACAGAGAAAAAACACTTGGTACGAATTTCCATAGACTATATATCTGTCATTCAGAAAACGATAAATTCAGAATAGCGATAAATGATATGCGCTATCTTGTACAACGCACAAAACCCTTAAACTTTAAACAATTCCTGACCTGAGATAAAATTTCGTACAAATTGAACACATAAAATAATAGTAAAGATGTAGACTTGAATTCTTGTAATATACCTGGCGCATAAGAATACATATTCATATTTATACCCCTTTTCGCAAAATAAATAAAAAGCAACCTCCTCTTAAAGTAAATTAGATGCTGAAGAAAAGAGAAATTGACTAAGCACATAGTTAGGTAAGGTTTAAGCAAATGTCCTAAAGAGTTAACTCCTAGTGTAAAATCCGAGCAAAGTAACCACAAATCCGAGTGAGTAAAATCCGAGCTGGGTTACCTTCTATAGTATGGTCATTAAGTAATCCCTTTAAAAAAGAAATCTAAGGATATAAGCTCTTAGCAAATAAACTTTCTTATATAACAATTAGCTTCTATTAAAAATGTATGTGTTATCTACATAAATAAGTAGACATATACATAAATCATTAAATTGTAGGTTGGAAGTAAGTTCAATACAGTACTTGATTTATGTTTCATAACCTTTATTATATATATCGACTATACGGCGTACACTTTTTAATGAATTGTAAAAGGGAAGCATCTTATTGGGCTATTGATGGTCATACAGTGTGCAATGAGATATATTTTATAATATCCAACCTGTCGAGGGACCTCTTTAACTTTACAATTTGATAATAAAAGTCTTTGTGTAATAATATAATATTTTGTACTATAATTGGATTCTGTTTCGTGTTGACCATTCACAACACTCTTTACAAATCTTATTAATCCATTGTTGTAGAACGAAAGAAGGTACGAGCGTATATACAATTACAACATAAATAATTAGATTTGGGTTAAATGACCCAGTCACCTGTGTGTAATAGCTACTGTATATTGATTGCCTAATCCAGTTTATCTCAACTTTTTATTCATCTGAGTTTTTTTTCCATTCTCATTATGACTATTGTCCAGGAAAAATAAATTTAACTTACAAGACATATTTCGTATGCTTGCAAGCTTTAATATTGCATGATTTGTTAAAATGTAGAAATGTTCAATATAGATAATCCGTCTTAAAATGAAGCAAACTGTTACGCTAACAGTGTCCCTGATAAATATTACAAATGTGTACTCCTCGCAAAAACATGTGCGTAGGCCTATCAATTAAGACCTTATCAAACACTTTGTTTAAGTAGAATTGCACACTGCAAATTGAAACAGAGAATGGTCCAGAAAATTCATGATATCAGTGTCCCCGATACACAGAAAATTTAGAAAACATATAAAAATCCCTTTAAGTTAAGTGTGATTCAATATTATCAGTTTTAAGTAGGCTACTTTTAATAAATATGAAATCTTAAATTAAGTTGTAAGTATTCAGTCCAATTGATGATTTAGTACTGCGTTGGCGTAATCTCATTCCTGATACGCTTTACTTAAATTCTTGGCACGTGAAGCTGAACAGGAAGCTATTAATTAATAATTAGGGTTAGTAAAATTCTAAATTTGAAATCATTCAACTCACCTATGATATAGTACAGACTGGGTACAGTTAATTGTTGTGTTAAACTGTTTAATACTGAATAAAGGTTGGAATCTTTATTAGCATTGGTTAATTCACTGGTATCCTGATCATAAACCACTACCAATTTATATTCACCAGCTACTAAACGATTCCTTTTAACTTCACACGGTACAATATTTACTAGAGGAATAAAACCATTAGATCTTCTCTTTAATATGGGAGGACAATGAATATTGGTGGCTTCAGGCAGGTGACCCTCGTTATACTTCATAAATGGTCTTGAATCGAGAAGAAGAACATGTTCTGGTCCATGTTGTTTGATGATATTAGCCACGTAATCCACATTTACTCCTTTAAATTCCATGTTCTTCGTTGTGTTTGAAAATTGAAATGATATTTTAACTTGTTTCAGATCCTACTACTTCTTACTACAACTTGTTCACTCTCTGTGTTGTTATTGACTATAGCGTCTCTATGAATGAATGGAAAGTCACGTGGTTTCCGATATTAAATCCGATTCGCTAAAAGAATATAAGCGCCCGATAACCTGACGCACAGAAAATAATTCTTTGATTGCGGATCAGTAAAGAGCGACAAATCGTTACATTTGCTATCAAAAGTATTGTGACAGTATTGACTTCATTGTTTTGATCGTGCTTGCTTGCGTTATATCCAGTATAAAAGTATATGAAAAATAAATTCATACGCGAGTGACGCTGCATGTTGAACTGATGTCACAGCAGGGATAGGTTACCATATATAGAAGGTCCATTCATACAATTTGCTCATGTGACTTTATCCATTAAACGCCCCTCCCCTTTTGATGTATTAAATTATTTATTCCGCAACCAGAAATGAGAGTTTGTTGTTAGCTTTTATCTAAGCTAATATATTTCTGATTCAAGTGGAATAATTATGTCAGTTATTTGAAAAAAAAAACAAACATCAATTCAAATAAGCAAGCATGGGCTAAATTGAAATGCCCAGAATTTTTATCAGTAGGCCAAGAGACCCTCATGACGTCATTGAAAGCTTTTGTACAAAAGGAAACAATTAAAGTATTTAACTTTGGTCATTCTCATTTGCTCATAACTTTTGTTTTGTCTTGAAAGAGTGTATTTAGTAGAAATACTATTTTGGACACAATATTACAGGAGATAATCATATTTTCAAACTACGTAAAATCACACGTTTGTTATCTCTGCAATTCAGCTTATTATAAAATCATTCACCGCTATCTTCCAAGATTAGAAGTACGACGTATACAAGAAAACTTGATGCCAACCTTCTTATTGTTGAAGGCCCACAAAAAAAAAAAAATAAATAAATAAAAGTAAAAAAAAAAAAAAAAAAATAAAAAAAAAAAAAAAAAAAAAAAAAAACAAGACAAAGAATTAAACCAACCTACTGTATATTCAACTGTTTATACATTATTAAACTTGTGTTGAAAGCCCGGATAAATAAGAATAAGTATATTTTTGAATCAAGTACGGTACACGTTGTAGGTCATTTAGTAATATTAATATGTATTTATTGTAATATCGGCTCAATAATGCTCATTGTGTTTTGTAGCTTTAATGTAATCTTTATCAATTTCTTACATACATGTATTTGTATCCAATTATTTGGAATATAACACCTTAACCTGTGGGACTTTAGATCTAACTGATATTGTCCTGATATCATTGAGTGTTATATCAGTTTCAGGTATATTTATGGATTTTTATCATATGGTTAAATTCGGATATATATGGGCTCTTTACGATTCAGTTAAAATTCAACATAAACGTATCGCTGATGGCAAAAATAAAACAAGGATCAGAGCAACAACATTTTCAAAAATACTCAAAAAAACTATTATTAACTTCATCTTATACGTTGACTTCAATAGCTTCCTCCGTTATTTATAAAGGCTGCCATTTGATTTGAATGTACGCAAAACAATACCGTCAATGAAAAGACTTTACGCCAAGCGTCTGATAGCCTTGTTCGCTAACGTAATATCCAATCAAATTACCACATTTTTTACCTTGGTCAGTGCTTTACACAGAAGTTTCTAGGAACTTCTTCACTCCTAACACACTCAATGATACCAGAAAGGTAGCTATTGCAGTCAAGGTATAAGACCAGGTTGGTAATAGCGGGAAATCGTGAAGATTAAGCAACAGCGGAGTAGGCTACGTCATATCGAAATAAAGAAATTTCGTATCATTATCTGGGAAAAGATGACGCGTTTGATTTACTAGATAGTATTACTGCTATATAAATTGTTTCTATTTAGGGTAGGTTTTTTTATTATATAAACGGTCATACAATCCTCTGTCTATATTGACTGTCGATTGACTCCATTATAATTATATTCAAAAAAGTCTTTTCAAGTCAATAAATTGGCATATGACCCATCGAGTAACATACATGATAAATCTATCATTTTACAGCTATAGTGTAACATATTGTCGTTGTATTGTATAATAGCTATTTTTTGTAACAATAATGGTAGGCTATGGTATTTCTAAATATGACTTAAGTATGATGAAATAATATACGTGTATAGGCATGCAATTTTAATAGACCGGGAAAAGGCTTCGGCTGAAATGATACGGGGATATAAAGATTCTTACGACCCTGCCACTCCAAGACACCACCTTACATTGTAAATAATTTATATGGAGCATATCGTATACAGTTTACCGTAAGATTGGTCGATTTTGAAAACAGAAAATGTTCCTCTCCTTTGTTGTATTTTAACGAAATAAAACCATTTTTAACAATCGTAATTCATCAATTTTAGAAGCAGATGACAGTTTACACCATTTACCCCGTGCACAATTTCGTTTCCTTTTCAATTCACTCATTCACTCAAACAAAACCAAAAAAACATAACCTACGTCTTGTTACTTAAAATAGACAAAAAATTCGTCACTGATTATTTTGTTTACAAATTTTGTAGTAAATATACTAATAGATATCAAATGATAAGTTTAATATTAACAAGTATAACGGTATCAACACAAACAATTCTTTGTCCTAATTAAATTTATCTGCAGGGTGTTGTCCGTCCTGTAAGTTTAGCTGAAAATCTAATTATGTTTTAATGTCCAGAGTTTTTTCCGACTCTAATAAAAATCCATTTCTCAGCTGTGGTTCAATTTTGTGGATCCAATATTATTCATAGAGCCGTCAGCGCCCCTATCTTGACCATAGTTGAACTTCGGCTAAAGTGTAACGTTAACAAAGTTAGGATAAACGACTTTCTTTTTTTACATTTGAAAGTCAAAGGTAAGCATGAGTTTCGTAAAGATCAAGCGGTGCATATATAAAGTTTGAATTAAGTTCTAAGTTTAGCCATGGTTTAGGTTAAGTATGAACGCCGCATACGGCCATAATCTGAAATAAATATAAAAATGCTTGAAGTGAATTTTATGCCAGGCAAATGCACGCAGATTTTATAAAAATATATATTGATATCAAGTAAATGTTCGTTGCTCGTAAATACATTTTTTTTAATACCAAAATTTATTTCTAACGGCTTTTTTGAAAGAGCTGACCTGATAATTATAGTATATAAGTTTAGGTTCTCTCCTGATTGATTAAACTGACACACCTAATGCAATAAATGCAGGTGTGTTATTTTTTTTCTACGCATATCGGTCATATTACAGGCTGCTATCTTTAAACACAATAGGGACTATAACTGTGCTTAACATCTTCTAACTTTCATCATTTAATTTTCAAAAGTGGGATGTTGTTAATAACTTCTAATAAATAACATTGTTGTGTGACGTATATTAATGATTGACATTTCGTCAAAGAAGAAAATAGCCAGGATGTAAATGAATGTCCAGTCAATTGACCGGAAAGGGATGTTGTTGACATGCTAAAGCCTCACCTGTTTTCTAGAACAAAAGAGAAATCATACCTTATGATGACATAGACTGTCTATTTGAGAAACGGAAATCCGGAAATTTAATAATTTAAAACGTCTATTCTCATTCTTTTAAGTTAAGTGTAAGTATTTTTTTTTCTCGAAAACATTGAACTTTATTCGAATATTATTGTGTCCATCGATAATTAGTAAAATACCAACAAGTTTAGATTGTTTGTATTCTAATGTGAGATTTAGCAAAGTCCTAATATTTTAAAGAATTAGTTAACCAAGCACTGAGTTTTTTACCCTTCAAACATACAATGGCAATTTTATTTATCATTCCCGTGTTTTAATAATAACAGTCCAAAGAATTTTAGGAATATTAACTATTAGTTTTTAAACCAAGACAGGAATTCCACCCAATATTCAATAATTTATTAGCCCTGTTAATCGGTTATATAACATAGAAAACATGATAACGTAAATATGTTACAAATAAGCAACATTCAAACACAACTAACTATACAAACATCGTTATTTAATTACATAGTAAAATAGAACGGCTCCAATTTTTGTCTACTGACTCTTTATTGGTAAGAGCTCAGTTAAGTTTGAAATTTGGCTTCTTTTGGCTCAACTGTTTTGGGGTTACTGCCCTTGACCTGGTAAAACGCGTCAAATAGTTGCTATAGGTTTTGATTCTTGATCTTGAAACTTCGTTTGAAACTATATATCGATAAGATCTCATACAAATTTGTATTTGATGAGTCAAATTTGGATTGTAAACAAGACAGTCGACACAATTTTTATCAGGTCTTAATGGAAATTAGCTCGTTTTTTTATGAAAAGTTTTTGAGTTATCGTCCTTGGCATAGTAAATCCTGTCAAATTTGGCTTTTAATCACATATGATACAGCTATGATACAGTTTTTATCGGATCTAAATGAAATTCGGTATGCATTTATATATTGATCTAGATCAAGTTAGAATTTGTCCCGTTTTGAATGAATGCTTTTTTAGTTATTGCCCTTGACTTAATAAAATACGAGCCAAATTTTGGCTTGTAAACATCATATAGGCTTCATTGTTAACTGATCTTGATGAAACTCAGTATGAATGAAAACATTATCATGCATTATATATTAAATCTCGTTCAGGTTCAAATTTAGTGACGACGTAAAACTCCATTCATTTCATTTTCATTTCATTTCAAATTTAGTGACAATCGAGTGAACTATTCTTGTATACTTATAACAACTGCCTACGTAAAGAGTAGGTTTTTTATCTTAAAGATATGCAGTGATGAAATAACCCCATGCCAATTATTTTTATTAGGTTCTATATCATATCACTATGATTAGACATACAGTTTTATTAACACTCCTCTAATCTTGTTGACTTGACACGCTTCAAATCACTTTGTTCTTTTCTATACAACGAACTAGCACTCAACTCTCTTTTCAATTATTTTCATTTTAGAAAACGACCATTATAATATAAATTTCCTTTAAGGGACCGAGGCAAATAGTTCAACACAAGGAATATGAAAGCTCTGATTAATGGCCAAATAACTACATGTTTAATTTGAAGATTATTTGTAAAGCTATTTAATAATGTGGGAAAGTCTAGGGCTGTTGAAACTTATCCATATATCGGACTATCGCAGTATGAAATTCTTGTAATTTTTACAACTTCAAAATTGGTGTTGCTTTAGCTATAATGATCGTCGTTTTCTCGTTTTAAACTCAGCTAAATTATTCAAATGTGATGTTTTAGCATTGATTACATTTACGATAATTCAATACGAGTATAGACAAGTAGAAAAAATTTAATGTCAAAGTTAGTTTCTAACGAAAAAGGGCAATCGGCTGTCTGGAAACAGATGAAATATCAACTTCATGATATTTTGTAATATATCGTAATACGTTTCACAATACAGTGGAATATATCGCAATACGACTATGAACAGCAATACACAGCCCTTGTTATTGGGTTTTAGTTCCCTTGCATTATTGATAAGTCTTTAAACCATTTTTTTAGTCTAACAAGGGCTCTATAGACGAATAATTACGTATTTCGACTTTGGCGAAAACGTATTGTAATCGTTCGGATTATTACGTATTTCGACTTTGGCGAAAACGTATTGTAATCGTTCGGATTATTTTTTTTTTTTTTTTTTTTTTGTAATTCTTGGATGAGTTTGCAGACAAACTGGTAAAAGGTGCAGAAATTCTAAATCTACAGTTGATCTTAGAATGATTTCTATTATCAAATAAAACAAAACCGGAAGTTCTATCGCTGACAGGAAGTGAGAACCGGAAGTTCAGGTTTTTTTGCTTTAGCAAGTTTATTTTCAGTTCGATTTTGACCGGATTTTCAAATTTGAAAACTTCAATGTATTTGTCAACTAACAATTATAGGTTTTATGCAATTAGGTTAAATATTTTACCCACGATTTGCAATTCAATATTCAAGGGTCATCGGCAAAAATTTCAGACCGTGATTTCTCCTTTAATATAAATGGTAAAATTTTGAAACTTTACCAGTTGATAGGCGATATGTTTATAATTTTTGAAAAAATGTGAAAAAAAAATTCCACTTCCGGTTTAGCTTCAAATGACGTAATTACGTAACTTCCGGTCTATAACTGCTAGGTGAAAAGTGAAAGCTGTTTTATAAATAACTTGTCAATAGTAATTGATTTGACCTAAATAATTAGGTCAAGCTGCCATATCGGCCGCCATTTTGAATTTTCGTTACAATTCTTAAATCCGAAATTCAGACACTACTGATAGACCGATTTTGATGAAATTTAGCACATAGATACAATGGATCATTATCTACCTTTTCTTGGAGAAAGATTTTCAAATTTCGTATTTTCTTTCGAATTATTTAAATTTCGATTTTTTCAAAATTAGGTCACTTTAAGGGGTACGGAAGGTGTGCCCCACTTAATCTATGCCCTTGAAAATTAGGTCAAAAAATATTCAATATAGTGTCTACGAGTAGATATTTTTTAATTTGGCTTATTTAAAAAAATTCATAGAGATAAGTGTACTTAAATACAGCAAAAATTGATAATTTTCATATTTTCGCCATCATTAACCGTTACGGAAGGTGTGACCTAATTATTTTATGACTTTAAAAACTAGGTCAAATGATATTCAATATATTGTCTAGATGTAGGTAATTGCAAATTTAGCCTACATAATATTTTAAGGCTCTCGAAATACGTTCATAATTGTAAGCAATTCTAGTTTTATTTTTTTTTTTTTGTAATTCTTGGATGAGTTTGCAGACAAACTGGTAAAAGGTGCAGAAATTCTAAATCTACAGTTGATCTTAGAATGATTTCAATTATCAAATAAAACAAAACCGGAAGTTCTATCTCTGACAGGAAGTGAGAACCGGAAGTTCAGGTTTTTTTGCTTTAGCAAGTTTATTTTCAGTTCGATTTTGACCGGATTTTCAGATTTGAAAACTTCAATGTATTTGTCAACTAACAATTATAGGTTTTATGCAATTGGGTTTAAATATTTTACCCACGATTTGCAATTCAATATTCAAGGTTCATCGGAAAAAATTTTCAGACCGTGATTTCTCCTTTAATATAAATGGTAAAATTTTGAAACTTTACCAGTTGATAGGCGATATGTTTAAAATTTTTTGAAAAAATGTGAAAAAAAAATTCCATTTCCCGGGTTTTAGCCTCAAATGACGTAATTACGTAATTTCCCGGTCTATAACTGCTAGGTGAAAAGTGAAAACTGTTTTATAAATAACTTGTCAATAGTAATTGATTTGACCTAAATAATTAGGTCAAGCTGCCATATCGGCCGCCATTTTAAATTTTTCGTTACAATTCTTAAATCCGAAATTCAGACACTACTGATAGACCGATTTTGATGAAATTTAGCACATAGATACAATGGATCATTATCTACCTTTTCTTGGAGACCGATTTTCAAATTTCGTATTTTCTTTCGAAATATTTAAATTTCGATTTTTTCAAAATTAGGTCACTTTAACGGGTACGGAAGGTGTGACCCACTTAATCTATGACCTTGAAAATTAGGTCAAATAATATTCAATATATTGTCTACGAGTAGATATTTTTTAATTTGGCTTACTTAAAAAATTCATAGAGATAAGTGTACTTAAATACAGCAAAAATTGATAATTTTCATATTTTCGCCATCATTAACCGTTACGGAAGGTGTGACCTAATTTTTTTATGACTTTGAAAACTAGGTAAAATGATATTCAATATATTGTCTAGAAGTAGGTCATTGCAAATTTAGCCTACAAAATATTTTAAGGCTCTCGAAATACGTTCATAATTGTAAGCAATTCTAGTTTTATTTTTTTTTTTTTGTAATTCTTGGATGAGTTTGCAGACAAACTGGTAAAAGGTGCAGAAATTCTAAATCTACAGTTGATCTTAGAATGATTTCTATTATCAAATAAAACAAAACCGGAAGTTCTATCTCTGACAGGAAGTGAGAACCGGAAGTTCAGGTTTTTTTGCTTTAGCAAGTTTATTTTCAGTTCGATTTTGACCGGATTTTCAGATTTGAAAACTTCAATGTATTTGTCAACTAACAATTATAGGTTTTATGCAATTAGGTTAAATATTTTACCCACGATTTGCAATTCAATATTCAAGGGTCATCGGCAAAAATTTCAGACCGTGATTTCTCCTTTAATATAAATGGTAAAATTTTGAAACTTTACCAGTTGATAGGCGATATGTTTATAATTTTTGAAAAAATGTGAAAATAAAAATTCCACTTCCGGTTTAGCCTCAAATGACGTAATTACGTATCTTCCGGTCTATAACTGCTAGGTGAAAAGTGAAAACTGTTTTATAAATAACTTGTCAATAGTAATTGATTTGACCTAAATAATTAGGTCAAGCTGCCATATCGGCCGCCATTTTGAATTTTCGTTACAATTCTTAAATCCGAAATTCAGACACTACTGATAGACCGATTTTGATGAAATTTAGCACATAGATACAATGAATCACTATCTACCTTTTCTTGGAGACCGATTTTCAAATTTCGTATTTTCTTTCGAATTATTTAAATTTCGTTTTTTTCAAAATTAGGTCACTTTAACGGGTACGGAAGGTGTGACCCACTTAATCTATGACCTTGAAAATTAGGTCAAATAATATTCAATCTATTGTCTACGAGTAAATATTTTTTAATTTGGCTTACTTAAAAAATTCATAGAGATAAGTGTACTTAAATACAGCAAAAATTGATAATTTTCATATTTTCGCCATCATTAACCGTTACGGAAGGTGTGACCTAATTATTTTATGACTTTGAAAACTAGGTCAAATGATATTCAATATATTGTCTAGATGTAGGTAATTGCAAATTTAGCCTATATAATATTTTAAGGCTCTCGAAATACGTTCATAATTGTAAGCAATTCTAGTTATTATATTATTATCCCAAATTTAGGAGCCGTTATCAATGTGGACTTTAAACTGTGCAAACTAGAATAATTTAATAAGGTTTTGAGAGGTGTAAAATGTATAATAAACTTGTTTATTCCACTAAAATTTGAATCTTTAATTTTGTAGCATTTCAATTGAGAATTCAGTTGATGTAAAGAGAGGTCGTTTCCTGGAATTGCCAGTCGATGATAAGATTATAAAAAAATGACACCATTAAAGATTTTATTGGTTTCTAATTGAAACAGAGCTGACATGAAATGAGCTGACATCAAAATAACGAAATTAAGGGCAACTATTGGTATTTTCGGGTTTTGATTTAGGTCTAGAATAGGTGCAAATAGTCTGAAGAAGTATTGCAAATATACGAAAATTGCTATATTTTCCCAATATACCTAAACTAAAAGTTACACTTTTTATTTCTAAAATGGGAAAAACGATGGTCGAATGTAAGCTGTATCTTCGAAATCAGTGCGATGTGAAGTACAATTTTTAAATCACAACACACGTAACTCGTAACTATTGTACATATTTCCACTAGAGTCCCCATGAATAGGGGATTGTAGCAGATGCCCATAGAAAACTGTTGGCGTGTGATCGCTTAAACTAGTAAAATTATATTCCTTGTAGCATCCAATTTATTTGCATCATTTTTAGAACATTCCATAAAGCATCGGAATAGTCATATATTGTATTGTTGATACAGAATTTTCAAGTGATTTACGAGAAATTTACATTTCAAATGATGAAAACAGGGGTTTTAGAAAATGAACAATGAATGTGAGATGTCAATGAAACATCATTACTAAAAAATACGTGTTGATGTTTGTACGTATTTGTGTCAATAGAACTGAATGATCTAACTCACCGCTAAATAATGAAGAATCTTGTTTACTAAAAAAGATCATATATTTTTTTTTTTAGGGTTACTGTTAGACTGATAAATCATGAATGAATACGTACTAAATCCCTGTTCGGAGCCGCAGTGGATCAGTGAGTTCAATCCCATCGATGTCGAGATGAGCTATCGGATTTTTCATCCTGGTTTCCCATTGTCAGGGTTGTAGATAGGAGAGACATTATAAAGTCGTTCGGGTGGGACAATAAACCAAGGCCCGTGTGCTTCAGGCTATGCACGTCTTCATTATCCATAAGGTGCAGAAAAGTATGACGAAAATATCCATCAATTCATTTTTATATACTAGTTCAATGTATTACGCCGCCGACTTTATTACCAATACCAAGATAAAGTCGTCGAAAAAAGGTTGAATTTGGACCCAATACCGTTAGTGATATCTTTTAAGCATTTATTAGGAATAGTAGAGGCCCCAAAACAGATCCCCGAGGGTTACCATCTTTAAGATATTAACCAGCGACTGACTCACCTTTAATAATGATTGACTGTTTTCTATTCTGAGCGAAATCGTTTTGTGAAAAAGATCTTTTTGTCTAATGCGCCACTTACGTCAAAACACATTATTTTGTTTTTCACAGGTCAATATAATAGAAATGAAATTATTGGTTTTATATAGAAACGTATAGAACATTTTGCCATGAAAATGACGATTGAAATCTTTATCGAAACGAGCGCTGGAAATCAGACAATCTTTACATTCTCGCGTGTCTTCTACATTTAATCTTTCATAGACCGAAACATATGACTATATTCTATCCTCAGATACCTTTTCTGACAGTCTTGTTGGCTGGTGTCTCTTGGTCAAGTTGTAGGCTACTAACAAAACGAAAGTGACAGCGATGCCTAACCCTAATTTACAGTAATCGTAAAGGTAATTTAATATAATTAAGTTTGAAGAAAATGCACTTTCGGAGGTGTGGAAAATTCCCCAGAAATCAAAAACTTAGATTTTGTAAAAACAGCCTACCCATCCAGAGATAACCATCGACCTACCTCCAAAAAAGCCTACCAATCCAAAGATAACCACCGACGTCACTAACATCAGAAACGTCCAACAACCCACAAACGCCAACCAGAAACCCTTTGTTAACGTATTCTTCCAAGTTTCGCAGTGTCTCCATCATTTGGCAAGCCTTACCCTTCAGCAGCGTTAACCTTCAAATGCAAAGTCTCTGAGTTGGATAGTCTTATCCGTCCAGCAATGAAAACATCAGCTGTCGACGCAATTATTCGATTCCTCAATCGGAAATGGCTCTCTAAGGTGACGCAGGCTTTGATTGATCATTACGAACCCAACCTTCAAGAGAAACTCACCATCTTCCAAACCGAGTGTTATTCACAACCAGCCATCGACCGCATCATTTCCCATCCCCTGTCTTGGGCCCGTCGCTCCTAACGGCAAACGTCTTACTCGACCTGCAATTACCATCCTGAAATGGAGATTGATCAACAAACACCTGCACCAACAAGAGTCGCTACTCGAACCAAACCTCTAAACGATCCCGCAGTTTACAAACGCCTAGTCCAGCAGATGTGTGAAAACGTTCTCGTAGAGAGTACACCCCCATCTCTTTTCCCTTTCAGATTCCTCATCCACACCATCTTCATCATGTGACCCAGGTTCTGCCGATCTTTCTTCCTTTTGTGCGTTTTTGGATCAACATGCCACCTCGAATTCTCCAACCAAGTCAAGTCGTGTACCCACACCATCTCCACCTAGAACCATATCTCAGTCCGTGCGTACATTCCTAACAATGAGGGTGAAAAGTGGGTGATAAGTTTGGTGGGTTTTACTTTAAAACTTTAATTTTCACCAAAGTCGAAATGTTTTTCACCTAGGTGAATAAGTTCGGTAGTTTTTAATTTAAAAACTTTATTTTCCACCTAGGTGAAAAGTGGGTGGTAGTTTTTATTTTAAAACTTTAATTTTCACAAAAATGGAAATGTTTTTCACCTAGGTGAAAAATATAATCACCTAGGTGAAAAACAGGAATTATCACTTAAATAAAAACTACCAGAGTTATTACCCACTTGAAAATAAAGTTTTTTAATAAAAAATACGGGAATTATCCGCAACTTTTCACCTAGGTAAAAAATGTTTTCACCATGGTGGAAAATAAAGTTTTTAATTCAAAAAAAAAAAAAAAGTCGTTTTCACCGAATAGAATGCAACAACATGTATTTAATTTCAAGTAAATAATACTAGTATGTCCTTAACAATATTTCGGAGAAATAAGCAACTAATTACCCACTCGTTTTAATTCTCACAGATCAGACATTACATTAAGCAAGGACAAGCCTGTTTCTAATCATTTTAATCTTGATGACCATATATCTGACGATCTCTCCCTACCCCAATTGAGCGCACAAAAATCGACTTTTTTTTCGACCCAATTCCATTAATCTAGGGCGTAATATTCACCATAATGGGGGCATAGCACACTTTGTCATCCCCTTCAATACAACCAGTAATAAAGCAAGCAAAGTAGTTGATGCCCATTACCAGAGTCTTCAAGAGAAATTCCCCATGCCTATAAACAGAAAATGTTAGTGGCATATTCTAAAAATCAGAACTTAAATGACAATCTTGTACATAGCAAACTTAAAACAATCTATATGTAACAAGTACTATACCGATAATTTTAGCTTAGAACAGAAGGAAACTATTGTCAATAAAATATTTGTTCCTAGGCCTGAACATCTGGGAGGAAGTGACAGTGATCGAGATAGACGCAAAGATTCCACATTTCAAATAAATGACAATCACAAATATCATATACCTCATTTCTTGCACAAAATATGAACAACAATATGTTGGAGAGACAAAAAAAAAAATCATTAAGGGTCCGTTTTAATCACCATAAGTCTGACATCATTTTCAAAAAAAAATTATAAAACACTTAAATCAACCCGACCACCACATAACAAACCTTAAAATTATTCCGATTGAACAAATTTACGAACAACCTGGTACTGATTCTAAAAAAAATCGCCTTATTCGATCAAATTATTGGATAAATAAATTACAAACTATCCTTCCTTTAGGAATGAATATTCACGTTGACTTCCAGATTATACCCTTTGTTATACAATACAACAATACAGCTGGTCAAGTTCCTCGAATAATTATCCGTCTTTACAAAGAAATTGCAAGAAAAATGTCCAACAGTCTTTACAAATGATTTAGTGATAGCCTAAACCTGAAATAAAAATCTAAATGATATCCTAGTCCGTGGTAGATTACCCCTCCTGACGTAGATTCATAAAACTTAATTCAATCCTTATTGTTTATTTATGTTATAGCTTACTATTGAAAATTCCTCATTTTACCATAGTTAATAATGTTCCTATGGGAACCAGTATTCCTCTTATATATTCCAGATTTAGAAGCTTGTGAACTTAATTTTTAATATTTTATAATTTTCAAACTAACTTCACAAAAATACTCTCTCACAAAAGGTTAAGCCTACATACCTGCGCCTGTGCTTTCGTAACATCACTTAACCGTAATGTTACAACCCGCAATTCCTAATTCACAGTAATCGTAAAGGTAATTCAATATAATTAAGCTTGAAGAAAACTCCTTTTCGGAGGTGTGGAAAATACCCCGGAAATCAGAACTCTTTCAAAATAGCTATCAGTGACCGGAAGAAAGGTAGATATTTTGGATTAGCCTACATTTGTCAATGAACGGATGATAGGGTCATACGTTATCTTAAGATATTTAAAAACAGGATATTTAAGTTAATTTACAGTTTCAGATTCAAAAGGTGTTATTTAAATACTATTACGATTATAAATAGATCAAAACTAATCCTGTAAATATATATATATATAATATATAAAATGCGTATGTGTCTAATATTAATGTCTAAATATATAAAAATTCTTATTCATGATTATCTCGATATTGTGTGCGTCATTACGTTATTTCTCTTAACTAATTTAGTCATCAATAATATTGGTCACTATGACTTATTGTATATTACGACAATCTTGTTTATTTTTACTTCGAGTATTGTCTTTAACGTAAACAATTTACTTTACTACGAGAGAAATCAAATGTAATGAATGGAGTCAGGGGCGTAGCGTGACCATTTTGACTGGGGGGGGGGGTGCAACGTCTTAGTTTTACCGACGAACACGTGTTCTTCCGGGGGCAAAAATTACTTACTCGCACTGTTACGAACGCATTATACACGAACGAAATCCATCGTTGTAGCAAATCCTAAACATTTGAAAACCATATCAATCAGGGGTGTATCTAGAATATGCCTGAGAGGGGGACTGAAAGGTGATTTTTCCAAGGCAAGTCCTGTGGGCCAAAGGCCTTCGTATTTGGCCCTTGCAGTGGCGGGGGGTTCGGGGGTCCTTTCCCGGAAAATATTACAAACTAGGAAACCCGGAGAATACATCTGACGCCATAGTGGAAGTCGTTTCCACTGGTCCAAATTATCAATTTTCATCGGAAAACCATATGTTTTATATTTCCTCTTTCGACCTATTTTACGTTTTACCGTCATGGAGGGGGGTTTCTGGGGTTCTCCCCCGGAAAATTTTACAAACTAGGAAACCCCGAGAATACATCTGACGCGATTTTGAAAGTCGTTTCCACCGGTCAAAATTATCAATTTTCATCGGAAAACTATATGTTTTCTATGTCCTTTTTCGATCTATTCTGCGTTTTACCGACAAGTTCAGTAAAAATCACTTTTTATGTAGACGAACAGTTTTCCGATAACATTATAACTGACACAAGGTTACCACTCTTTCGGTAAGCCAATCGGTTTTACCGAAGACTCCATTTCCCCTCCAACCTTATTTCCGACCGAAACCGGTTTTCCCCGGTTAAATAAAAATCACTTTTTAAAGTAGACAAGGTTTACCGATAACATCATTTAACCCAAAACAAAGGGTTTTTTTCTCTTTTTGGTTAAAAACGGTTTTACCGACGACTCCCCCCTTGCCCGTTTTTTTATCCCCACCGAAAACAAAAAACGAAACACCAAAAGGGGTTTTAACCTTTTTAGGTTAATTATCAACTTTAATCGAAAACCGGATTTCGGCGTTTTTATTGACGTTTCGATCCATAACCAGGTTTTTACTTTACGAAATTGCCTTTACCCCCCAAACCCTGCCGTCTTTTACGCCCCGAAAGGATTTTAACCCAAACCTTTTCCTTTTTAGGTTTAAATTTACCGGTTAAAGATTCCGGTTAAGGTTTTATCCCTGATTTTTAACAACCATTCAAAATATTAACTCCCCCTACGAAATGGGTTTTTTTTGGAATCTATTTTTTTGGGCCCAAAAAACATACAAGGGGGGAAAATTTCAAGTTTTTTTTTATGTTTCATTGAATACTCTTAAATGTAGATAGTCCAATTAGTTGACATATAGTAATAAAGATATTAGCCTATGATACTGCAGGTAATATACAATGATTATTATATTATATTATACCTAGAGGCAATATTGGCAATGTTAAGATCTTTAATAAAGCCCCCCTGAGCACCCGACCCTGACTTATTTCTTAGTAATTATGTTACTGGCTTCCAGGCTTTTCTACAACTAAAACATTCATCAGTAGAAGCAAACTATCTTCTAGATTATTTAGAGTTTGTTTTATTTCCATGTATTATCAGTGAAATTGACCAGAGTCGCAGTGAGTTAGATGCTTGCTCACTTATCCGAGGGTCCAAGCAAAATTACCCTCATTACACCCTGCATGGCGTAGCCCATTAGGCGCATTTATTTGAGTGAAATGGATAGGAATTTCGCTCCTCCCATGAGTTTTAACTTTTATATCTACATATGAAGCACTGACACTGGTCTGTTCTGGTCTACGAATAGAGATTATTGATTCAGAATGATTTTATGGCCGAGTTAAATATTTCTTTTGCTCATTCTATACGAATGATTATATATATAGATATGCCTAAAAAATTTCAAATAGTTAGTTAACTAACAATGAGTTGAATTGGTTGTCTATGTGATCTCAGTGCGATGCAGTGTACTGGATGAAAAGCGCTAAATGATTTCTGACAGATATTTGACTCTATAGTGCATTGATATTGTCATCTTCACAATGTCAAGCTTTTCCAATAAAAATGGTTTTAGCAGTCGAAGTAAGGCAAAGTTCGCAATACCTTGACCAATACGAAGATGTGTTATTGTAGTCTTTGAAATTTCTGGCACGGAGTTCGTATATTATCTGTACAGGCATTGCTCGCGTTTACGTTGATTCACTTTTTTGAAATGGTTTGTTAATTTATCAAAACCATATAATTAGTCTGCATGTTTTCAATTATCTATTTATATTATAAAGTGGACTACGATCATAAGCACAAATATCTTTTCAAGACGATTCAAGACAATTGGGAATGAAGGGAGGCAACTCAACATAATCTCAACAGACAAAATGGACTCGATCCACCAATTCATGTGCCATCTGTTTCAATATTTAATTAAGAAATTCATTAACTTTTTCCAGAAATAAACAATTTAATTAATGACAGTAAGAAAGAAGTAAGAAACATGTTTTTGAGAAAAAAGAACAAAGATCCGACTCCCTATGCAACAGGTAGAAATACGAATACAAAACAGCGACAGTTAATTAAAACTTAAAAGTAACATCATGTGTTGAAGGAAAAAGAAGGAGATAAAATCTACACACTTGACAAATGCGGTAAAATACAATAGAATATAATTATAATGTTGGTGAAAGGTGATGTGTAAGTTGGTTTATTCCTAGATTTAAAGTTTCCCGCGTTTCGCTAAGAATAGCGGGAAATATTTGTATTGACGATTTGTCGTGATCATGGATCACATCAAGTGATGTAACTAAGGTTGGGAGATTATAAATGAGGGTCGAATGTTTGGTGAATCGTTCTCTAGCCACTCACTTATTGGTTAAACACGTATGTTTATTTTGGATATTAAAAATATTAGAAACGTTAGTTTTTGTCGAATGTAGATTTTGTACATTATAATATTTTCTTTTATTTCTTATGTTATAAGATAGATAATAGGTGGATAAATACAAGTCCAAGCATTTTCTCTCGATGCAAGCAACCGATACTAGAAATATAAAAAAAATTATATTTGGTTTTTGGACACAGTTTCCAGAGTATTTTATTTTCTGAAGTTAAGATCAGTTTTTATGATCTCTGGCTTTTTCCTGGCCGCGGTTGTTTTGCTGATAAAAGAGATCGTATTTTTCATTGTTTGATTGTCAGTTTCATATGCATAATGTAGATATTTATTTCCGATTAGTGTATTCCATGTGAGCATTTTGTTTGTTCTATGTTTAAAATTGTCATGATTTGGATTTAATGTTTTTACATTTATTTGTATACATATTTGTTAATAAAAGAGGCGTCCCTCCAGCGTGTGGTGACTGTCAGCAATACATATTGTGTTATTATTGAAATTCTAATTTTTTTGGTGGCTGTCGGCTTGTGACAGGTATCACAATATAGTTCTGTACGAGGTAATAGTTGTAAGGAGGTCAGAGAAGGAAGGTTAATGGTAGTCTATTTCGACAGATGTTGATTTAAGTTCTGGGAATGAGTGACTTCCTTGAACAGATATCTATTTATTTGGTATCACAGCATTTAAACATGGTACATAATCTTTACATAAAAATTCAAAACAGTTACTGTCATGAAAACAAGGTCCTAGTTTAACGGGATGGAGGAAATTATCAGAAT
Source organism: Nipponacmea schrenckii (assembly GCA_030562195.1). Taxonomy (NCBI): domain Eukaryota; kingdom Metazoa; phylum Mollusca; class Gastropoda; family Lottiidae; genus Nipponacmea; species Nipponacmea schrenckii. The sequence continues at coordinate 8,118,540 of JAUJPP010000006.1, forward strand.
AATGAAATATTTCTTGAGCATAGTTCCTATCAGTGTACCAGAGGTATTCACCTTGTAATTTATACACATTATTAGATTTATCTAAACCATATATAGCGGTTGGTATAGCTATCTCTAAATATACACCGTGAGTATTGAATATACTTATTATATAGCTAAATTCTTTACTTAATCTCTTAGGTACATAAAATATATCAGATGCTTGATAATAAACACCTTCCTCACTTCCTGAATTGAGAGCAAGTTGATTTATAAAGCTTTTTAATGTAAAATCCGATTTAGCCAATTTACGTAACGTTCTGAATGATTCGATCAGGCGCCGTCGCCCAAAGCTACTCCCCCACGGCCACCATGATTCATCACGCCAAATATCAACCACAGTTTCTTGATCTAAGCTGGCTGTTTTAACCTGGCGTTGAAACCAAAATTTGTCTTTGGGAAGATTAGCCAGATTCCATACATTAAATAACACGTCATCACTAAGATGTAGATAACCATCGACATCGTAATTCATTCTGATCGCATTCTGAACACATTGATAACCTTGTTGTCCAACATAAAAATTGTCTAACATTTCTATGAAAGATACAGGATACGCCAACGATCTAATATTGTCCTGAAAATCTTTGATATTTGTTCCACAGTATAGAATATTTTTAAACACAGGACGGTACAATTTTTCTAAATGTTCGACAATGTTATAATATCCTTCTCTATTGAATACTATAACTAGTAAAATGTTACTCCGTTGTGTTGCCTTTTCAACCGAAGCAGGACATTTATCAGAATTTTCAACACAGTTTAAGATTTTCTCTGGACCATTTATCAAATTCTTTGAAACTGGGGGAGAATATATTAAGTTATATTTTGGTTCCACATCAACGCCTTTGGACCATTCAGTCACTTCAGCATCTGTTATTTTATACCCAGAATCAGTTAAACTGTAGATCCAATGAAAAATTTCCCGGAACTCTTCTTTAGTTATCAAATTTAGTTGTTGCATATGTTTGCTTAGAGATAACACACAGCAAAATAACCGATCTTTTGAACAATCCGGTTGCCATTCATCTAGTTCATTAGCTAATGTTATTCCATTATTTATTGTAGTCTCTATCTTACTCTTATTTCCTTTTAGTACTGACATATCTATATGTAATGTTTTAAACATAGTTTGAGTCCACAAACTCCACACATCTTCGTTCCTTGACAAAGGGAAGATTGCCCAAAATGTTTCGTAACCAAACAATGTTTCATATTTTGATACTGTTATTGAGGCCCCCCTTTGGAACAGATCCAGGTAGACCATAATTTGAAGCAATTTCTGGATAAGTCAAAGGAATGTGTTTCACATTTGTGTCTATGTACTTCTGAATATGCGGAGATTTTCGTACTTGAAACTGGAAAGGTTGATTTGAAGCCAGGACCTCTGCATTATTAGGGGTTACTTTCCACGAAAAAGGACCAAGGTCAAATGCCGACAAAGTATCCCTTATCTCATAAATAGAACTTTGCTTTGTTAAAAATATATATTTTCCACCACGTTTCAGGATTTGTATAACAGCAAGTTGTAAATTATCTATATTATTTTCTATACATCCATCGCTACAAAAAAAGATGATAACATTATATTTGCCTAAATTAGACTACTGTAATTATTTTTTTTAATGTAACAAAAAAAAGTCGAATAAGTCAAGATGACTTCGAGAAACTTAGAAAAAATTACCTTCTATGATTTGCATGTAGATTGTAAAAATTCCAAACTATATTTTGCACTTTTGTTGTGTTATATTTATGTTTTGAACATGCAGTATTAAGGACCCAGCATTCATTCTCTTTCAAACTGTAATAGAAAAATTATTACTTTAATATTTAAGTTTTGTTACGTTTTTGGTAATGATGGAGATTGCGGTTTATTCCTAATTCGCTTCTTATTTATTCCTTTATTGCTCCTGTCCATTTTAACCTTTGCTATTATTTTCTTACCAGATTCGCTTCTTCATTATTTTGTGGAAGAAGCATGCGTCCATTGAAAATCTCGGGTTGTCGCCTTTCAAATTTTAAAGGCGAAAACCCGACAACGCGACAACACGAGGGACGACAGTGCGACAACTTAACACGAGAGTGCGAGAATACGACAATACGAGAGCACGACAACACGACAACGCGAGACAAAATATATGAAGGCGAATGGGAAAAAACTAACACAACAAAGTGGTGTAAAAATCGCCAAATCGCGTTCTCGCCAAATTATTCTGGTATCATCCGTCGTGCCACGTGTTGTCACGTTCTCGCCCCTTGTGTTGTCATGTTGTCACGTTGTCGCGTTGTTGCCTCACCATGTTGAAATCCAATTGACAAACTTTGTTTTAACTTTGGAATCGCTCATGTTAATTTGAAAACTTTGCTAAACGGACAAACCCACGTCTCAATTCTGTCAAAAAACCTCCCATTTGTAGCTCTAGATGTTCTGTTGTATATAATTATGTCTATATTTCAAGAAGCGTGATGAAATTGCTTGTGGAGAAGAAACTGTATAACTGAAGCTTATTATTTGTAAAGCAATTTTTAGACAAAATAAAATGTACCAAGGACTGCAAGCTCTTCAGGTCGAGATATTTAATAGAATGTGGCAATTGCCACCTTAATCTGTTATAATTCCTAAAATGAAATCCTGATTCAATACTGTTTGTTATATATTATATATATTTTGAATATTTAAAATTGTGTGAGAAGTTCGATGCTGTGCCAAATATGGATTTTCACTAACACGGTTATTAAAGTGTTTTTTTTTTTTACGGCCCCTGAAACAATTTTTCATCAGTGGAGGGGCCCGTGCTATTATATATTTACCTGGGTAGTTGGTCAAGTTCGTATTCCTGTAACTGACTAAAATATGAATTCCTCAGAAGGGTTTTTAAAACACAATATCCTATTCCTAGCACTACTAATATAAACAAAACCTGTCTTCTTCTTGGTGAAAACCTACATTTCTTCATCTCGACAAATTAAAATACTACTGCTATAATATACTTTCTCTTCAATTTATTAATTAATTAGGATAAGTTGTCAATTTGATTGATTTATCATTATAACCCTTTGATCAACCGCAAACTAAAATTATTCTCAGTATCCTGTTTCAAAGTGTCAACCTGGTTTAAACAGAAATTTTATTCATTGATCATACAAATTATTTCAATATATTATAATAGAGAGTTAGGAAACAAAGCTGGCAGTCCGTCACCTGATAGTAACAAACTATTAATCTACTAATCTAAAATAACTGTTATAAATAAATGGGTATATAAATATATTATGTTGTACATGTAAAAATATTCAATCCTGTTCGACATGTCAGTAGTAATATAATCGGAGGAGGGTGATGATACCCTCCCCCCCCCCCCAAACTACAAAAACACTTTCAATATTTTTAATCATTTTATATGGTGAAGGAATCGTCTATTGCATCTCTGCAAAGCTATTTGGCGATGTCTTAATTCAGAATTCATTCAGAAATTTGACTACATTTATAAGTGACTGCAGCTCCATTCTGTCTATTTCATTTCAAAGTTGTTCTTGTAGATATATTAAATAATACACGTTTGCAGTAAATAATTTTATTACTAAGAAGAATATAAACAAGGAATATAACGTTGACAAATAAATTTTTGACAATTTTCATCAGCAATGCATGGACCTAATTTCATAGAATGCATGAACATATCTTTATAGTTATATTTCAATTGATACAAACTACGATCTTGGTACCACAAATATGACCCATTCATTGTAACAATATTTTCATTTAAATCTAAACCATTTAAAATAGTAGGAACAGCTATCTCAAGGTGAACATGAGCAGCATCAAACACACTAGAAAAGTAAATAAAATCATTGGCAAATCTTTTGGGAATATAAAATATGTCCGAAGCTTCGTAATAAACTCTGTCTAAACCACCAACATTAGTCGACAACATATACATAAACTCTTTGGCCCGCTTCTCCAAATAAGACAGGTTTATGAGTGACGCAATAGCGGCTTTGGCAGCAGTACGACCATACACAGTAGTCCATGGACCCCAGTGAGGATGCTTCCATATATCAGGAACAACGTGCATAATAAAGTGAGCTATTCTCATATTTTTCTGAAACCATAGTTTGTCTTTTGGAAGTTCTGCTACATTCCAAACATTGAGTAAAACATCATCACTTAAATGAATATATCCATCAACTTCAAAGTTCATCTGCATGGCTTTCTGAAGACACTGGTACCCATATTGCCCTAAATTGAAATCTACTTCAATAAAAGAAACTTTTTTATTCAATAGATTATAGACGGAGAGGAAATTATTCATATCGTGGCCACAATAAATCATTTGTGGGAAAAATGGTCTATACATCCTCTCCAGATAGTCCACAACACCATAGTGCCCCGGTCTATTGAATACTACCACAAGTAACAGATTATCGTAGAAAGGGATTTTACCACCATTTGGTCTTCCAACCTCTTGACATGTACCTATTCCTCCAACACACATTGGTGCAATAGACGTATTCATTTTACTCACACTTCTATCAGTCCTTGCAGCAGGCCAGTATATAATCTGGTTCAGTGGTAGCACGTACGGTCTTGGTAGGTTTGGAAACACTCTAGCCGGTTCTTTATATCCGACTCCAGCTAAAACTTTAATAAAATTCTTCACCAAATCACTGGCTGCAACCGGGAATTTTCCAGACGTTGCCATATGATCTGATAGTAGTTCTATGCATTTGAAAAACGGTACGCCTGGTAAGCAGACCCATTGGTTTAATAGTGTGGTTATTTCCAATATTTTCTGGGTATTCATTTGTTCATACCTAACTAAAGACCGAGCTTTCCTTGGTGCCATGAACCCTACTTCGCTTGCGAGCTCTTCCAACAACTTCTCTACCATCATAGACCAAACGGTATAATACTGCATATCGACTGGTGCTAATGCCCAAAACGAATCATAAAAATACAATGTTCCCTTGAGAGAAAATGGATGATAGTAATCTTTTGGTAGAATAATTGGTGGTGCTTGTTTATCAATATTTTCTGTACTTTCTCCAGAATTTAATAACATCTCTTCTGGTACAAATGTTTGTATCATTGGTGTTTTTAAACCTCCAAGCCGGTAGTGAGAGTTCAGATTTTGAGTGACAATTGAAGCCTTGTGTGAGCTTTTAAAGTGACCTTCAATATTAAAACTGGAGGCGTTTCCTGTATAGTCCATTCCGTAAAACAGTGGAGTCAATTTTAACTTGGGAAGTTCTTGTTCTATAGTAAAAGCATTATCAGAATAGTAGATAAATTTAGCATTATTTTTGATTGCTTCAAGTACTCCATCCATTGATTCTCGAGACCGACAATTGTTACACCTGAAATTAGAAAAAATTCTTTACAGATATCCTTTACGGCAACATATGTATATCTTTATATTGCCAACATTGTTCACAGAAGCACGTAAATATAGTTCCGCTGTGTCAAGCAAGGCTAGCTAATTTGAATGGCTGGGTGGCGATGGAAAATGTGTTTGTATTCGAAATGTTTGAAAATCTTCTCTTACTTACTTGAAGGTTTTCCTAGATTTAGTGGAATCCATGACAAGAGCTGACCAATCGTGTCTATCATCTAATAGTTTCATATGATTACTATTAATATCTGTATTATCTATTATAATCCAATTGTCTTTAGCAGCTATTCTGAAATTTATTAATATGATATATATATATATATATATATATAAATATCACTACATTATTAATTACGAGATTCAATAATGACCAATGAAGGATTTGGAATCGCTTACAGAAGTCATGCAATATCAATAAACACAGATAGCTTGGCAGGTAAGTTAACATACACCTACACATCATCATTTTTTCCTTTGATTAATAGTACATGTATATATAATATACAAACAAACCATTCATCTGAATTGTCAAAATTGAGCTTGTCCGCCGTCTTGTCAATTCCCATTCTCACAAAAGTTTCATCAAAACCCATTGAATATTGAAGCTTCTATGGTACCCACAATAAAATTTCGAAGCGATTTTATTAAGTCGATGGCAATAACTTGCAAACACATCTAACATTCGTCAAACCCGAACTTGACAGCCGCTCCATCAATTCCAATGCTCATACTAAGTTTCATCAAAAACCATTGAAAATTGTAGCTTCTATTGCACCCACAATGAAATTTTGACGTAATTGAAGTAAGTCAAGGGCAATTACTCAAATACCGATCATCTAAAAGTCGTTAAATTTGAACTTGAGTGCCGTGATTTTACTGGGTCAAGGGCTATAACTCAAAAACCGTTCATCGAATTCGAACTTGACCGCCGTCTTTTCAATTCCAATGCTCATAACAAGTTTCATTAAAATCCATTGAAAATTGTAGCTTCTATTGTGTGTCTACAACAAATATGGAGGCAGGGGCAATAACTCAAAAACCGATCATCGAAAAATCATCAAAATTGAACTTGACCTCCGTCTTATGAATTTCAATGCTCAAACCAAGTTTCAACAAGATCCATTGGAAATTGTAGCTTTTATTGTACCAACAACAAATGTTGACGGACGGACGGACATTCTGGGCAACAGACAATATTAGCTTCTATAGTGTCTACAGACCGACGAACAGTATACGTTCACATATTCATGTGGGCGTATAACCAAGGGCTAAACTCAAAAACCGTTCGTCGAAAAATCGTCAAATTCGAACTTGACCGCCGTCTTATGAATTCCAATGCTCAAATTATTGTACCAACAACAAATGTTGACGGACGGACGGACATTCAGTGTCAACATATTCATGTATGTATTATATATACGTTGTTTTCCCCATTCAATAATTTTTGGCTTGAATAATTACCAAACATTTAAATTTTTCTAATAAAATCTCAGTCTCAGACAAAAGACATTTTGTGAGCTTAATTAAAACAATTTACATCAAGCTGCTTACCTTCTGGTCTGTTTATTATTTGTAGATGCTGGCATTGTTATAATTTCATAATTGTCTAATATAGTCATACTGTTAATTACTAATAGTGATATTACTGCTACTGATATCAGTTTAAACCAATACCACCAGTGACGACATATTATATTAATCAACATCTACAACCAGAAATATATATCTCACGTCTAATTCGAACCAAAACCAAAGTAATGAGAAGGTGTGTTTATGACGGAAATTTGATTGATAGTTTAATACATTTATATATCTTGAATATTAATGATACAATAAATGTTCCATTGAATGCAGTATTTGGGATAAAACAAAATCTGTTACATTTATATATTGTGAGCGCAAACCTAATAAATAAATAATAACTATGTTAATGGATTGCAACGAAATAGTTTCAAAATTCAAATGTCATATAAAAGTACACGGGATGACAATAGTAAACAAAGAGCAAAAAAAAACAAAAACAAAAACAAAAAACAAAAAAACGTAAAAGCTAGAGAAAACACAATACATTACTATAGGCTATCATATTGAAAGATAAAGAGCTTATGTGAATTATGTTGTGGAACATTTGGTTCATATGGTCATTCAAATCATATCAGCTCCTGTTATAGCCCAAAGTTTCGATGATCAGTCATTTCTATGGATACTATTATCTATAAGAGTTTTTATACCAATGCAATGTAGGCATGTTTGTTCTTACTTAAAGTTAATATCAAATACCAAATATATATTTTCAAATTACCTTGGAGATAAACAGCTTTCCTCTTGTAAAAATTAGATAAAGAATGAAGTCACCCAAACCATTTATCCAGTATCACCGCGAAAAAAAATGGACATTTGAAAACGTGGCCCATTAAGGGGATTAGAACCTTTAAAGCTCTACATTAGGGCTGTTACGACTGGTCTTACCCCTCACTAGTTTATTATATAATATGGATTAGATTCACAAAGAACTTTATCACCAAAGCAAAATATGTTACATTTATATCATTGAATATTGACTTGACTATCATAATATAATATAGCTTACCAGGAAAAGGTGATATACGCCTTCTGGCAGCTTTGAATTTGAATAAAAAAAGAAAATGAATCCTTCAAGAATTGTAGAGTTTTTACGAGCCAAAACTCGAAGAAGAAAAATAAACAAGAAGGGCCACAATTCATATTAAATATATTTCTTTATTTTTGATTTTCAATAGGGTTCATCTTTGGGTGATATCAAACAATTTCAGCAAGTTTTGTCAAAATCTTTTCAGAATTGTGCCTTCTAGAGTGTTAACGTGTCAAAAATCGATTTCAAGAACAGGGGCAATAAATCATATCAAATATATATTGATATTTTTAATTTTCCAAAGGGCTCATCCTTGAGGAAATCAAACAATTTTAAGCGAGTTTTGACAAAATTTGTCATGAATGCGTGTTTACTAGCCCAAAAAATTGAACGAGTTTTAAAAAAACAAGGGCAATAATTGATACAAATTTTTTTCGATTTACAATTGGATTTATTCTTGGTTGATAACAAATACTCAGGCCAAGTTTCATCAATGTCCATTAAGACTTGTCCTTTCTAGAGTGTTTACAAGCTATAAATTAAACGCGTTTTCAAGAACAATAGCAATAACTCATATTAAATATTTTTCGATTTCAATGATTTTCAATAGGGTTCATCCTTGAGTTTTAGCACACTCTCACATTGTGTTTATGAGCTATTCAAGAACAAGTTCAATAACTCATACTAAATTTTGTCAAATTGAGCTAATTTTCAATAGGGTTAATCTTCAATAGGGTTAATCTTTGCGTGATCATAAACACTCATATCAAGTTTCATCAAAATCCGTCAAGAATTTCGCCTTTTAGAGTGTTTACGAGCAATTGTGGACGGACCGACCGACGGCCTGACGGACGTGGGTGACGACAACATACGCCCCATTTCACGTAGGCGTATTAAAAAGTGCTAATTTGAGGTATATTTGATGGGGATTATTAGATTGTCTCGAACTTCTTTATTTGTTGTATTCTGGGTTGTAAAATAAGTAACCTATCTTTCTTTTTAGGTTTTAATATATGATTAAACCCGGGAGTATACTCGACAATCCACGACAATTACTTAATATATTACGCATTGACTATGGAAACAACAAGTACGA